>CM028131.1:25905000-26300000 GCA_016271365.2 Neoceratodus forsteri | reverse complement strand
GAGTGAAAATATCACACTCTTGCCCATCATGTGTATATGTGTGTGTGTGTGTGTGTGTATGTGTATATATATATATATATATATATATATATATATATATATATATATATCTTATAGAAGTCTTGACGCACCCCTATAGTTAGGGTTGAGTTGGCACTTTAATGTTAAACCTCAATTATTGGGCGTTTAATAACTTTGCAACTGTTGATTGGATTTACACAAAATTTGGAATGTGCAGTCTAGCTTAGTAGATCTCTTGATTTACCAAGTTGTGTTTTGGTGAAACTTATGGTTTCTGTACAGCAAAATGCTGAAAAACTAATTTTGTGCCATTTTTGACATGTTTTTTGCCCTTGGCACCGCAACCACATTGTGTGGTCTTTTGGTCTGAAATTTGGAACATAGAATGAGGTTGGGTCAAGAAAAAATCCAGCATCAGTTTATTAAAAAAATATAAATCTGTTCCAAAGTTATTACATTTTTAATTTTCTAGTTCTGAGCATACTCTGTTCATACCAAGATTTATATGGATATTTTTCAGACAAAGTTTGGGCTCGCGGTCAAGGATTTTGTAGCTCATGGACTAGGATCCTGGTCCACCATAAAATTCCTTGTCCATGAGCTGCCATCTTGTTTTTCAGTTTTTCTCCCCTAAACAAAATGTTATAGTTTTCTCCAAGGGTGACTTTTGGGCCAAATGATGCATAGGTTTTGTTCACAGTGATGCCCTCTACAAAGCCATGCCTTTGGTTTGGTTTATTTTGGTAAAAAAATAGCTTTCTAAAATTTAAAAATTATTTGATTTTGACTCACTAATGATCCTAGTCTGTGAGCCATCAAAATCCTATTCCGTGACCTCGTGGTCAAGAATTTTGCTACTTCGTAGACTAGGATTTTAAAAAAATTAACCTTTGCATTACTAATGAATGATTTGGTCTTTTTACTTGCAATTTTCAGGATATTGAGGGGATGCTCTACAGGTGTGAACTGCTCTGCTTAGGTGTTGGAGAATTAAGTGGTTCCAGACATATACCATCACGAAGTTGAGATTTTCCCTATATGATAACTTTGTGATGCCTATTGCACATTTTGGTGCTCATATCTCAGAAACGATGCAAGATACATATCCGGTCAATTCATGTTGTATGAAGTGCTCACTGTCATGATTATAACAACACTTTAAATTTTTTTTCTAGCTTGCTACGGTTCCTGAGATATCAGCAAAGTAGTGTTACAAGGGTTCCTTGCCCTATAGGACTGCTGGATGGCACCATACCTATGTGTACATGGGAGCGTGGCCCCAGAGAGCCCACACCCACACACATGTGTATCATTATGCACAATTGGGCAGCATGGTGGGAGCTCTGCACTCCCAGGCACCAACACATGCTATTTACTAGTTAAAGTACACTTTTTCAAAAAATAATGAAATTCATAGCAAAAAATGCATTTAATTCATCTGTTAGGGTTGAAGCAACAAAAGTGATTAAATGAGATGTTAGGGTTGAGCCGCTAACCCCTCAAAACCCCACCCACCTCCTCCACAGACTGACAGGTACTGTTATGTGCCATGGGGTCTTGAGGCCAAACTCTCACCCCATTCTCCTTTACTGTAGTATGTCAACCTGTTTTCACATGGAATGGGGTGAGAGTTAGGCTACATGACCCCATGGCAGACACCGGCACCTGTTGGGAGGTTTAGGAGTTCTACCCTAATGTCTAATTTCCTCACTTTTGTTGCTTTAACCCTAACTGATGCATAAAATGCAGTTTTTTAATATGAATGTATATATATTTTAACAGAGCTGTTTGTATGTTACTGTTGTGACATATTCCTGTATTATAGCTCTTTATTTTTTATAAAAGATTATTTTTATTTCTTTTATAGATTCATTTATTAGACTTTACCTCTCCCTTTTAACACTGTTGTTTGCATTTTAATATTGTGACTCTACTACTAAATGTTCTAGCTCTCTGTTTCTGAAAACATTAGATATTTATTGCTATTATTCGGCTTCAGATTTGGACTTTATGGGCCAGATATTCAAAACTTAGCCCTGGGGCTAAATTAGCACTGCACAGCATGCTAAACCAGCACTGAACCAGTAGCAAGCTATACTCAAAGGAATAGCCCTGGGGCTAAACCTGCTGAACATGGCATGGAAATGAAACAGTGCAAACAGGGCTGGGAGTGCAGTGCTAAAATAGCCCAGGGAAATAAGACAGCTCTGAATATAACAACAGGGAAGTGCAAAATGCAACAGCAGCACAGTGGACACAGAGGTGGAGTAAGGCAGAGCTGAAGTTGATAGACAATGTGCATGAAAGCAATGAAGTGTTGCACAAAAACAGCAAACAATAATGCAGGCCACACACTGCAGAACTGTGCTATGCCTTTGAGAGGATTGTGCGGGGCTAACCTGATTGCACAGTGCTAACATATTAGCCCAGGGCAAATGTTTGCTATATTCAAAGCTCCTATGCAAATAAGCATGCTTAAGCAATTCATGTGCAAATAGCTACATTAGCATCTCATTAAGGTCTGCTTAGCATACATAAGCAAGAAGATTGCCCGGTGCTATTCCATGGTGCACACAGCTCCACCTGTAGGTCAGACTGGATGTACAGGCTAAAAGCTGCAGGCTGGGGTGCGCACACAGCTCCACTTGTATGCAGTCTTGAGAAACAGTTTGCTAGCTGTATTCCATGGGTGTCGGCAGGCGTACATACTGCATACCTCCCACCTAGTCAGCACTGGAATGAGGGGCACAGACACTCTGAATGAGGAACAAAGAGGGACACTGCTCCCCATAATGAGAGGCACATCCACAAACATGGAGACACAATCTCAGGACACAGTGGAAACAATTTCTTTCATATGTACACAGGGTAAGAGTTATGTAGCACCATAGAATAATGTAACTCCCTGCCTGAAAATCTGGATGTACTGTACAGTCTGTGTGTGTGCACCACTGTTCCCAGAAGGGACAAATACAGGTGTCCCTACATGACTACACTACGAGGAACACAAAGGTATGTTCCCTGTAAGAAGGGACTCTGTAGAGGACTGTAAAAGTGTTTGCATGTATCTGTCTATACATATATTTTATAAACTACATATATATAGATATATATATATATCTATATATATCTATATATATATTATACCTGCACAAAGGAATTCAGCATGGCGTTCAGCCTGTTTTGTACTTCTGGTTCCATGATACAAAACGGGCTGAACGCCACACTGAATTCCTGAGACAAACACTGAAGGAGCTGCACAGCAGTGTACAGAATGCTCTGGGGAGCCTAACAGTATTTTTAGGCAGTTTTTCAAACTATGCTCAACTCCACAGACCCACCGAGGCTAGTGTGCAATGGGGGCTCTATACCTGGAGCACAGGAAGGACCTGAATCAGAACTGCAAGAAATAGAGTAATTGTGGCTTTTTTTAGACTCACTTTCCCATTCCCCATTTTGTATGTCCTTTTAAGGGCAGCTCAAAGGGTTGGCTGAAGCTAAACATCGCTTCTGGGCATTAGACTGCAGTGACTGGAACCGGAACATAGCTAGGCCTACTTCCGGTTCCATGATACAAAATGGGCTGATTGCCAAGCTGAATTCCTGAGACCAACACTGAAGGAGCAGCACAGCAGTGTGCAGAATGTTCCAGGGAGCCTGACAGTAGTTTCTGACTGTTTTTAAAGCTTTGCTCAAAATTCTCAGACCTACCGTGGCTAGAGTGTAAGGGGAGGGGCCCTATACCTGGAACACAGGAAGGATTTGTATAAGAATTGCAGGAAATACAGTAATTATGGCTTTTTTTAAAACTTACTTGCCCATTCCCTGTTTTGTATGTCCTTTTAAGGGTTGCTCACAGGCTTGGCTGAAGATAAACATCACTTATGGGCATTAGACTGTAGCGATTGGAAATGTAGCATAGCTAGACCTACTTCCAGTTCCACGATACAAAACGGGTTGAACACCAGACTGAATTCCTAATACAAACACTGAAGGAGCTGCACAGCAGTGTGCAGAATGCTCTGGGGAAACTGACAGTATTTTTAGGATGTTTCTAAAGCTTTGCTCAACCCCTCAGACATACCGAGGCTAGTGTGTAAAGGGGGGGCTCTATACCTGGAGCACATGAAGGACCTGGATAAAGACCGCAGGAAATACAGTTATCATGGCTGTTCTTAAACTTACTTGCCCATTCCACATTTTGTGTGTCCTTTTAAGGGCAGCTCAAAGGGTTGGCTGAATCTAAACGTCACTTCTGGGAATTAGAATGTAGTGATTGAAACCAGAACATAGCTAGATCTATTTCTGGATCCATGATGCAAAACAGGCTGAACGCCACACTGAATTCCTGAGACAAACACTGAAGAGGCTGCACAGCAGTGTGCAGAATGCTCCGGTGAGTCTGACGGTATTTTCAGGCTGTTTTTAAAACTGAGTTCAAATCCTCGGGCCACTGAGGCTAGTGTGTATGGGGTGGGCTCTATACCTGGAGTATAGGAAGGACCCGGATAAGGATTGCAGGAAATACAGTAAATGTGGTAGTTTTTTAAACTTTCTTGCCCATTCCTCATTTTACATGTCCTTTTAAGGGCAGCTCAAAGGGTTGGCTGAAGTTACACATCACATCTGGGCATTACACTGCAGTGATTCTAACCGGAACATAGCTAGACCTTCTTACGGTCCCACGATACAAAATGGGCTGAATGCCATGCTGAATTCCTGAGACAAACACTGAAGGAGCTTCACAGCAGTGTGCAGAATGTTCCAGGGAGCCTGACAGTATTTTCTGACTGTTTTTAAAACTTTGCTCAACTCCTCAGACCCACCGAGGCTAGTGTGTAAAGGGGGGGGTGTTTGCACCTGGAGCACAGAACTGGAGTAGTACCACGACTGCCCTTACAGAGTTCACTAATTACACTCATAAAGCTATGGACAAAGGCAAACTAGTAGGGGCGGTGTTCATAGACTTCACAAAAGCCTTTGACACTGTCAACCACGGCCTCTTACTGGCCCAGCTACAAAGCCTGGGGATGTCCGCCAATGCAACACTCTGGTTCCTAGACTACCTGTCCCTCAGGTCACAACAGGTAAAATAGGACAAACAGTATCTGACCCCAGGAAAGTCACAATGGGGATCCCCCAGTGATCCATCTTGGGACCCCTGCTCTTCAGCCTGTTCCTAACTATTCTCCCGCAAGCCTGTGATGCCAAGAAAATCCTATATGTGGACGATGCTGTCATCCTCAGCAGCAACTTTCAAACTGAGCCACTCCCAGCAGCACTTCAGCACTCTTTCAGTAAACTAGAAGACTATTCTAAGAGCACAAATGTCTGCTCAATTCCCAAAAAAAGACAAACAAGACCATGCTCCTATCCAGCCCCAATTCAAGAAAAGGGTCTCCATCATAAACATCACCAACAATGTACTCACCCTCTTGGAACAGGTACACTTGTTCAAATACCTTGGAGTCACCATGGATGACACTTTATCCTATGCTCAATATGTTGACCAGGTGGTCAAGATAGTCAGCACCAAGTTTGGTGTGCTATACAGGCACAGAAAATACCTTACCATGCAGCTATCCACCAATCGGTCACGAGCTTCATCCTCTCCACCATTGACAATGGCCTGGTTGTCTACAGTGCAGCATCAGACTCTGTGCTCCAGAGGATGCATGTAGCTCTTAACAAGGCCTGCACACTCATCCTGAATGGTGATTGAATGACCCACACCTGTTCCCTCTAGGAACAGATACACCTGCTGTCTTTTGGGTGCAGGACTATATTCCTCACATGCCTTCTAGGCATAAAAGCATTACTGGGAAAAGAGCCCCCCCCCATGTGTAGCAGGCATCTTCTCCCTCCCAGGCTCAGAATATATAACCAGAAGCAGAACACAGGGGGCCCTTGTGGTGCCATTCCTATGCACAGCTCTCAGACAGCGTGCCTTCTCCTGTAGAGCTCCTCTTTTGCTTAACGAGGAACCAGAGTCTATTCAGAACTCCACTAGTGTGTCCAGCTTCAAATCAGACCTTAGGCACTACCTGACCTCCAGCTCTCTGTGCACCTCCTTCTCCAACAGCAGATAGACTCTGGATGACCAGGTCTGGCTCTGCTAAAAGCAACTATTCTCAGCACAAGACAGAAGTCACCCTCCCACATGCTCCTTAACAATGCCTCTGAATCACTCTAAGGGGCTGCTCCTGTACACCCCTCACCCCCCTCCTCTCCCCTGTCTCCATGCTATGATGAGTCTCTGCCTCCCCAGCCTCAGCCCAGCCTCCTTAACCACTTTTACTAGGGGCCCCCCATCCTCCCCTACCAAAATCCTACCTTTACTGACCCTCTGCCCAACCTAACCTAACCTTTAGTGCCTCTGCACTGTACCTGCACTTGAAATCAGCTAAAGATGATGTCTGTATGCTGTATAGTATTTCAAATGTCTAAGAAACTCTGTAATCTTTTTCCGATTTTATTTATTTAATTAATTATTTTTTATTTATTACAGTCTCGGATTAACACCACTTGAGCTCAGAGCTCTTTACATAGGTTCCACATCAGGATTACAACACAGAGTAGTACAATATTACAGAGGAATGAAAGCAGGAAACTATATAATGGAACAACAAACTAGTCAGGATTTGCGGAGTAGAGGTGAACAACATACTTACAGATTAAGGTGTCTGATGGTGACTACCAATCAGTTGTCTGCAGTGACAGGTTTAGTAGAGAGTTGTTAAGTACAAAGGTGGGGAGAGGAGGAGCCCCAAGTGCTAAGCGAGCAAGCGATACTGTGAGTATTAAACTGGCAGAGGGGGAGGTGTGAGGGCAGTTGATGGGGATGAAAGAAGAGGCAGTAGAAAGGGAGTAGCAGGCTCCAGAAAGGAGTAGAGGGTGAGGGTAAGAGGGAGCATGACAATATGCTCCCGACAATTCGCTCTGTGACATTTCACTTCCGACAATTCATCCCCCCGTCAGTTGGTTCCTTTTGCAATCCGCTTAAGACAAATACGCTCCCTAAGTTCAAACCAGCAATAAACTAAATGAAATAACAGCACTGCCATTAAAATAAAGGTATAAATGTATAAATACACACGCTGACTGACCAGCAGCAATAAACAAATCGAAATAGTAGCACCAGCAGTAAAATAAATCATTAGCAGCACGAGTTTAGCAGCATGTAGCATCAGTAAACAAAACAAATGAAATGTATTAGCACCAGCAGTAACGAGGTAGTAACTGAGGGAAACAAAATGATAGCAGTAGCAGTAAAATAAATCAGCAGCAGCACCAGTTAGCAGCATGTAGTAAGAAATAACAAATGACAGCAATATGAAAATTGCAGCTTGCCTTACCTTGCCCCTGCCACGAGTGGAGTATTCCATGTTGCATTAAAATTCATAATCTTTATTAAATCAATTTTAAAAACACAGTTAAAAGTAATTCAGGCAGCTAGTAGTTGAAAAAGTGTGTGACACCATGGAGAAACTCCTTTGTTGTGCGCTCCTCACATTTTTGTAGAATGTAAGCCAGTCGATCTACGCTGTCCTTGTACACTCTGCGGGAGCTGACCGGAGGGTTACCGGCCAGCAGCTGTTCAATCCCGGAGTCCCATTTTTTTTGTATTCCATGGATACCATCAATGAACTTCCACAATGTTGGATGTGCCATAGAGTATGGTCTGCATACCTCTATGAAAGGCTTCCACAACATTGTTCGTTTTTGCACATCTGTCTCTGGCAGAGTGGTTCCACAGATCTATACTGTACAGAGGTTGCCTACGGTGAGTGCCCCTTCTATTTCTTCTTCCCACCTAAGTGTCTTCAAAGTAGTCTATTAAAGATTCAAGCTCTGGGGGAAAAATATTTAGAGCTTCATCTGTGATTTCTTCAAATCTAGGTATCACTTGGTCTGGGGGTAAAATGACAAAGCCGGTAAGTATTTACATTTGAGAGCAAAATCTGCATCTTGGGCATACTTGTTAGCCAATCAATCAGACTGAATTTCCCTGTAGATACATTGCGTAAAATGGAAAAAACAGTCGATTTCTTAGGCATTGAGGAACACATTTTGAAAAGTTGTGATTGATGCTCTCTCAAAGTCGGTCATAACGAACTTTGGATTCAAGTTATGATTGAGGTTGTTTAATGCCCGGAGCATACACTCATAAGTCTCCCTTCTCTTGCCAGGCAACATAGATCATAGATTGCTGGCTGCATATCATCGAACATTTCTCCCAGGAAAACGTACATTTGATGGAACAGTGGTGGGGCATTACTAAAGGTTCTATCTGCATACCAGTTTCTTGCTCTCTCTAGGAATCGCAAGTTATTGCGGGTGCCAAATATCAATATGCAGTCTGGAGAAGGGCCACTGTCGTAGAGCAGAAAATTGATGGGTGCATCACCAGAGTCCTGCTAGTAAGTTTTATAGTTGTCTGGTATTACAAGCTCCACAAGGTCTTTAGGGTTTGGCGTGGGGCCATGCACATGGGCCCTCTGAATTGTGCATTTTAGATTCCTGTCAACTGCCTTGAGCAGCCAATGACACATTTTGCTTGGCATGAATTAGTACTTGTGCAGTGCTGTCCTGTGTTTCTGCAGTACGCTGCTTTGCCAAATTTATTACCTCTCCCTTTTTCAACTGCTGCAGGGTCAGGGGCATCAGTGCGTGCCCTAAATTTATAAATTATTGTCAGCTCATTATAACTGGTGGTGTGCACTCTGGCATTACAACCTATGGGTTTCTGAACTGCTCTCTCACACTGCTAGATTGCTTTCCCTTGGAAGCCACTCTTGTGATAAGTGTAAATAAAATTACACTCATCTACCAGCTTCTTCTTCTATCTCTCTGAGGTAAGAAAATGGCAAGGCATGCTAGCAGGAGATAACAACTAAGCAAACCTGAAGGTAGCAGGGAGGAGGATTAAAAGCAGAACCTAATTGCTGTCACATTACAGCTGATTGGGAACAATGCAATTAAGTAATTACAGGGCTGCTATAGCTGTCACATTACAGTTGATTACAGTTAATTGAGTACATTGCAGCTCATGCAATTAACCAATTACAATGATTCTGTAAGCTTTGGCTGCATGTAACGCGTGGGTCAGTGGACTGTCACAGTGGGAGCAGAAGCAAATTTGTGAAGGTGTTAGTCTGAATGGGTACAAGTTTAATGGGAATGAGTTGTTGGGAGCAAATCTGGAGGGAAAGAATTGATGGGAGCAAGTTGTCATGTACCCGGGGGTAAGAGGTGGGAGGGTAGGAATGGAGGGGAAGGCCCAAGAAGGAGTAGGAGTAAGGGTGAGAGGTGAGGGGGTGGGAAGGGAGGACAAGGCTCAAGAAAGGAGGGATAAATGGGATAGGGGGACGCCGAGGGAGTAACGGTGTTGCAGGTGGGGTTTCCGCGGGCTATAGGTGACAGTCACAGTGGGTTACATTTAATAAATGTTGCTTAAGGTGGACTTTGAAAGCACCCAACATAGGCAGATGCACAAGATCTTCATGTAGAGAGTTTAAGCAAAGTGGGGCATGGTGAACAAAAGACCTTTGACCTTGGGAAGTACAGCATTTCGGAATAATGAAGGACTTGTGCTCAGAGTTATTTGTGTGCTGTGAATTAATGCAAGGCACCAGAAGTTGACTAACCCCAGGAGGGAGGGTACCAAGGCTGATCTTTTTTGCCCAAAGGCAGGTTTGGAATTTTAGCTGGACACTGAGCAGGAGCCAGTGCACACTGGTATACAGATCGCAGGTATGAGTCAGCCTAGGTGCCCCTACGGTAAACCAGCAGGCTTTGTTTAAGGCAGTTGTTAAGTACCAGAAAGGCAGTATCAGTGGCAGAGCCATATATAGGCAGGCCGTAGTCCACAAGGGAACCCACAGAGCTGTTGTGAACTGCTATTTTAAGGGCTTCTGGAGTCAGGCTGTGCCTGTGACAATAAAGCAGCCCAATACATTTATTGATTGCTTTGGCCGTATTGTCAATGTGGAGAATGTAGGACAACAAGTTGTCAATAGTGATCACAAGGTATTTAAAATGTTAGACTAGTTCCACGGAGGCCCCAGCAACATTACATATAGATAATGTGAAGCTATGATGCTTGTAATAGGGGCTGGAGAACAGCATGGTGTTAGTTTTTTTGTAGTCCATAATTACCTTATGATCCATGAACCACTTCTCAAGACAGGTGAAATCACTTTGAAGTTGCTGCTCCAGTTCATCAGGATTTGGGCCATGTGTGCAGATGACTGCATCATCAGCATAAAGTAGGATGCGGCACTGGCTGGCTTGAGGGAGACTATTCAAGAATAAGCTGAATAGGAGAGGACCCAGTATAGATCCCTGCGGGACACCTGAGCAGACAAGTTTGCTATCCGAGAGGGTGGAATTGATTCTAACTTGTTGAGATCTATGGTCCAGGTAGCTGCAAAACCACAAAACTGCCTCAGGAGCCAGACCAGTTGTGGCAAGTTGCTCAGTTAGGAGGGCATGATTAACAGTATCGAATGCCTTAGTCAGGTCGATAAAGAGTGCCCTGGTAAGTTGTCCATGATCAAGTGATTTGTGGATGTATCCCGTGAATTCTAGAAGAGCTGTGGTGGTGCTGTGCCTAGTTCTAAAGCAATGCTGCTTGGGGCAGAGGAGTTTGTACTTTTCTAGGTATTTGACCAATTGGTCAGCAACTATTCATTCAAGGGCCTTCGATATTGGTGGAAGCAAAGAGATAGGTCTATAGTTTTCTGTAAGGACCTGTTTCCTACTCTTATATATGGGATTGACTATCACAGCTTTCCATTTTTGAGGGAATACAGCTAGTCGAAGTGACAAGTTGAGGATGTGGGTGAGCGGAGACAGGATTCCTTCCATGGAGAGTGAGATTAGTTTCAGATCAAGGGTGTCTCCACTGAATCTCCCCTTAACGAGCACCTTCCAACGGTTTTTCCTAGCATCCCCAATTGAGATGGTCTTGAACCAAAAAAGGGGATGAACAGAGGACTGTGGGCCTATGACAGGGTTGCTTGAGTGGAAGAAGTTGGAAGGGAGGACATGACTGAGGTCTGTGACGACTAGGTTGAAGGCGTCGGCTATGGTTTTTGGGTCATGGATAGGGAAACCATCAATGCTGATCATGTCGGGAATTTACTGCCATCATTCCAGTGTTGTGTTTTTCAGTGTCTCAAATGTCCTAAAACTCTATAACTTTTTTGATTGAATATTTATACTCTGTTCACATGACATGGAACCTTTGTAAAACAGCCTTGGCTCAAGGGTTGTTTTCCAAATGGGTCTGTTTACAAGAAAGGGGTACCAAAGTGTGACATAGAGATCATTTTTTCAACCTTAACATAGAATCATTTTGAGAATCTTTTCTGAACACTCTTACCCAAGGTTGAAAAAGTAACTATGTAGTGAGATAACTGCCTAACAGAAACTTGAGATAAAAACCCCTCAGTGTGGCGCATGCAACAGGGGACACAAAACAGTGTGGCGCATGCAACATTGGATACCAAAACAGTGTTATTCTCAGCATCTAATCATATAATATTAAAAGCATTTAACACCAAACATTGCAGAACTAGCATATTTACGTGTGACCATTTTGAAGTGTACCAAGGTGCAATTCCGCCAACCCCTAAAATCTTCTATTCAAGTATTGTTATTTTTCCATTGTCTTATGCTGTGTTACCCTGTTCCCCCAGTTCTGCCCAACCAAATGGAGACACACACCAAGCACTGCAGAGAAATGGCCACTGCCATGCATTTATTTGATTAAAAAAAAAAAACATTAATAAGTCTGCATGATGTGGGTAGCCAGGTAGTTTTGATTGGTATTCTGCTTCATAACTCTGTGCTTCCACATGAGGTATGAGTCTTCAGCCATGCTTTCAGTTGGATTTTTCATTATGGGTAGCCACTAATCTTTCTCATGGAGTCCACTACTTTCTTTTAAAAGAGTTGGGGTGCCAGGTCCCAAAAGTGGAAGTTTCTGTTCAATTTCCAGGGGGTCCTCATTTAAATACATGCAAGCCATGGCCCTGCATCTATATGGCTTGTGATGTAAGATTCTGCAGAGCACAGGGGTGTGCTCCATAGTTCTCTATGGGACCATGTTTGAATGCCGTTTCTATTGTAAACATGTGAGTTCAAACAAATTACAGCCACCATGCTGCTAACAGTGGTCTTGTTAGTTGAGCAGTGGCCATAATTTGTTTGCAATCACCATCTGTAAAACAGCCCTAGAGTAAACCAATGGAGTGTGCCCTCAAGCTCTACAGACTCTTTCATTACAAGCCATGTGGCTGCAGAGGCACAGCTCACTCTCCCTGGGAACTTTCAGTCAAAAAACATGAGCGTCCAGACATACAAAATGGCCATAAAGGATGCTGGTATCTTCCCCACTTCTGTATTAACCAAGACTTCCATGTCACCCAAGACATAACAGTAAGTAAACTAACCAGTCCTTGCATACTGCCTAACCTGATCTCACTGGAGAAGGCAAACAACCTGGAAAAACCCTGCGGGAAAACTGGGAAAATTCATTCATGACCCCAAAGGCAATCTCCCCTACAGGGACAGCAAGTCCGTACTGACCCACACACAATGGTGGGGCATGGTGGGTGCACTTCCCACTGGATGTAATCTAAAAACCTATCTAAACTTATGCTACACAAATGCACACAACACAACAATGTCTCTTTAATCCCAACACCTTCCTTTCTTGCCACAACCACCCACCCACTAGTGTCCATTAATGATATTATTGGCACATTCTTAAACCAGCGGTCATTCTTCTTAGTTTTATATAACAGTTCATAGTTCATCAGAGTGCCATTGCTCAAAAAATCTATGTTTGCCTCCCTTGAGTTGCCTGGAATTCAATCTTCATAGGCACCCACACACTCAATGTAGTTTTTTCTTTGAACAGACACTTGCCAAAACAAAAACACAGATCAGTTCCCGCATCACATAGCATTCAAAATCCAGTGACTGTCAGTGCCCAAGGGCCTGCATCTACTGACACCTTCCAAAACAAAAATAGGTTTATCATGTGCTACCACACATAACCAAAATCAAGCTCTGCCGATGCCCAAGGGCCAGCATCTTCTCATCCATGAGCCTTCCACCCTGACATTCTTCACTTCCTTCACACCTTTCCCTTTTCTCCTCTTCCTGCAAACCTTTTTTGGCACCTTCCACCTTACTTTATACCTTCCCCAACTAATCATCCCAGCTTCCTTCCATCAGCAACCTCATCCACTTAGTTCCACCATATGACAACCTCCACTTGGCCACCCCATCTGTCTACCTTTAGCAGCCCTTGTGCCCACCAACATTCTTTAAATTCTTCCCAGACACCTGTCCACCTCCAGCAGTCTCTAGCAAACCAAATGGCTGTTCACTGTCAGCATGTCCTGTGTTCCTATGCGTACATCCATGTACTCACCTGCTGCTGTCCACCATATCTTGCTGCATACCTTTCCCTACCTGCCCACCCTTCCCCTACCTGCCCACCCTATTACAGGACCATTCAGAAATGTTAAAAAGACAATACTTCCTTCAAACTCTGTTAATTCCAAAGTTGTTGCAGTTTTTAATGTTTGTTGACGATGATTTTCAGGTCATCTGGTGATATGTCGAATTTTCCTTGTCCTTGTCCTTGCACTGTTACTGGTCCATAAAAAAGTCATCTTCCCTTTATGACATCGATGTCTGAATGCCGTGGCCAATAGAATTTGCCATCCCTGCTCCATTGCAAAAATTTACATTCAAATTCTTGTTTCATGTCATCAAATGATGTTACTTGTCCAATATAAAATGTGTTAGAGTAATAGACAGCATAAAACTGGCTTGTCTGTATGTGGTCATAGTTCTTTTGTTTTCTGGTAGATACTGTGGCAACAGATGTATTGGTTGTTGTGATGTCTATGCTGAAAATGGATGTATTGATTATTGTGCTGGCTGTGCCAGAAACAGTTGTATTGGTTGTTGTGCTGGCTGCAGAATCTGTCAACGTGGCAGCATGTTCACTAATCTGGTTCACAACAGTAGACATACTGGTCATCACTGGAGGTGTGATATCAGAAGTAGGGGTGGGTGTGCTGGTGATTGCATTGGAGACAGGAAATGGCAATGTAGTGAGCCCAGGATTCTTAATATCTGAAGGGGGAGTGGGTGTGCGAATGATTGCACTGGAGACTGGAATAGGCAATGTAGGGGGCCCTGAAGTTTCTTTTTCCTTCACTGAAGACACGTAGCTAGGTGCAGTCTGAATAATCCTCTTCTTCCATCCGTTGACATATCTTGCATTTCCACAGTGACCATCCTCCTTTCTGCATGGCCTGCAGAAACAGCTGTAGTCTCGGACTTCAACACCATCTGCCACTGGTCGGATACTCTGAACCTTTCGAGTGCCACCTATTGTTTTTAGTTCTGGTCCTGCATTTCTGCTAATTTTTCCATCACTGACCCAGAAGAATGTTTTGTGGTAATGAGTGCAACCTTCGATGGCAGGTTCCTTTGTTAAATTCCTCTTGCAGAACTGAAAGAGGTGTGCAGCATTTGAAATGATAGCCTGCCGGGACTGTACAGGTAGGCTTGCACGTGACTTCACCACCGCACTCTCACCATCTGAGGGTCCTTTTCCATGCCTGGATCCAAAAAATGCACGCTCCATTGGGAATCCACGTAGTAATGGAGACAATGATATGTTCTGAAAGGTCCATTTTGATTTGTACTGACTCCCACACCCATCAGTAAAGTGTATCTGTCACTCAATATTGATGCCACGGATGTTTCTGAGGTAGGAATTGGACATGTTCATGAAATGCAGAACTGTGTTGTGGTCATGTTTGAGATCACTAGATATGAAGACAACTGACTCTGTATCTAAGTCTGTACATCTTTTACACCCGTACTATGTCACTACACGATGAACAGTTGCTAGCTCATGGTGCCAGTGGCATGACTGAATTTCATCCTAGTACTTGCATGTGTAATTCTCTGCAAAATCTAAAACCATCAATACCCAGCTGTTGGCAGGTTATCTTTGAATGTTTTGAATTGGTGTTGTTGACAGGATGCAATGTGTAGATGTCAACCCAAAAACTGGAGGTCCTCCTTCAAGACTTCAACCAGACATCAAAATGTGGCCACTTTACTCTTCATGACTTTTCTTGTTTGTTTACGTCCTGATTAATTTATGACCCTGGAAATGGTCCCACTGTCTCACTGTTGCCATTTCACCTCCTCAGTTCCGTGTGTCTGTAAAAGTTCTTCCAGTGATTTGTCAATAGCAGAAGTGCTACACGTTTTGCAATTTCTTTCAATGCAGGACTTTTTAAAGAATTTCTCACCTTCCTTCTTTGGGCACATTGTCAGCTCTACTGCTTCATAAATATTGGAAATTGTGCACTCCATTTTTTCTGCTCGGCAAATCGCTTTATTGCTAACAGCTTTAGTTTACCATTGGTGCAATACTCTCATAGACACTGGTCCAGTTTTTGATCCTGTGTGAGTTTAATATTATCAGGACGGAGACTGCTGAATTTAGTTAGTTCAATTTTCTCATCTGGGTTCTGCTCACAGAATTCTTGTTGCAGCTTTTTCAGAGTTTTGTCTAAGATTGATCTGGCTTTTCCGGTTCGTTTAGAAAATGCCTTCTTGTGTGGAAGCGGTGTTGCTGATATATTGAAAAAATCATCTACTTTCTTCTGCAGCTCCTCAGATATTCCCAACTTGTGTCTGGTGCTCCTCTTAACTTGTGCGCTCTATGATACCCTCATTATTCTTCTCCAACTGATCCCCAGGCACGTGCTTGCTCTTCATAGTAGGCGGTACTTTTTCAGAACAAGAAATGTGCTGATGAATTATTTTTTTCAGTTCTTTGTCTGCCTTCCTGTTGCACTGTTTAAACAAATGTAATTTTTGTTGAAGGACTTCCATTAATTTATTGTCCAGTTTGGTGCGAAATCCAAACCTTGAGAGGGCAGCCTGTTTTTTTGGAGTGGCCAAGGAGATAACTTGTGAGATTGTCGCAGCAGACCTGGTTGGGGACCTGGACAGCCCTTCACGTGCTCTCTGCACAGCCTTTCTAATTGTGCTTTCTGACCTTGGGTCCATGACTGGTGTTGTGCTTTCATCCAAGGCAAATTATGTCATGGTTGTACTGGTAATGGAGGGTGTTCTCATTTGTGTTTCCATTGTGCTGGACGGTATGCTCACTTGCATTTCCATGGAGTTTGTGGTGTTAGTGGCTGTGGTCATGGAATTGGTAGTCCACATCTTCTTTACTTCATAGTATCCTTGTCGTCGTTTTTCATTGATTCTTCTGCATTTTTGTGAGGTCATCATCATGTGTTGTTCTCTCTTTCTGTCTCTCCAATATTCTCTTTTCTGTTCTGCTGTTTGTTCGGTTGTTTTAGTTACAGAATTGTTTACAGTATCCACTGTCAAGTCCCTCTTCCTTTTGCTGGCTTCCTGCATTCGCAACCAACTTTTCTCTCTAGCAAGTATGCATTGTTCTTCATCTTTTTCTCTCTGTGCTTCTGTGCACATCCTTTTGCTTTTTCTTTATTCCCCTGGATGCATTGTGGATCCTTTCTTAAGTCTATAGTTACACATGGTGACACCGCATGAGGTAGAGTAGAGCAGCACACATGGTGATGCCGCACGAGGTAGAGTAGAGCAGCACACATGGTGATGCTGCACAAGGTAGAGTAGAGCAGCACACATGGTGACGCCACATGAGTTAGAGTAGAGCAGCACACATGGTGACACCGCATGAGGTAGAGTAGAGCAGCACACATGGTGATGCCACACGAGGTAGAGTAGAGTAGAGCAGCACACATGATGACACCGCAGGTAGAGCAGAGCAGCACACATGGTGATGCCGCATGAGGTAGAGTAGAGCAGCACACATGGTGATGCTGCATGAGGTAGAGAAGAGCAGCACGCATGGTGACACTGCACGAGGTAGAGTAGAGCAGCACACATGGTGATGCCACATGAGGTAGAGAATAGCAGCACACATGGTGATGCTGCACGAGGTAGAGTAGAGCAGCACACATGGTGACACTGCATGAGGTAGAGAAGAGCAGCACACATGGCGACGCCGCATGAGGTAGAGTAGAGCAGCACACATGATGACACTGCACAAGGTAGAGTAGAGCAGCACACATGGTGATGCCGCATGAGGTAGAGTAGAGCAGCACACATGATGACGCTGCACAAGGTAGAGTAGAGCAGCACACATGGTGATGCTGCATGAGGTAGAGTTGAGCAGCACACATGGTGATGCTGCACGAGGTAGAGAAGAGCAGCACACATGGTGATACTGCACGAGGTAGAGTAGAGCAGCACACATGGTGACGCCACATGAGGTAGAGAATAGCAGCACACATGGTGATGCTGCACGAGGTAGAGTAGAGCAGCACACATGGTGACACTGCATGAGGTAGAGAAGAGCAGCACACATGGTGATGCCGCACGAGGTAGAGTAGAGCAGCACACATGGTGACACTGCATGAGGTAGAGTAGAGTAGCACACATGGTGACACTGCACGAGGTAGAGTAGAGCAGCACACATGGTGACACTGCACGAGGTAGAGTAGAGCAGCACACATTCTGATGCTGCACGAGGTAGAGTAGAGCAGCACACATAGTGATGCTGCATGAGGTAGAGAAGAGCAGCACACATGGTGATGCTGCACGAGGTAGAGAAGAGCAGCACACATGGTGATGCTGCACGAGGTAGAGTAGAGCAGCACACATGGTGACGCTGCATGAGGTAGAGTACAGCAGCAAACAAAATAGAGGCCCTCTCGCACTTGTCTGAAACAAAATGGAGGCCTGCCTGCACTTGCCTACAAACAAAATGGAGGCCCGCCCGCACTTGCCTGCAAACAAAATGGAGGCCCACCTGCACTTGCCTGAAAACAAAATGGAGGCCTGCCCTCACTTACTTGCAAACAAAATGAAGGCCCACCTGCACTTGCTTGAAAACGAAATGGAGCCCTCCTGCATTTGCCTGCAAACAAAATGGAGGCACGCCCATACTTTCCTTGCAAACAAAATGGAGGCACACCTGCACTTTCCTTGCAAACTAAATGGCTGTCTGGAAAATGAAGTGTCAGAGTGCCGGCGGAGGGGTAGAGGAATGGTGTGCGCATTCCGATGAAGAGATGTGTCAGGTTACTCGGGGGTGGACAACAATGTGGGGAGGCTGGTTAGCGGCAAGGGGGAAGCCGGTTGGGTGCCCTAGGGACATGAAGGTCTCACTTTAAACACGAAGGTCTCACTTTAAACAAAAAAGCCATCACAAAATAATTCAGCACAAATAATCCAGAGAAAGCATCATTCCAACACCCCAGCCATAGTGGATGCATCTTTCCAGGAGTGCATCTCAGCCTACACCCTTCCACCAACCCAACCCCCAACCCCAATCCAAGAAAACACATGGCACTCCTTAGATGGCTGAGCCTTAAGAAGGCCTGGAAAAATGCATCTCTTGGAACCCCTCTCTCCACCACAGGCCTCGATTCAGACAAAAAGCCAGCAATCACAGTTCAGCACAGAATAGCATCTTTCCACGTGTGCTTATCCACCACTCACCGAGCCATGGTGCTCAAGATGGCTGAGAGGGCCTCTGTGAACAAGCACACCTGGAAAGAAGAATTGCCTGTGCGCTTTAAACCCCCAGCATCTCACTTTAAACTACAAAAAACAACTATACATACTGTGTATATATATATATATATATATATATATATATATATATATACAACACACACACACAGAGACACACACAGACATACAGGAAGAATGGGAATGGTTTTGAAGTATTGAAGTGATGCCAACCCCACCCCACCCCACCCTCGAACATGGACAGGCATTGGGGTGTGCCTTTGGATCACTGCCCATAATGCTTATGCCACTTCACCTTACCCTACCCTGAAGACACAGACAAGAGTTGAGGTGTGCCTTGAGTTTTTCAGAGTTTACACTCACCCCATGCCATAAGAAAATATGCTGAAATGGGTACAGTGCAAGAGAATGGAGTGAACTTTGGGGCTGAAGAGTCAAAGACACACCTTAATACCTGTCACTAGCTGCAGGGTGGGGATGGGGTGGAATGGCGTGAGCATTACTGTTGACAATCCCAAGTCACACTCCTGATGCCTGTCAGTCCCTGCAAGACAGGGTGCTATGGTCAGAAACCCTAATGCCCTGGGCATTTCTTGGTATTTTCCCTCCAAGTTTTCAGCATGGACTTTTTGTGACCCCACCGCATGAACAGTGACACTATCAGTTCATTAGCTGAAAGGAGATTTTGTACAGCGACTGTGCCATTTAGCACCACAGGTGCAAAAACACATTTTGAACAGGATGTAAAAAATGATAGCTGCATATTTCTTGCTTCAGTAACTGCTCAGCACATCTGTTCCATGACCTGCTTATTGACATTTTACATCTGCTATGCAAAGTACTGCTTCTATGGCTGAGAGGGACCTGGGGTTGGTGGTTGATGTCAAGATGAACAACTTGGAGGTCTGTAAGAGGACAGCAGCCAAGGCCAACAGGATGCTGGAATCCAGCGCTAGGAGGATCACTCCAGAAGGAGGGAAGTGATACTCCCTCTGTATAACTGCTTGGTGAGGCCACCCCTTAAGTACTGTGTGCAGTTTTGGAGGCCACATTTAAAGAGGGACATTAAACTCCTGGAGAGGGTCCAGAGGAGGGCAACCAAAATGATTTGGGGCTTGGGGGAAAGGACCTATGGGGAGAGGCTTGAAGAGCTAAATATGTACACATTGGAAGAGAGAAGGGACAGAGGGATATGATAGAGGTCTTCAAGTACATGAAGGGGGTAAACAGGGAAGGTGCAGTCACAGTGCTCTGAAGGAATGACGGAGGGGGCAACTAGAGGGCATGGGTGGAAGCTGAAGAGGGAGACTTAGGAGAGATAGGAGGAGGTGCTACTTCACAGAGAGGGTGGTAGAACCATGGAATGCACTGCTGGGTGGGTGGTGGAGGCAGAGACTGTGGAGGGGTTCAGGAGGGGGTGGAACAGGGGAAGAGTTGTGGAAGCAAAGTCCAATGAAGCAGGAATACCTTGGACTGGGAAGGGAGAAGCCCGAGAAGGTGAGTGGAGCACCAAGATCAACTCCCAGGGTGGGGGCTGACCAAACGAGAAGACACGAAAAACCGCTAGGCCTATTCTGCTGGCATTTTAGTATGTTCATATGCTTACTACACCAACATCATGAACCAAAAAGCAGATGACTGCCATAATTAGGGAGGCAGCATAGCACAGTGGTTTAAGGCTCTGAGCTGCAATTCTGGAGATCTGTGTTTGAATCCCACAGCCCCCACCTTGCATGCTGGGTGACCCTGAGCAAGTCTCTTAACTTCCATGTACTCCCAGGTTGCCCCTGTAAACAAGCTGTCAGCTTAGTGTGCCACTCCTAGTTAAACAATTGAAAGAAAAACAAACACAATATATCATTCTTCTTGCTTTAGTTTGCTACCCCAAGAGTTTACTAATACATCCATCCCAATTTATAGCTTATGTGTCTGTGACCTAGGCAGAACTACACTTAAAATCTCACATATAAATAAATAAATCATCAGAATAACAATTATTTTAGTAGTAGCTCCTTCCTTTTCAGGTGCCCATGACACTACGGCCCAGATATTCAGAGCAGTTGCGCATGGCACAACTGAATTGCGCCAGCGCACGTGCGGTATAGTGCCAAGGAGCCATATTCAGTAGAAGCCAGCACGCAACCCAAAATCCATTGCGCCAAATGTGCAACTATAATGAATGCATGTGCAAGGGCAGGGGGCGTGCCCATGAATATCCAGCGCGGTGTCATATTCAATCATGAATCCATGGCGCAAGTGTGGAGCAAATCGAAACTGCTTCAAGCAGACTTGTTCCTATAAGACAGGGTGCAAACACACAGACAGCACTTGTGCCAGGGGTGTAAGGGAAAGGGAGGGAGTGAGTGAGAGAGACAGACACACACGCACACACACACACAGACAGACAGATCAAAATCCACATATAGAGGGAGAGGGACAGGTGGTGTTGGAGAGGGAGAGGGGGCAGAGAGAGAGAGAGAGACACACACACACGCGCAAGCAGTGCACCAGGGTGGCACACTGCCAGCAGCAAACCATCCAGGGGGACAGTGGATTACAAGGGCCATGGACAGTGTGCCCTTCATGATGGAGGCTATAATGAGGGGTGTGAAGGGGCAGGAGAAACAGCAATGTGGGTGAGGAAGAGCCCATTGACAGTATGCCTGACACAGGTGGTACCGTGACAGAATCACCTTTGAGAACTACAGTAACACCGAGATCATCGGCCAGTAGCACCTGAATAGGGCCATTCTGAGGCAGCTCTGTGAGCTGTGTAGTTAGGAGATGCAGGCACCCACCAGACAGAGCCACACCATGTGTATGGAGATGAAAGTGGCCACCGTTATGTGCCTACTCACCACCAGCACCTTCCAGAGATCAATAGAGGACACCACAAGCATCACCCAGTCATCCATGTCCTGCCTCCTCACACAGTTCCTCAACTCCCTACTGCCACATGCTTCAGAATTCATCCATTTACCCAGTACACAGGCAGAGCATACAGCAACCATGCAGGACTTCCACAGGGTGGCACATATGCCTGGGGTGATTGGGGCAATTGACTGCACCCATGTGGCCATCTGCATGCCACCTGGTCCTGAGGGCATGGCATACATCAATAGGAAGGGGAGCCTGAGTGTCAACTGCCAGATGGTGTGTGATGCCACAGGGCGTAATACCAATGTCTGCTCCACACACCCTGGAAGTGCTCTGCGCTGTGTCACAGGTTTGAACATGGGGCCATCCCCACAGGCCACCTAGTGAGTGAGTATGGCATGGGCAAGGGGTGATGGGTAAAGCAGGCCTGGGGATGGGGTAGGCAGGGTGTGCAGGGTGGCATGGGTGCCAGGGACAGGCAAGAGGCACAGCATAGAAGAACAGAGGGCTAACCATGTCAGTCTCCTCACAGGTGACAGCGCATATCCACTGAGGCCCTGGCTGCTCACCCCCTACCCGTGTCCGTCATCGCCAGCAAAGGAACAGTACAATGAGACACACACCAGCATGTGCAACATCATTGAGTGTGTCTCTGGCATTCTGAAAGCATGGTTCTGTTGCCTGGACAGGTCAGGTGGTGCCCTACAGTACAGCCCCTTGAAAGCCAGTGGCCTATTCCTGGCCTGCTGCATACTGCACAACATGGCCATTGACCATGGGATAGCTGTTGAAGCTGATGAGGGTGACAGTAGTGGGGATGATGGAGGCAATAGTCCGGAATGGGGTGGACAGCTACCCTTTGGGCGGAGGGACCTCTGGCTGCTCCAGCAGGTGCGAAGCCACCGGAACACCAGTGCACAGGAGCACTATGGTGCACGCAGGAAGGTGGTGCGGTACACATGCATGGGCCACACAAACAGGCACAGCACACATGCAGGGGCATGCATGGCAATGGGCATGCACACACAGAAGCATGAGGCAGGGGTAGGGGAGTCAGTGCCACATAGCCACACACAGAAACACACCCACCCACACACCCATATGCAACCACACACCCAGGCTTTGGTATATGGCATGTATCAGATGCATTGCACTGGTGCATTGGTGCACAGGCGCAACCGGTGCTAGCATGCCCTCATCACACCCACACCACATGGTCCAGTGGATGGGCAAGCATCCACACAAGCAGCATGTGGCATGACACACAGGCATGACACCCGAGGAAGGCACACACACACACACCCCACCCATGATCACACAGAGTAGCAGTGGCAGACAGTGGTCAAGGCGGCCTGCACATCAGGACCGCTTCATGGACAAATGGCCTCGGGGCAGCCGAGTCAGGGCCAATTAGCAGCCACAGGCTACGCATCAGTCACGGGGGGTTTGATACAGCCCCCTGGGGTGGATCTGCAGGACTGTGACCACTTCCATGTGAGGGTGTGCAGGTACCCAAACAGGCCAGCCCCAGACATGCTTGGGATACCTACATCAGAGCCCGACATCGACTGTGATGGGGTTGCCAGATGCTGAGTTCGAGGGGTGGACAACACACTGCGGGGATCACCTCCACACCAATGCAAAACCATCCGTGATCGCAGTGGCAATGCATTCCAAGGATGCAGTCATGGCCTCCTGAATGCACTGCATCCCCACCAGAATCTGCACAGTGCCCCTCTCCTGCTGCTCAGCTAACTGGCGCACCTCCACACACAATGCATGCACCCCCGTGGCAAGCAGTACCTGTTGCTGAATGGACGCCCTCAGCAGACGGGTGTACTCTTCTAGTTGGTCGGCATCTTGGGGCTCCCAGGCAGGATGCTGATCCTCATGTGGTGACTGGCCATGCTGCACAACCCCCCTCTATGGTGAACGCTGCACAGTGGGGTCTGCAGGGGGAATGGGCACAGCAGGCACATCGATGGTGGACCTTGTGTCCGGCTACCCGGTGGCACCCGCAGCCTGCTGGTGTCATCCATCTAGCTGCTGTACACCACCCAGCACCTGCGCGGCTGCACCACCACCACCGCAGGACACAGCCAAGGCAGCACACACTGCTGCACCCGCATTGGTGGCAGGCAGCTGTTCCACCACTGGCAGAGCGCTGGGTGTGTTGCCTGTGTCAGAGGTCAGCAGGGGCTTCTCACCCACAACATTGCCCATGCTGTCCAGGATCAGTGTGATGTCATCACCAGAGTCGGACCCCACCCTAATCTGTGTTTCTGCACATAGGACACCAAGGCTGGCATCCTGCAGGAACACATCCAGGGCCTCGTTAGACCCCAGGTCCAGGACATCTGCCTGCACTGTGGTGGTGAGCTGCAGCCTGTCGGGCCCCCAGATGCTAATGGAGGTAGATGGCTGGTCCTCCGGGGCCATACCAGTGTCCACGGTTGCTGTCACAGCCAGCACCCCATCATCCACACGGAGGCATGCTGGTGCTGCAAGAGAAATAAAGGCATGTCAGTGATGTATTGCCCACATATGCCCCCCTACACTGCATGTGTCATGTGGCATGGCATGCGCGTGGGTGCACACACATGTGCATGACATACATGCCGGCCACATGCATTCCAGTATGCCCATGTACACACCCTCCATGCCGCCGGCTGTGCATGGCAGACAGACTTACCATCCAGTGATGGGCTGCCACCCATCTGGAATCCTCCTGTAGGCACACCCTCCACCCTGGTGCGGTGTATGGTGGCTGCCACCAATTCCTCCTGTGGAGTCAATGTGGGTGCATCCACAGGTCCTCCTCCGGTGGCAGTACAGGAGGCCTGGATTGCCACCACCTTCTCCTTTATCTCCCCTTGTCCTTTCCCACCTTCTTCCTGCACTCCTGCGCTGACCGTTGGGGACTGCCATGCTGGTTGACATAGGCTGCCACCTCCTCCGATGCACCAGCCCTGACCTGTGTTGTGCCCATGGCACCACTCAACAGGGGCCCCCTGTCCAGGTATGCCTCAAACAGGGCATCAGTCTTGGCCTTTGTGAAGTTACCCCTGTGCTTTGCTGCAGGCCCCCACTCCTCGCCCTCCTCATGTGCCGACATGTTGCTGCCTGTGGACATGGACAGCATAGTGTGACAGTGGCAGCATCTCCCCAGTCCATCCCACCACGCAGTGCTGTTGGCTCCCAGTGAGCTGCAGCGGCATGCACAACTTACCTATCAAGGTTGCAATACCGGGTCATGGCCTGTGCTGTACCGTGGTGCATATGTGGCACAAGGCATGCTAATGAGGTTGGGAGCAACAGTAATGACATGCTAATGCACCCACTGTGCCACACATTGGCTGATGAGCTCATTTGCATGTGATGTCTGAATATTGTGATATTGTGCTGTGTGGAATAAAATTGCACCAGAGCAAGTCGTGATGGCGCAATGCACATGCATACATGGTGTGCAGTCCCCACAGTGCACATGCATGTCACGGCATCATCACATCAATCATGCACCGCGCGCAGACAGCGCAATGCAGTGGCATTGCACATGTTGTGCAATGGCCTGCTACGTGCATGGCAGTGCATGAGGTGCCGTGCCCTATCACGCACGTGTGCAATGCCGGTCAACCCCTGACCCTGTGACCCCACATAGCCATGCCCATTCTGCACATCTCCAGCACTGAGAAATGTGTGTGAACTGTGAATGCTCCTGTGCATCACACGGCAGGATCATGGTTTCGACACGTGTGCCTCTCACTGCCATTTTTTGCTGCTGAAATGCTTTCAGCTCAACATGGTGGAGGCAAGATGGAGCAGGGCCAAGAACCAGTTGCCTGTTGAGTTGGCCAACCTAGTGGCCTGTGTGGAGCCCCACACCTCCCAGCTATTTGGGTAGGTGCCCCTGCAGCAGGCCTGGGCACCGCATGGCAGGACATCACCACAAGTCTGGAGTACAGGACAGGGGTGCCCAGAACTGGGGAACAGTGTCGCCACTGTTATGGGGACCTCATGCGGTGGGACCCAGAGCACCTGAGGAGGCTACAGGCATGTTCCAGGTGAGTGGCCATGCCACAGCCAGGTAAGTCTTCACATGTTGCATGTCTGCCCTGATGCTGTACTGTGGTGTTGGCCTGGCAGCCTGCCATGCCCTGCAGAGGGGTACACTGTCATCATGAACATCGCAGAGTGGTATTGCCAGCCTCCTCTTGTGTTGTGATGCAGCTGTGTAGCCCTGTGGGATGTGTCAGGCAGGGGCACACCCTGTGCACAAGAGTGGGGGTTGGGAAGCTGCTGTTGTCAGTTAGTGATGTGCACCTATCTTCTTTCCATTCCCAGGCCATGAGGACCATCAGCGGGCCCAAGCTGCAGCAGTGTAGCAAGCTGCAGCGGGATAAGCTGGTGCGGGACTGGCACTAGCAAGGCCACAGAGGGCAGGTAGGCACTGTCATGGTCCATCGCACTGTGCATGGTGGGTGGCAGAGGGAATGGGTGTGGGCATGACCACCTATGCCATGTGCTGTGGGAGCTGTGTATGTCACACTGTGCATGGTGCATGCCACTGTGGTGCATCCATTGGACATGTGTGCTGGCTGTTGGTGGGGTGGGTGTATGCCTAGCTGCCACTGTTGTTGCTGTGGTGCTGCTGGTGCACTGTGCCATGTGACTGTCATTGTGCATTCGTGTGGCCATTGTGCGGCACGGCCCACCTCTGTGCAATGTTGTGGTGCACTGAGTTGCTAGCTGGCATTGGCCCACGTCCCTGCAGGTGGTTGTTGTGGGCCCTCCAGGGGTGTGTGTTCCCACTGCCCATTGCACACAGTGGGTGGGCATGGTTCCTTGGCACATTGCACTGATCACCTATACTGTCCCTTGTCTAGGTGTCCGGCAGCGAAGACCACCTCGATCTATGTTGTCGAGACTGCTGTGTAAGACCCTTCTGGTTGCCTCCATGACACTGTAGTTGTTGTCCCGGTCTAACAGATGCTGGTGGCAGAACAGAGGCAGTGTCAGTGTTACAGGACATCTGGCTCCTGATAACCCCTGTTTCTCCTGCTGTACCACCCCCTTCAATCCCTCATCCCACTGTATAGTCCCTGTTCCCTGTCCCCTTCCCTCTCTTTACCTGCCTTTTCCCAGCCCCTGGTTCTTGTATATAGTAACTTTAAATATATATTTTCTGACTTACCTGCCTGTGTCTGTGTCAGCTTTGCAGGTGGCATGAGGAGCCATGCTGCAGTGACCCAGTGTCAGGCTGTGTGGTGTGCATGTGCAGGGGTGCATTTTGTGCTTCCATGGTTCACTGCTGTGTGCTGTGGTGTGTCCCACTGTGGTGGTGTCCATCCCCTGGGTTAGTGGCTGTGCCTTGGGGTGCCCTTGGCCTGGCTGTTAGGGTGTGTGGTGGTTGTGTGTGTGGTGGTGGCACACAGTCATGGTCCTTGGTCAGGTACTGTTTGCACACTGTTTTGGGGCCCCTGCTTTGTGTTGTGCAGCCTGTCCCATGTGGTCTGTCATGCTACCAGTCACCTGGCACATTCCGTGCCTACTGTGTTGGCTTCCTGTGTGCCTGTGTGGCATGTGTATGCTTGGCTGCATGGTCCTGGGTGTGGCCTGCTATGGCCTGGGGGGGCACTGCCTGTGGGGGGCTCCCTTGGTGGCCCTCCATTGGCACCTCCTGTTGTCTGTTTTCTCTGCCACTGTTGTTTTCTGGGGTCAGGTGTCTGTGGGTGCCCTGCTGTGCCCTGCTGGTGGTGATCTCCTGTGACCTGTCATTGTGCCTCCCTGGCTCTGTCCTGGGTCTGTTCTCTGTGCCATGCCCCCCTCTGTTGCTCTGCTGCTCTGCTCCCACAGTTGGACTGGAGCATCTCTTTTTGCTCCATGGCACAACTCTAATTGCACCATGGTGCAACTCTGTTTGTGCCACATTCAGTTGGGTTGTGCTGGCACAGTTTGGCCTGTGCAACCTCTGAATATGGCTCCTGTTGTGCTATGGCGCATCGGATTTGCGCTGTGCCAGACTTGTGCCAGGCATTGCCGAATTTCTGAATATCTGGGCCTATGTGTGCATGTGTGTGTCTATATATTTATGTGTGTGTTTATATATATGTATTTTTATATATTTTAACTTCAAAGCACTAAACTTATTCAAATGCAAAAAGCACAAGACTTTATTCTCTTCACACACTACTGTTTTTTTTTTCTCTAAAGGATTCCCTGAGGGGGACTCCATCCTCTGCACTAGCAGTCTGGTGCTGAGCGCAGCCAGCCACGGGGTGCTCCCCAGCCTGCCCTAAAGAACAAGAGTCAGGATTCCCTGAGGGGGATTCCATCTTCTGCAGTAGCAGTCTCATGTTAAGTGCAGCGAGCCACAGGGTGCTCCCAAGCCTGCCCTAAAGAGCAAGATTGAAGGATTTCCTGAGGTGGATTCCATCTTCTGCACTAGTGGTCTGGTGCTGAGCGCAACCAGTTGCAGGGTGCTCCCCAGCCTGCCCTCAAGAGCAAGATTCCAGGTACGCTTCAGGAAAGCAGCTCCAGTCCTCCAGCTGGCTAGCCGTGAACCCAGTTGGTGGATGGTGCCTGAAATTATAGGCAGATTCAGCACTCCGTCTCTCCCTGACTGGCTTCAGCTCCTGGAGATTTGAACTGTTTGGCACAGTCCCCTGGAGCTCATCTGTCTGCTGCCTAAATTTCTTTTTTCTTAACCTCTGCAACTAAATCTGTGATGTGGCTTTGTGCGCACTGCTGAATTTGAATTGTTAGTGTAGAGAGTTACAACCCCTCTTTTGAATAGTTAAGAGTAGGAAACTATAGCATTTATGGAGTGTTTCAACTGCCTTAAGCTATTTAAGTATTAACAAAGTTTGAAATTAAAAACTGCTTTTTCTAACTGCTGAATTGCTGTTTCTCCCATCTGCTGCCCCCAACTCCACTTGCCTTTTCCTCTGTATACTGGTGACACTGCTGGTGCTTAATACCAGCCACTCCCAGAGTCATTCTATTCCCCTCCAGCTAACTTAGCACCTTTAATTTCTCACATTGTTACTGAATTATTTTGTCTCCTTACTTAGCCTGCCTCCCAAACTCTGAAGCCTTTGTTCTGCTGGTACATATAAGCTGATTTCTCCCTTATCTTCTTTTCTCTTCAGGATTCCCTGAGGGGGATTCCATCTTCTGCAGTAGCAGTCTCATGTTAAGTGCAGCGAGCCACAGGGTGCTCCCCAGCCTGCCCTAAAGAGCAAGATTCAGGATTCCCTGAGGGGGATTCCATCTTCTGCACTAGCAGTCTGCTGCTGAGTGCAGCCAGCTGCGGGGTGCTCCCAAGCCTGCCCTCAAGAGCAAGATTCCAAGTACACTTCAGGAAAGCAGTTCCAGTCCAGCTTGCTAGCCGTGAGCCCAGTTGGTGGATGGTGCCTGAAAATATAGGCAGATTCAGCACTCCGTCTCTCCCTGACTGGCTTCAGCTCCTGGGGATTTGAACTACTTGGCACAGTCCCCTGGAGCTCATCTGTCTGCTGCCTAAATTTCTTTTTTCCTAACCTCTGCAACTACATCTGTGATGTGTCTTTGTGCTCACTGCTGAATTTGAATTGTTAGTGTAGGGAACTACAACCCCATTTTCTTTTTTTTTCCCCATTTGCAGTTTATACTGATGTGCCACTAGAGGCATCTTATTTTTCCTATTAATCCTCCAACCTTGCCTCTGACTTTTCCTGTTCTAATCACCATTATCCCCTGCCTTTTTCTCACTTTTAGCATATTGTACTCGGAAGAAAAAATAAAAAGAACTACTCCACAGTGGTAGTCACACTCACTGAAGGTCAGTTATTCCCCTTACCCCCCAATAGAAATAGCAATGGGCACCACAGCTATCACACTCAGCCTACTCATGGTTACCTTTCTTGCTCTGCCCATGTCCCATCCTGCCCTCTACCCTACATCCTGAGCCCCAACCCCCTCTACCACCCCACATCAGCCACCCCTCCACCCTGGACACCCCTAGTTTTCCACAGCACCCACCTCCAACCAATACCCCCCTGGGACACCCTGGGCCCACCCCTTCCTTACCATACCTACCCTCCACACCCTACCCATCCCTTGCACCCCCACTAGAAGGACCTCTTATTGGTACCTGGCTAAGGGTCCTGGTCACCACAGATCGCTCATCAGATTAATTGCTCTACTCCTTCTGCTCTCTGGGAACATACACCCCAACCCCGGGCCATTGTTAACTAGCCACCCCACACCCTACTCTAGTGCTGGCCTCAGCATTGAATCCATGAATACTTGCAGCATCCTAAAAAATCTGCTGCTCTCCAGTGCTGGGCTGTACAACACCATCCTGATATCATAGCACTAGTAGAGACCTGGCTCTTGAGAAAAACTCCTGACTCGGTTATCTCCCTTCTTGGCTACACTCTGTTCAGGGAAGACCGCATAGGCAAACGTGGCGGCGGGTGTGCAGTCTTTATGCCTGACACACTTTTAGTCCATGCTCTTCATGCCCCAAAGCTCAGTTTTAGTGCCCAAGCCCTCATCCTCAAGGTTACCCCGACCCAGCCAGGGGCCCTTTTTTTCTCACAGTCTCTTACATACCCTTGAGGGACCAGGGACCAGCTGTCCACGCCCTCATTGATTACTTCACCACACTCCCACACAAGGTGGAGCAGCTCACCATAGGTGACCTTAATGTCAATTGGCTGAGTACCACTGCCCCCATGTCAGTGACTCCTTTGCTGCCCTAGATATGACCCAACTAGTTACCTTACCCACTAGATTTAACCGGTCAGGTGGCTCCAGCACCCTTCTAGATGTAATTCTGTCAAATCACTCCCATAAAATCAGGGATATTAATGTACAACCACACTCTCTTAGTGACCACTCTCCTGTCCTCTGCCACTGGTCATCCCCCACACCAAAACCAGTGTCTCAGGTCACCTCACATAGGTGCTTTCTCCTAGGGGGTCTCAGAAAGCTAAAAACACACCTAGCCCAGCTTGACTGGTCCCCAGTTCTACTCACAATGGATATTGACTCTGCACTAGCTTATTTCTTTTGTGCCTTCAGCAAGGCCTGTGACCTTTTTGCTTCCCTGACCAGAATCCGTACCAAGAAACACAATGCTTCATGGATCTCCAAATCCCTCACTCAAACACTGAAACAAAGAGACAATCTCTGGCATATTGCTGTTGAGACAGGCAAACTGGTTGACAGACAAGCCTATAATGCAGCACATAACAAGTGCACATGGGCTATAAGACAGGCTAAGGCCAATATTATCAAGCCACCCTTGAATCCACTTGGGGCTCATCCCGTGCCTTCTGGGACAATATGGAAGAGCTCAATGGAAAGACCCATTCCCCCCCACCATCACTACTCTCCATAGACGGTACCGTCGCTACTGATCCTCCTCGCATAGCTGAGTGCATTAATTTGGCTTTCTCAGATCTAAGCTCTGTCCTCCCCAACTACTTTTTTGACCCTTTCCCTGCCTCCACCCCCCACCTCGGATGCCTTTCTCTCTATATGCATGCCATATCACCGCTAGAAGCCGGGCCACATCTACAAAAAGCCTTAGCTAGCAACAAGTCCAGCTGTGAACCTCTGGACTCCTAGATTCTCTAATTAGTCCTAGATACTGTACTAGCCCCTCTCACCAACCTTTTAAACTGATCACTATGTCTTGGACAATTTCCTGGTGCCTGGAAAATTGCAGAAATCACGCCTATCCATAAGAGTGGAGATAGAACCTCCCCTAACAATTTCAGGCCCATCTCCATTCTTCCCCCTCTCTCCAAAGCATTAGAAAAAATAGTGGCCATTCAGCTCTCTGAGTACCTGGCCAAATACGACCTGCTGTGTGCAGAACAACATGGATTCCGCCCTGGACACAGCACCACTACAGCCATCCTGGAGTTCTCCCAGCACCTCCACTCTCCTTTCGACTCTGGTCATGTTGCAGGTGCAGTGTTCATTGACCTCCCCTAAGGCCTTTGTCACTGTCTGTCACCCCCCCTCCTACTTAACTCCCTCCACCAACTTGGATTCTCCTTTGGCCCACTGTCTTGGTTCACCAGTTACCTGTCTGCCAGACCACAGAACGTGAAGGTAAATGGCACCCTGTCCAATACCCTGCCCATGCACTTGGGGGCCCCCCAGGGTTCCATCCTGGGCCCCATTCTGTTCAGCCTGTTTCTCAGTACCCTCTCCAGCTCCTGCTTGGGCAATATGGCACTCTATGCTGATGATGCAGTTCTCCTTGCCTCCCAGCCTGACCCCGCATCTCTACAGGAATCCCTGCAGCACACATTCAACCAAGCCAAAAAGTGGTTCCTTGACCACCGGCTGGTCATTAACCTCAAAAAAAAAAATCTATGCTTTTTCGCATCACCAGAAAAAGGCCAAAAATGCCCCCCTCTGCATTCTCCCCAGTAATGCTCACCCTCTCGAGCAGGTGTCATCCTACAGGTACCTGGGCATCACCTTCGACTCAGCTCTTACATTCCACACCCACCTCAATACCCTGTCCTCAGCCATAAACTCTCAGATTGCCCTTCTCTATTGCCACAGAGATTGCCTCCCCCAAACCACTCTACAACTGGCCATCAACTCTTCCATCCTGTCCCTAGTGGACTACGGCCTACCTATCTATGCTGCGGCCGACAATACCGTCCTCACCAGAATTCAGACCTCAATAAACAAGGCCTGCAGGCTCCTGACTGATGCATCCCTCCGCACCCATACTTGCCTACTCTATTCCACTGCCAACCTGCTGACCTTGGAGAAGCGCCTGAGCTACCAAACTTGCTTTCTTGCCAAGAATCCCTGCTAGGACTCTCTTCCAAGGGGTCACCGCATCCCTGTGGCTTACATCCCCATCCGTTGCCACCCGTAGCTCAGTTAAGGCTACCTTTCTGGTGCCCTGTACCAAGACCTCCTTAGCCCAAAGGTCCTTCCACTACCAATTCCCAACATGGTTCAACTCCCTCCTGCTATCTGTCACTAAGTCTACCAAAATTGGTCCCTTTAAAGTTGCTCTCCATAACAACCTCTTTGGCTTCTGAAGCTGTAGTTGCCCTTAATCAACCTAATGTTGGGGTCCCTCCCTGTTTCTTGCCCATAGCCTTGACAATGTCCGTTGGACTGCTTCCCCCACCTTCCTTTTTTTTATATGATTGCTATTTACTGCATGTAACTTAATCCCGTATACCACTGTTATATTGTGTTCTTTTTGTTATCTATATTGCACCTGTATGTTACCACTCTTATATCTCACACTGTAATCATGTCTACCCTCCCTGTGATGAGGTGCCTTTGTAAATGAGTCCCTGACTCAAAGGTTGTAAATCCAACATTCAAAATAAATAAAAAAAACAAATAAATAAACTTTAGATCCCAGAATGGCCAAGAAACAATTTAGACTTCACTCTTGCATGCCACTGTCATGCCCACTTCTCATGTAAACAACAATCAATTAATCAAGCAATGGTAACAAAGTTTTGGTGACTAGAATTTAACATCAAAATTGCACAGATTTTAAATTGAATACTAGTGGGCAGGGGAGGAAAACAACGGCATCTAATACCACCAGTATTAAAATAAACAAGCATTTGTCAATGCCAAACGTTCGTTTGCAGGTGTTTGCAGTAGTGTTTGGCATGTATGGTGCTTTAGCCTAATGCCCTGTGCGATTGCTGGTATTTGCACAATAAATTGTCAGCATGACCTTTTTGTTACCCCTATTGTGCGCTACATAGGCGGAAACACATTTTGGGCAGGATGTGAAAAATGACGGCTGTACTGCTCATAAGGAAGTGTGGTAAAATGGCAATGTTGAAAATCTGGAGTGGAAATATTGAAAATTCGCAAATGTACGAGCGTGCATAGGAACTGTGCAATGCACGCTCATAAAACAGTCATTTGTAGGATTTTTTCACCAAATTTTCAACATTGCCATTTTAAAACCTGTGCTAATGAACAGCATCACTGTGATTTTCTTACTATGTCCCATACATTGATTTCACACACTGACTGCGCCATTGTGCACTACATGGGCGGAAAGATGTTTTGGGCAGGATGTGAAAAATGATGGCTGTACTGCTCATAAGGAGGTGTGGTAAAATGGCAATGTTGAAAATCTGGAGTGAAACTATTGAATTTGCAAACTTACGAGCGTGCGTAGGATGCACAGCGCAGAGTCATAAAACAGTCATTTTAGGAATTTTTCACCAAATTTTCAACATAGCCATTTTAAGACCTCTGCTCATGAACAGTGTCACTGTGATTTTCTTAATGTGTTCCATACATTGATTTTGCACACCGACTGCGCCATTGTGCGCTACATGGGCTGAAACACATTTTGGGTGAGATGTGAAAAATGACAGCTATACAACTCATAAGAAGGTGTGATAAAATGGCAATGTTGAAAATCTGGAGTGAAAATATTGAAAATTTGCGAACTTACGAGCCTGCGTAGGAACTGCACAAAGCACGCTCGTAAAACAGTCATTTTTTGGAATTTTTGCACCAAATTTTCAACATTGGGTTTTTGGGACCCCTTCTCATGAATGATGTCACTGTCATGGTGTTACTTGAGGCTGAAGGGTGATTTCATGCAGTGACTGTGCAGTGCCTGCGAAATCACCCTTCTGGGCTGAATAATGCCATGATTGTGACATCATTCATGAGAAGGGGTTCCAAAAACCCCATGTTGAAAATTTGGTGCAAAAATTGCAAAAAATGACTGAGATATGCAATAAAGTTGAAACCCCCCTATGTAGCCCATTATACAGCTTACCGGCATTTCCTCAGTTCGCGGTCGGCTTTGAAGAGTGCAGACGTGTTCCCGTGCCACCGAAGATTGTCATGCCAGAGTCTGGAGGAAAGTATGGGGTGGGGGTGGGGAGGCTGGGTGCGCAGTGGGTGGGTGCGGGGTTGTGAGGGGGGCTGGGAGGACGTCATGGGACTGCTTTTGTTTTACAGGTTAAAAATTTTAACAAGATGACGTGGGATGTTTGCCATGCTGGGGTGGGCTCCCAGCATGGCAGAAGATGGCTGGGGGGTGAGGAGCTGACAGGGGATTGGGCACCCCATCGGCAAAATAAAGGACCGTTTGCCACGCTGGGGTGGGCTCCCAGCGTGGCAGCAGGATGGCTTGGGGGTGGTGACTGTGGAGCTGATGGGGGATTGGGCACCCCTGTCGGCAAACAACATTTGCCACACTAGAGTGGGCTCCCCAGCATGTCACCAAAGCTTTGGAGGGGCGGCGTGATGCGCTGGGGCGGAGGCAGCGATGACGAAGTGGGGGCGGAGCGCAGATGGCAGCAGTGCTTTCGAAGCAGAGAAAAACCACTATCATACTGAGCTCCTGCACCCATTGGTGCAGAACCACCATGCCTGCTCAAGGGAGCAGTGCATTGGGTGGGAGAGGCACACCTCCAAGAGTGCTACTCTCCCAAAATGTTCCTTGTGCATGCAAGCAACTGAACGTAAAAATGGCACCCATGGTTTGAAAGTGTTACTGGTAAATACCAGGAGTTTAAGAAATAAAATGTAGGAATTGGAGGTAATTTTAAAACAGAATATATAGCTCTATGTTCTGTAACAGAGACATGGTGTGCAAGTTGAAGGCTACCAACTATTTAGGATGGGCAGAGAAGACAGGAATGAAGGGGGAGTGGCGCTGTTTGTTAGGAATGACATTGGGGCTCATGAAATACAAACAGTGCTCAAACTCGACAATAAGCAGCTATGGATCCAAATAACCCCACCACATGGGAAACAGCTAACTATAGGATCCCCATCCCTAACAGGCTCTAAGACAGCAGAGTTTATTAAGGTAATTAGAGACCAGAATCCAGGGAAAATCCTATTCATCAGAGGGGACTTTAATTTCCCAGGGATATACCTGGAAGACTGGACTGTATCATCACTGACTGAACAATGAATTTTTGGAAACACTGCATAGCGTTAGCGTCATGAACCATGTCCTCAAGAATGCTAGAGATAACAACACCCTTGATTTAATCACAAGTAATTTAGGAGAAACACTTGAGGAATGTCATGTTATGGAACCATTGTTGTGGAGTGATCACAACATAGATACATAGACAGTGTCGGCAGATAAGGGCCTATGGCCCACCCAGTCTGCCCATTTGAGCTTGTAAGTTCATTTTTTTTCCTAGAAGTCTGTTGCCCCTTACCCCTGACCTCCAGAATTCCTTTATGTCTATCCCATGCATTCTTAAATCCCGTGATTGTTTCAGCCCCGACCACTTCCTCTGGCAGGGTGTTCCACTTGTCCACCATCCGTTCTGTGAAGAAATTCTTTCTCATGTTTCCTCTGAATCATCCTCCCTCCAACTTCATCCCATGCCCTCTAGTCCTGGAACATCTTTTTGCTTAAAATACTGTTTTCCTGCACCTGTTCCTCCTGTAAGATACTTGTATGTCTCTATCATATCCCCTCTCCCTCCTCTCCTCCAGGGAGTACATGTTCAGTTCCTTCAACCTGTCTTCATAGGACTTGTGATGCAATCCATGCACCATCTTTGTTGCCCTCCTCTGGACCTTCTCTACCATGTCTATGTCCTTACATAGGTATGGTCTCCAGAACTGTACACTGTACTCCAGGTAGGGCCTCACTAGTGTCTTGTATAGTGGAATTATGACCTCCCTTTTCCTGCTGGTGATGCCCCTGCCTATACATCACAGCATCCTATTTGCTTTACCTGCTGCCTTGTCACACTGTTTCCCTACCTTGAGGCCATCAGAGATGACAACCCCAAGATCCCTTTCCTGCTTGGTGCATGCTATATCCTCACCCCCAACTGATATATTGTGCCAGGGTTTTGTGCCCCATATGCATTATCTTGCACTTCTTTGCATTGAATTTCAACTGCCAAATCCCTGACCATTCTTCAAGTTTCTGCAGGTCCTTCTCATTCTATCTACACACCCTCTGGTGTGTCTACTCTGTTACAGAGCTTTGTGTCATCAGCGAACAGTGAAATTCTGCCTTCTAGGTCCCATGCAATGTCACTGATGAAGATGTTGAATAGGACCAGTCCCAGCACTGATCCCTGTGGTACCCCACTGGTCACTCTTCCTCTGTGGCATGACAGCCATTTACCGCCACCCTCTGTGTCCTGCCACCCAGCCAGTTACCTACCCACCACACTACTGTCCTGCCCACCCATATTCCTCAGTTTGTGTAATAGTCTTCTATGTGCCACAGTGTCAAAGGCCTTGCTGAAGTCCAGATAGGCCATGTCCACTGCCCTCCCTGATCCACCCCTAGTCACCCAGTCAAAAATTCAACGAGGTTGGTCTGACATGACCTCCCCTGGTGAAACCATGCTGCCTTGGGTCCTGTAGTCCATTGACAACCAGATGTTCCACCAATCTCCTTCTCAGTAGTGCTTCCATGATCTTCCCACTACTGAGGTTGAGGCTGACTGGTCTGTAGTTCCCTGCTTCCTCTTGTCTCACTTTTGTATAAGGGGACTACATCTGCTGTCCTCCAGTCTTTGGGTACCTCCCTGTTTCCAGTGATCGGCTAAACAGGATAGCCAGAGTGTCTAGCCACCACCTCTCTAGGTTCTTAAGGACCCTGGGGTGCACCCCATCTGGCCCCATTGCTTTATCAACTCTTATTACTTCCAGTTCCTTCTGGACCCTTTTCTCGTGTAAAGGGACTTGTGTCCATTTCTGCAACCATTCTCACCCCTTGTACTCCCTTCAGACCCATTACCTTCCTCTTCCTCAGTAAAGACTGAGCAGAAATACCTGTTCAAAATGTCAGCTTTACTGTTGTCATCCTCCACGCGCCCCCATCCTCCCCTTCAGTCTCACAATCCCTTCCTTTGTCTTTCTTTTTCACTTATGTACCTGTAAAAGGTTTTGTCCCCTTTACCCACTGATTTTGCAATGTGTTCTTCTGTCTGAGCTTTGGCTTCCCTTACTGACCTCTCAGCCTCCCTTTGCTTCTCCTGGTACTTCTCCCATCCCCTTCTGCCTGTGTCTTTTTGTATTGCCTGAATGCAATCTTTTGGCTTTCACTTTCTTTGCTACCTCTTTGGAAAACCATAATGGTCTCCTCTTCTTTTCCTCTTGCTAACCTGCTTAGTGCATAATTCTGTTGTTCTTGTAATCCCCATTTAAATACTGCCACTGTTCCTCAACCCCTGATTCCTGTCCCTTCCTCTTAATGCCTCTTTCAAGTATCTCCCCATTTTCCCAAAGTCTGCCCCTAAAATCCAGGATACATGTTTTGTGTGGTTTGGTTCTGCTCTTTCTGTAATTTCAAACCACAATGACTGGTGGTCACTGTTTCCCAGGTGCTCCCCACTGTTACCCCATCACACCGTCCCTGTTTGTGAGCACAAGGTCCAGTATTGCCTTCTGCCGAGTTGGTTCCATGACCAGTTGCTTGAGGAAGGCACCCTGAAGGAGTCCCGGATAAATCTGCTCCTAGTTGATGCTGCTGGGATGCTCCAGTCCCATCTGGAATATTGAAGTCTCCAACCAGTATTACCTCACCCTTGTCTGCCATCCTTTGGATGGCTAGCATCAACTCTATCTGTTTCTTCCTCCTGGGCTGGTGGACTATAGACCACACCTGTGTGGATAGCTGCCCCATTTTCCTTTCCAGCTTAACCCACAGTATCTCTCCCCCATTTTGTTCCTCCTGGATCTCTGTGGCCCTTATGTCATTTTTCACATACAGTGCCACTCCTCCTCCCTTCCTGCCTGCTCTGTCTCTTCTGAATATGTTGTAGCCAGGTATGGTCATCTCCCAGTCGTGGTTATCATTACACCAGGTTTCAGTGATGGCCACAATGTCCAGGTCTGACTGTACCATGACAGCCTCCAGATCTTCCATCTTGTTGCTAAGGCTTCTGGCATTTGCACATATGGCTTTCCATGATTTGACCTCCTAGACTGTTTCACTGTTCTACTCAGCCCCTTCCTTGGTTGTCATTTATCCCTGGTTCTCCTTGCTGTCTGCCCTTCTGCTGAATTTTGCCCCTTTTCTGCTTATCCACCTCTTGGGCACTAATCTCCATCTTTTGTACACTGCTTTGCAGAGACAGCCACTCCTCTGGTTCACTGGTTCCACTGCTAGCTATGGGGGGTGAGCAAGTAGGTACCCTTCTTGTTGGCCTGTCACCCCCCTTTGCTAGTTTAAATGCTTGTCAATGTAGCATTTAAACTTATCATTGAGTGCTTGGATTCCCCTCCAGGATGGATGCAGGCCATCAGGCTTGAACAAACCTCCATCCCTCCAGGTGGGTCCCCAGTCACCAATGAATCCCAATGAAAAACATGGTGGAGTTTCACATCAGAACAAATACTGAACTCAGTGTGGGACCAGTAAAACAAGAAGATATGATTTAGCAGATTTTAATAAGCTAAGAACTCTGGTAACACAATGGGTTTGGGAGAATAAATATTAGGGATTCGATGTAAAGCAAATGTGGAAAGTCCTTAAAGTATTTCTCCCATGACCTGGTAGACCATAATGTCCTGATTAAAAATAAATATTATTACAAGGGGAGGATCCCAACATGGTTTAGCTCCAAATTATCTAAACTAATAAACAGCAAAAACAGAGCATAAAAAAGATCCAAAATGGAAGGGACTGCTAAATATAAAGATTTGTTTAAGGCAAAACTCAAAATGTTGAGAGGTGAAGTAAAAAAAAAGTTAAACAAGAAATGGAGTTGAAGTTAATTGAGAAGGTGTGCAATAACAAGAAAGCATTTTTTTATTATGCTGGGAGCCTTAAGAACAATAATAATCAAATAGGCCCATTAAAACAAGGTGACACTGTTATTACTGACTGCCAGGTTATTGCAGAGTAATTTGGCAGTTATTTCGCCAGTGTGTATCAGGCAGAGGTTATCCAGGATTATGATAATGTAAGAAATATGGATAGCAATATACTTATTGCCCCGACCATAGTTAGAGATAGGCTGGAGAAACATAACCCCACCAAGTCAGCTGTAACGGATGACTTGTACCCGAGGCTACTTAAAGAACTTGCACCGGTTATATGTGATTCCATTCATGCACTATTTGTAAGGTCCCACAATAAGGGAGCAATATCAGATGATTGGCTCACTGCCAATACAGTTCGGATTCATAAAAAGGGACTGAAGTCCCTTTGTTGTAATTACCAGCCAGTAAGACTGACTAGCATTATTGGTAAGTTACTAGAAGGCTTCATAAAGGAAGTTATTGCCAATCATATTATAAGCAATGGCCATCTTAATATTAACCAACATGGTTTAGGAAGGAAAGTCTTGCCTAACTAACTTGCTTCATTTTTGGGTGCTGGTCACTGAGGCACTGGATAGAGACATACCAGTGGATGTACTTTAACTGGACTTCGAAAAGGCCTTCAATAGAGCTTCCCACCTTGAACTGATCATGTCACGTGTGGAAATTAACCTCAATGAAATCATTATTAGATGGGTCTCTGCATGGTTGGCAAAGACAAAACAGTATCTGATCATGAAGGGATATTCCACTAGTAGTGCCCTGGTTACCAGTGTCACAAGGGTCAGTGTTGGGACCTACCCTTTTTAACATTCTGTTTGCATCTATAGTCTGTTAGAAAAAAGCATGGATAGCAAAATTCCCAGATGATATCCAAATGGGGGCATTGGTCTCAAACGAACGGGATGCTAAACTAGTCCAGAAGAATATGGATACCATAGTAGATATAACAGTTAAAAAGAAACTCAGATTTAACTTTAGCAAATGTAGGGTTATGCATTTTTATGTATTATTTATTTATTTGAGGATTACAAGTACCTTTGAGCCAATACTCTTTTACAAAGGTTCTGTGTTAAAAATAACAAACAACAAGGAAGCAACAGTGAAATAACAGTAAACAATTCATGTACAACAGTGCTATTGAAAGGGGTCAATTATAAGAAGGGTATGGTGTAGAGGAGGAGGAGGAGAAGTGTAGGTAGTTAACAGAGGCAGCTATAGTAAGATGGTGAACACAGCAAGGACGCATATGTCCACAAGGAATGGGTAGGGTCAGGTGCCCAGGGGTGGCAGAGAAACAGGGATGAGAGGAGAGGGGGAAGATGAAGATGTAGCTGGAGGCACTTGTTGAAAAATAAATGGGAAGAAGTGATAGAAGAGAAAAAGGTGGCAGGGTGGGGGGGATAAGTGCTGTAATGGGGCAAGGAGAGACTAATGAGGTGGTATGAAGACCTGTGATTTGAAGTGGCACCTCAGAAGCTGGGGGGAAGGGGCCTGGAGGGCCTGGGGTTAAGCAGTATATAAGTTAGGATTAAAGCTGTGTAGGTCATCATCTAGGAGAGGCAGTCACAGGAGCTAGAGGCAATGAGATGGGCCCAGAGGCTGGTTTTGAAAAGACCTAGTGTTGAGGCAGAGGAGATGGAATGGATGAGACCATTCATCCATAGAGGAGCACTATAGGCAAAGGAGCATTGGCCTTGCATAGTTCGACAGCAACGAACTTGTAGAATCTGGGTTGTCGAGCTCCTGGTGTTTTGTTGGCTGGTGTTTTGATGTAACAAGGCAGTAATACTGGGGGTGTGAGGCCAAGGTTGATTTTTCCCACCATAGCACATGTGAGATACCTTACAGTATATGGTTAGAGAGTTGGAGCCATCCGGATTGTTCATAAAGGGCACAGGTGTGGGTGAGGCGGTGGGCACCAGTTGTGAGTCAGCATGCTTTGTTAAGAGCAGTTGTTATACGTTGGATAGCAGACATCGTGGCGGAGCCATAGATAATGAGGCCACAATCAATAGTTGACACCGCTGAGCTCTGGACGGCAGTCTTCGGGGCCTCTGGGGTGAGGTGCTGCCTGTGCTTGTAGAATAATCCAAGGCGTGTGTTGGCAGCTTTAGCTACGCTGTCAATGTGAGCCGCATAGGCGAGATTGGGGTCAAGCAGAATCCCTAGGTATTGGAATGAGTAAACTTGTTCAAGAACAGTCCCCTACTTGGCGGAGATGGCAAGGGGGTGTTGCTTGTAATGGTTATGTGAACTGCAGAATAACAATGACTTGGTTTTCTTGTGATTGAGGACTAGTTTATGATTGGAAAACCATGTTTCAACGGCACTGAATCTAAGTTGGAAGCTGTGCTGTAGGGGTGAAAGGCCCTTGTGTGTAGAAAAGACAACAGAATCATCCGCATACAGGATAATTTGTTCTGAGCAGGATTGTGGCAGGGAGTTTAAAAAAGAGGCTGAAAAGGAGAGGGCCCAGTATGGACCCTTGAGGGACTCCGGAGCGGACAGGCACTGGCAATTTTTATTGTTCGAGAGTGATTGTCAAGGTACATTCTGAACTAGTAGGCTGAATCCAGTGCAAGGCCAGCAAGGAGTAGTTGGTCATACAACAGCCGATAATGGACCGTGTCAAATGCCTTCGAGAGGTCGATGAAGACAGCATCAGTAAGAAGACCTTTATCAAGGGGAACTATGCACTGCACTGGTAAATTCAAGCAGGGCAGTGGTGGTACTATGCCCTTTTCTAAAACTGTGCTGTTGTGTGCACCGAATATATTTGTCCAAATAATCAGTGAGCTGGTCCGCAACAATACGCTCTAGGGCCTTGGATAGTGGTGGCAATATGGAGATCGGGCAGTAGTTAGAGTGGCAGGTCTTATCCCCAGTTTTGTGGACCGGAGTCACAGTGGCAGTTTTCCATATTTCAGGGAATGCACTGGTGTGGAGAGAGAGGTTAAGAATTTTAGTTAGGGGACTGAGGACCTCGGCAAGTGTAAGTGATAGCAGCTTCAGGTCCAGGGTGTCACTGCTGATTCTGGAAGTGGAGATGGCTGAGGCGATGTGGAGGCAAGCTTCATTCATCTTAATCACCCTGAAGTAGAAATGAGGGTGATTTGACAGAATGCAGGGTGTGTTAGAGGGGGTGTGACTGACTGTGAAGAAATCAGGTGGTAGAACAATACTGAGGTCATTAAAAGTCATGTTAAAGGTATTTGCAATGACCATGGGATCAAGGGTAGTGGTCCATTCAACAATTAACATGGCCAGAGAGGACTTTGATTGTTTCCCAGTAAAGTCCTTGATATTGTCCCAGAAAGCATGTCCATTTCCCTAGGTGCTGGTGAGGACATCCTAATAATATGAGGTTTTCGTGAGACGAATGGATTTTGTGCAGGCAATACGGGCATGTTTGTATTTTTAGATGTCAGATTGTTTGCTTGTGGCTTTAGCCACTGCCCACAGGGGGGTGCCTAGATTTCAGCTGGGAAAGGGGCTCTGCAGCTATCCAAAGGTTACAGAGGGCTTTTGTTTTCCATTTTTTTGAAGGAGCAAAGGGGTCACAGGCCTTATTGAAGGCAGTGATGAAGTAGCCAAGGCCAAGGTTAACATCCGTTGCCGTGTAGATGGGCAGCCAGTCTTGCAAGGATAGGTACTGTTTGAGATGGGTAAGTTGACCACGGGGGAGGACTTTGCTGGTAATGATTATAGGGGGTGGCTTTAGAAATGTATTAGACCATTCACATATAACTGGGGGAGTGGTCACTGAGAGAGTCTGGTAGAATGGAGGTATGAGAGATCCTGGTAGGGTGACTGGTGAGAACCCAGTCAAGCAGGGTACTGGTGCCAGTTTTGTAATTTATCTGAGTTGGTGTAGTGACCAATTGTGAGAGGTTGGCAGCTGCAAGGGCATCCTTATGAGTGTAGACATCAGATGCAGCTAGTTTATATTGAAATCACCAAGCAGAATGTGTTCAGAGCCAGGAGGTTGTGAGCTGACAAAGTTAAGAACTTCTTTGATGCCAAGATCTTGATCTCAAGGTGGAATATATACAGAGACGATGGTGAGGGCTTTTTGAATAGGATCAAGAAGAATTTTAATGGGTAGAAGCTGGGCCGAGGAGGCAGGGATGGAGGTTGGAACAAGGTACCCCAGGAGATTATCCTTAATGTAGATGGCACAGCCCCCTTCCCCTTTAGAGACACAGTCCAGTCTGAAAACATTGTAGCCCTGTAAGGTAATTGCCAGATCAGGAACTTTTGGTGTCAGCCATGTTTCAACTACAGCAAGGCTGTCAGGATTATGTTGGCTGATAAAGGCTTGGAGTGCATCAAGCTTTGGTAACAGGCTGCAGATGTTGATGGTTGTGATGGTGAGGGCCCCTGCCTTTTTCAGAAGGCTTGAACAGCCCGGGCCAGGGTTCAGATGGATGTTGCCCGAGATCAGTAGGAGACGCTTCATTGAACAGAGGTGCAGGACCAGTAGTGATAATTTGTGTTTCCTTTTAGCGAATTGGTAGTAGGTAGAGTCCATATGACAGTCCCGATGATATGGTACAGTAGTGATAGACTGGCTTTAAGACTAATCTTAGTGGTTTTAAGAAGCAGCAAGGTATTTCCAATTGGAGGCCCATGGGGAGGACTGGTTGAGAAGTGGAGCGTTCCCAAGGTACTGCTGGTATTGATTAAGTAGATAGTGGGTACAGGATGGGGGTGGCAGGGGCCTGGTAGACAGAACAACGGAGGAAGGAAGAGAAGGGGAAGGAGCAGGTGGGGGAGGGAACTCATAGCTGGTGTAGGGCAAAAGAGAAGAAAAAAAACAGGCAGGGAGAGGTAGGGAAAAGAGAAAATTTCAGCAAAATAGGATTTCGTAGGGAAGCAGTACAAGGAAAGTATATAGCGAGTAAAGCAACTGTGACTTTAAGAGGGTAGACTTTTTTTTAAATGAAAGAACAAGATCCCTCTAGTGGCAGATCTGTATAACCTGCTAATGGGAAACTAACACAAAAAACTTCTGTTAGACAACTGAATTTGCTTAAGCAGGGGAAAAGTCCTGGCCAATCGGAGCAGGTTTGCTGGAAGCACCTGTATTCCAATTGGCTACGCTGTCACCGTACCTTCCATGGAGCTGCAGGCAGGCATTCTGGTCTCGGTCAGTGGCTGGCTGGGTGCCGACAGACTGTGAAGGAGTTGAAACAGCCCTGTTCAAGGGCAGGCTGCTTCCAAGGAGCAGCAGGCGGGCATCCTGGTCTCGGTCGGTGGTTGGCTAGGTGCCGACCAACCGTGGGGTAGCTAAACCAACCCTATTCATAGGCAGGCAGCTACCAAGGAGCTGCAGACATCTGGGTAGACAGAATGGTAGATACCAATGTCATATAGAAGGAACTACACTAATACCCACTGACCAAGAGAAGGATTTGAGAGTACAAATCTTTGGGAGTACAAATCAGTAGGACCTTGGTTTCTCTAGACACTGCGCAGATGTAATAAGGAAGGGATATGGAATATTGGCATCCATCAGGAGAAATATTACAAGTTGGGACAGCCAGGTGGTGTTGCCACTGTATATGTCCTCAGTGTGCCCTCATGTGGAGTATTGTGCCTGGTTTTAGGCACCACACTTTAAGGGTGATCTGAGAAGAGTGGAGGGAGTGCAGAGACGGGCAACAAGGATGCTGGAGGGGATGCAGGGTATGACCTATCAGGAAAGACTTACATCATTAGGGCTATATACGTTACAGTACAAAAGGTATGGAGGGGATATGTGCCTCATATATAAGGCACTGGGTAATAGGGAGCTTTGGGAATGTGTGGGACTAAGTAGTAGGCTGGATGCGACAAAGAACAGGAGCCATCAATCTCAGCTAAGGGGAGAGCATTTTAATTAAAATAAAAGAGGAAATTGTTTTTTTACAGTGAGTGGTCACAGAGTGTAATACCCTACCAAATTCTGTAGTATCTACTGACAGTACTAACCAGTTTAAGCATGCACTGGATGAATACTGCAAGACACACTGTTTCGAATGTAATATATAAATGTTGCAGGTCAAAAATGGCTAATGCTAATGCAAAACTCTCTAAGGGGATCCTTCTTTCCATGCTCTGTTATGGGCTTGTTACCTTTACCCCTGTCCCAAAAACCAATCTCACAGTAGGGGAAACTGCATATAACAAAATAACAACATATGCAGATTTGCACTTTCTGCCCCCCTCCTTACACATCACTGTGAGCTTTACTCACAGCTGGAATGGCTCCCTCCGGAAAAGCACCACACATTTGTCTTTGGCAACTTTATCGACAACATTGCCCAAACCGCCACCCTTCTACTCTCGCCTAATGTCTCCTACATGGAACCTCCTCCTACCACTTAAGATCCAGTGACTCACAGGCTCTACTGGTCCCAAAACCCCACACCCTTGTGGGTGATCAGGCTTTCACCACTTACGCGCCCAGAGTCTGGAACTCTCTTCCTGCCTTCACCCACTCTGCCACCTCACATCCTTGCTTTAAAACCTCCCTATTGAGGTTCCTTAAATTGGCCTCTGACTGTCTCTGTGTGAACTAGACCCAGGGCTGAGGCTCTTTATTCCCAGCCCAACCTGCTGAGTGACGAGAATCCTGTTTTACCAAATTGCACTTCCTCTGCTGAGGTTTCTTGATTCAGTTAGCTGTGTTAACTGTATCCCCAAGCACTGGGTCCACTCTCTGCCCTGACTGCTGTTTGAGGATTTACCTACCAAAATCCCTTCCCATCTTTCCCCGTCTCTCTCCTCCCCACTCCTAATCTCCCTGTCCCTTCCATACCCCTAGGATTTATGGCTGAACCCCTGATTAAACGATAATGACCATGCCTGTATATATGTTGTTATTTACCTATCAATTGGATCTGTCAATGCTTGATGTTTCTGTATGTTACCTTGACTCTGCCTAATGCTGATGGTATTGTTCCCTGTAATGTTTATATCTGTTACCTTTGTAACCTCCCGGGTCGCTCCTGAAAATAGGCACTTGGCTGTCTAGTGTGCTTACCTGGTAAACAAGAGCAAAATAAATAAATAAATAAACACTTCTGACCTGTTTACATTCTATGCATCCTATGAAAATTCCTAAAAATGGCTGAGCTATCATAAGTTGACCCCCCCCATTGACAGCCATTATACGGTGCTTACCTTTGATTCTTCATTTTGCGGTTCGGCTTTGAAGAGTGCAGACATGTCCTGGACCTCAGAAGATGACAGCGCTGGCCTCTGGAGCTATGTACAGGGTAAGGGGGTACGCGGAGGTGGGTGCTCAGTGGGAGGGTGGGGATGGAGGAGGGGGGACTGGGAAGATGACATGGGATCGTATGCTTTTTTCAATGTTAAAAATTCAATTACATGGCAAGAAATGAATCTTTGGCTCTGATCAGTAATTTGCCAACTTGAACAGTGACGTTATCCCAGTACAACATCACTGTACCAAGGTCAGGCTTACCTGACCATAGCAACATCAAAACAAATCACTCCATCCAGCTCCCCCCTTCCCTGTCACACCCACTTCTGTGATCCCAGCTTGCAACCTGACTTCACTGATCTTGGCTCCTCAACCCCAAACTGACCAAAAACTTAGAGGGACAACTGAACAGGGGCCGTTCTTGACAGAAAATTAATTAATTTGTTCCCAAACAGCGAAACCGCTGCTCCATGCCACTGTACATCATCTCTCTTGCTACCCACGTGAGGTGCGTGGTTAGTCATTGATTTCTGTCAAAAGCCACATGCAGAGGCTGTTTCTGACAGCATTTTGAATCGAAAGTAATTCTTTCTAAAAAAAAACAACAGCGGGACTGAGGGATTTTACCGATGACATCTTAAGCAGAAGTCTCTCGGTCCCCACAAGCAGCAAGTCAGTTACTAATCAGCTCCGTTTGGGGAATTGGTACCGGTAAAGGCAGCTAAAGCCTGAATGAAACTGAATGAGAAAGTCAGAGTGGGACCACAGAAACAAAAAAACAGACACATAGCGAGACAGAGAGAGGAAAATATAAAACACAGATGAGCTGGGGGGGGCACTGATACATTGTCAGACTAAAGAATAAATCTAGCACTACAAAAAAGCAGCACCTAGTGGACAAAAAATGACTTTTTTTAAACAAGCATGCTTCCACAGTCCAATAGTACAGAAAAATTGCCTTAAATTGTCCTTACTCCATCTTTTCAGTATTTTTCACCACAGCGAGCTGTTGTTTAATTGACATAATGCATTCCAGGGTGTGTGTCATGCTGGGATAACGTCATTTCTCTGGTGTTGGACACAATCAGCCTGCTGCTACCTTATGCTCAATGACCCGAGGTGTGACGTTATCCCAGCACGACACATACCCTGTCATGCATTATTGCTTAAATAACACATCAGGGGAATTTTTTTTAATTTACCAGAACAAACAATAAATAAATAACTGTGGGCACACTGAGGTGGGCTCCCAGTGTGAAATGTGATTTGGAGGGGATACATGCTGCCAAAAAGGGGATTGGGCACCCCATGGGCAAGGCAATACATACAAAATAAAATAACTTTTGTGAACACTGGGGTGGTCTTTCATTGTGCCACATGAGTTGGGGGGATACATGCTACCAACAGGGGGATTGGGCACCCCTATCAGCAATAAAAGTGGACTGGCAGGGGGTGGGACACTAGACTACCAGGACTGGACCTGGTGGTAATAAGAAGTTACACTTTGAATTACTATGGTAGTAATTCTAAGTGTTACTTCAAATTACTTCGGGTTCCACCGCCACTAACTGCATGCTTTTTGCAGGCGGTATTTAACGTTGTGCTACCGGTGGCACAGTGACCTGTAGCGCAGCGCTAATATTTTCAAAGTGCCAGTATATCAGCATTCATGGCCATTTCCCTACCTCCCTCCTCTGCATTCATTAACTTTTAACGTTGGCACTAACACACAGCACCGGCGCTTAAAGGGCTTTTGAATATTGCAGTCCAGTGCAAACTCAGTGCTATTCAAGTGCTACAGATTTGCACCAGGTGCAAGGCTTTGAATATCTGGCCCCACATCCCCCATTTAGCAATAGTTTTGTATTGTGATATTGTGGCATATTTCAATGTTCATCATCTTTACTTCAGTTTAGATTAGTTTTAATGCTGTTATATAGCTTCAGTATTAGGCTTTACCACTTCCATTTAACAGTGGTTTTATAGATCAAAATATAGCAATATTTTTTCCATATTTTAGATCCTTATTTATGCTGAACGATTATTTTAATTGTTGTTATATAGATATAGTATTAGGCTCTACCTTTCCCATTTAAGTGTGTTTTTATCTTGAGATATTGTGACATGCTACTACTGTATGTTCTGGATCTTTATATCTGATGAAAGCTTCTTTTTATCGCTATTATATAGATTCAGTACAATGCTTTACCTCTCCCTCTTGACTATGGTTTTTGCCATTGATGAGATCAACAAAAATCCCAACATCTTGCCAAACGTCACCCTTGGGTATCAGATGTATGACTCCTGCTATTCAGTAGCAAAAGCCCTTCAAGGCTCTATGTTGATGATATCCAGATCAAAAGAGCTTGTTCCAAACTACCAGTGCCAGTCAAATTCATTGCTCCTTGGTATCATTGGAGGCTTGCTATCGACCTCATCGGTAGCCATGGCTAGAATCCTGGGGCTCTACAAATTCCCACAGGTATGAGACTATAGTGTCTTTTCTGCTTTAAAAAAGGATTGTATAGCAATGAAAGGACTCCTGAAACACTATGGCCTTGCAAATTAGTTATGCATCATAGCCAATAAAGAAATAGTATAGAATTTAACTTTATTTAAACATTCTTTGTTGACATTATGGCATGATTAATTTCAATGACGCCTTGTTTGGATGACAGTATCTGGTGCCACCTGCTTCTCAATACAGTCTGAACATGATTTTTACATATTCCTATTTTCTTCCTCAGCCTCTATCTTTATTCCAATATTTTATTTTATTTCTTTTTTTAGTTGTTTAACTTGGAATAGCATACTAAGCTGAAAGCTTTTATACAGGAGCAACCTGGGAGCACATGGAAGTTAAGTGACTTGCTTAGGGTCACACGGTATACAAGTGGAAGCTGTGGGATTGAAACCCAGGTCTGGTCTAGTGGATGTCACCAGATTTGTAGCTCAGAGCCTTAAACCACTGCGCTATACTGCCTCCCAGTATATTTTTAATAGTGGCTCTTGCTTTCATTATTCAGCTGAGTTTCGATTGGGCCTGTACACCAAATTCTCAGATTCAGCTTCTGTGACTATTTCACAAAATGATGCAGTTTTCATGGAATTTTGCTTTGTTTGGTGGAATTACCATGAGAATAGTGGACTTTATTTCATTTTTTTTTAAAGCAGTCAACTATTACCTTTTAAATGCAATGTACTCCTTCTTTTCCTTTTGGTTAATTAGAAGATTTTTTTATCCAGTGTTAGTAGGTGTACAATATGAAACAACACTCTACCAAGCAGATGACATATCTGGTTCTGTTCCACCCATCATATCATCAGAGTTGTGATCTCACTGACTGTGACATCACAGCTACTCAGGAAGAGACGCTCAACAGCTGCCATGTGAGTCACCTATGATGTCACAGTCAGTGAGGTCACAGGGCTGATGATGCAGTGGGAGGAATAGAACTAGATACCAGAGAAAGTGCCATTCCTCACATCCAGAATAATACTGTCACATAGAAAAACTTTCTGAGCAGAAAGAAAAACACTTCAGAAATAAAAAGTTACAACTTACTTCTTAAAATTTGTAACATTTTCTTGTCTGCTATTTTTGGTTCTACTATCTCTTTTAAATTACCTTTTATCCTCAAACCTTTAAAAACGGCTTTTTTATTTTAATTGAAATTTTCCTGTCTAGCAACCTGCATAACCTCAGGTCTTAAAAGGACTTGCTAGCCACAAGGGCTTTCATGATTTCCTGTATGCACTAATAAGGCATTAGCTGCCAAGACCTGAAAATGTGTTTTAGTTTTCAGTAATGATTTTATCCTGCCTGACTGATTGCATGACCTCAGTCCAGTAAAGGACCCACAAGCCCTAAAGACCTGAAACTGGATTAAATGCCAGCCTGTATTCTCCAATAAGGCCTTAGCCCCATAGCTCTTAAAAAGATTTCTTTCTATTTAATTTTTTAATGATTTTTCTGAAGCCTGTCCACATGCCCCCAGTCCTTACAAGGACCATCACTAACACCCAAGCCCTAAAAAGGGCATTTTAAAACAAGTTTGATGTCTGCAGGCACTGACACAGTAGGATATTATAATAATTTATCCCTGAAGCCCCAAAAAGGTTTTAACCTTTGTATATTATAATATGCTGCGCTGATGAGGGTCCCAGAAGCTCCAGATCACTGGCCCCAACAAGATTATCTGTGAGTGCTAATTTTAGCTCTTAAACAACTTTTCTCTTTTTTGCAGATGACTGATTCAAATCCACAGCACAATGCATTCTGGCACTCTGGCAGGCTGGACAGAACTCATCAGTAACACTTTGTTACAGGAGGGATCAGTCACCAGTAGTAGCCATTCAAAGTCTCCACTTCAGATTACAATCTGATATCTAGTAAGAGTCCTTGATTGTATGACAACAGCTATGCTGGTGAGGGTCCCTGAAACTCATACATGTAGAATCATAGAAATCCGGCAGCAGAAAAGGAACACTGCGGCCCATCTAGTCTGCTCTGTACCTCTCTAATTGCCACCTTTATCAGGTGACATTGCCCTCAGTCCACTCCAGATCACTGGCCCATAAAATGATTGTGAGTGCTAGGTTTAAGCCTTTAAAGGACTTTTCTCTGTCTGCTGCCTGCTGCTTTGATGACTGATTCAAATCCACACCAAAGCACATTCTGACAGGCCATACAACTCACGTCAGTAACACTTTATTGGGGGAGGTATCAGTCACCAGTAGTAGCAAATCAATTTCTCTACTTCAGACAGCGCTCTGATATCTAGTTGAAGCCCCTGTTGTGGGACACTAGCTGCTTCACGGAGTCAGCATGACTCCAAGTGCACATACTTTATGGTAATATGATAATCCTTCCACTGTGTTGCTCCTTCCAGGTCTGTGCTACTCCCCTCCTCCTATGAACTTACCTGTGAGATGCTGACGCTGTGCATTTGAAGATGGTGGAGGCACTCAGGGTGGGAGTAGTTCAGGGGGATAAAAGGGATGAGGATAGGCTAAACAAAATTAAAGATACAGCCACTGTAATGCTTTAGGAAGGTGCATCAGAGGGCAGACACTGAGGAGCTGTAGATGTCATTAGACAAAAATGGATGCATTAGAGCACCTAAGATGTAAGAATTTTGCACCCCGAAAATGTCTCCTCCCAGTTGAAATGGTGTCTCATCCCAGCTGTGTCAGTGTACGCCACTGTATTCACAGTTACACGTTTCACCATAGCTTGTTACATCAGTGTCTGATCCCAGCTACACCAGTGTCTCCTTCCAGTTCTAATGGTGACTCCTCCCAGCTATGTCTGTGCATGCCATTGCAGACAAAGTTACAGGAGTTTTGCCATAGCTTGTTACATCAGTGTCTCAACCCAGTTACACCAGTGTCTCCTCTCTGTTGTAATTGTATCTAATCCTAGTTCTGTCAGTACATCCCACTGTATTCACAGTTTCATGTGTTTTACGATAGCTTGTTATGTCAGAGTCTCATCCCAGTTACATCAGTGTCTCATTCCAGTTACATCAGTGTCTCCTGCCAGTTGTAATGGTGTCTTCTCCCAACTATCAGCGCCTCCCACTGTATTCACAGTTACATGTTTCATGGTAGCTTGTTATGTCAGTGTCTCAACTAAGTTGCAATCAGTGTCTCCTCTCAGTTGTAATGGTGTCTCCTCCCTGTGGTGTCAGTGCATCCCACTGTGTTCAGAGTTACATGTGTTTCACTATACCTTGTTACATCTCTGCCTCACCCCAGTTACACCAGCATCTAATCCCAGTTGTAATGGTGTCTCCTCCCAGCAGTGTCAGTGACTCCCACTGTATTCAGTTACATGTGTTTCAAAATAGCTTGTTATATCAGTGTCTCATCCCAGTTATACCAGTGCCTCCTCTCAGTTGTAATGTTATCTCCTCCCAGCTGTGTCAGTGCATCCTACTGTATTCACATTTACACGTGTTTCACCATAGAATATAAAATCAGTGTCTCATGCCAGTTACTCCACTGTCTCCTCCCAATTGTAATGGTGTCTCCTCTCAGCTGTGTCACTGCATCCCACTGTATTCACAGTTACTTATTTCATCATAGCTTGTTTCCTCAGCCTTTCATCCCAGTTACATCAGTGTATTCCCCCAGTTGTAGTGGTGTCTTCTCCCAGGTATGTCAGTACATCCCACTGTATTCACAGTTACATGTATTTTACCATAGCTTGTTATGTCAGTGTCTCATATCAGTTACATCATAGAAACATAGAAACATAGGCTTTGATGGCAGATAAGGACCGCTTGGACCACCTAGTCTGCCCATTTCTGTACCTAAAGGATGAGCTGCAGATCTTACTTAACCAACAGCCTACTTCTTCCTACCCACCACAAAAATTGCCCTTATGTCTGTCCCATGCATTCTTGAATTCTCCCACAGTTTTAGACCCCACAGCCTCCTGAGGAGGGCTGTTCCATGTGTCCACCACCCTCTCTGTGAAAAAATACTTCCTCACACTGCCCCTGAGCTATCCCACCTCTATCTTCAAATTGTGTCCCCTTGTTCTTGCACATCTCTTTTTCAGAAAGATGCTACCTTCTTGGACTTTGTTGATTCCACTGAGGTACTTAAATGTTTCTATCATGTCCCCTCTCTCCCTCCATTCCTCAAAGGTATACATATTAAGCTCCCTTAGTCTCTCCTCATATGGCTTCTCTTGCAGCCCCTGCACCATTTTAGTTACCCTCCTCTGAATTGCCTCCATCCTGTCTATGTCCTTGCAGAGATGGGGTCTCCAGAACTGGACGCACTACTCCAGATGAGGTCTCACCAGCTGTCTGTACAGGGGGATAACAACTTCCTGTTTTCTGCAGGTGATGCCTCTCCCTATACATTCCCGTATCCCCCCAGCCCTCCCTACTGCCTTGTCACATTGCTTGCCAACCTTAAGGTCATCTGATATGATTACCCCAGGTCCCTTTCCATTTTTGCTGTTGTTACTACCTCCCCCCCATTGTGTAATCTTCCCCTGGGTTTTTGTTTCCCAGGTGCATTGTTTTGCACGTCTTTGCATTGAATCCTAGCTGCTATACTTTTGACCATTCCTCCAACTTTGCCAAGTCACTTCTCATCCTTTCCACACCTCATTGTGTATCAACCCTGTTGCAGATCTTTGTGTCATCTGCAAAGAGGCATATTTTTCCCTCTAGTCCCTCTGCAATGTCAGTTATAAAGACATTAAAAAGGACTGAACCCGATACTGAACCCTGTGGTACCCCACTAGTAATCCCTCTTTCTTCGGCGTGGACTCCATTTACAATTACCTTCTGTGTCCTGTTGTTCAGCCAATGTTTTACCCAGGCTGCAACCCTGGGTCCCACTCCCAGGTTGGTTAATTTGACTATTAATCTTTTATGTTGGACTGTGTCAAATGCCTTGCTAAAGTCTAGGTAAGCCATGTCCACAGCTCCTCCCTGGTCTACTACTTTGGTTACCCAGTCAAAGAAATTAATTAGATTCATCTGACTTGACCTTCCTTGCTGTGAACCAATGCTGCCTAGGGTCCTGTGCCCCACTGGCCTCTAGGTACTCAACATTTCTTTCCTTCAGAAGTGATTCCATCACTTTCCCTACTACAGAGGTGAAACTGACAGGTCTATAGTTTCCTGCCTCTGTCTTGGTCCCACTTTTGTGAAGGGGAATTGCATCTGCCTTCCTCCAGTCCTCAGGTACCACACCATCCTCCCATGATTTTTTAAAAAGTGTAGTCAGTGGTGTAATTAATACTCTGCTTAATTCTTTTAGAATTCTGGTGTGAATTCCATCTGGCCCCATTGCTTTGTTCACCATCAGTTTTAGGAGATTTTTCAGAACCCTTTCTTCTGTGAAAGGACTGGGATCGACCCCCATCCAGAGTGCTTCTGTTAATTGGATTAGGCACCTCCCCCAACTCCTCTTTTGTGAATACTGAACAGAAGTATTCATTCAGTATCCCTTCTTTTTGACTGTCCCTCTCTGCCCACCCACTGTCCATTCTATTCAGCCTCACTATACCTTCCTTTGTCTTTCTACGCTCCCTGATATACCTATAAAAGGTTTTATTCCTCTTCTTAACCGAGTTGGCTATCTTTTCCTCAGTTTGGGCCTTTGCTATTCTGACTACCCTTCCTGCTTCCTTCTGACTTAACTGGTACAATTGTCTGTCCTGCTCCTTCTGTGTTTCCTTATACTTCCTAAATGCTATATTTTTCTCCCTAACCTTCACCGCCATCTCTTTTGAGAACCATAGTGGCTTTTTCTTTCATTTTGATTTGTTTATTTGCTTCACACAAAGGCTTGTTGCCTCTGTGATGGCAATTTTGATGTTTCCCCATTGTTGCTCCACCCCTCCTTCTAGCTTGTTTGCTGGTGCTTTTCTAAGGCACTCTCCCATCTTGCTAAAGTCAGCCCTCCTGAAGTCCAGAACCCTCACTTTTGTATGGCTTGACTCTGTAGCTGAGTTTATCATGAACCACACAATTTGGTGGTCACTTGTTCCCAAATGGCTACCCACTTCTAGATCTGAGATCCTCTCACTGTCCCCATTTGAGAGTATGAGGTCTAAGACTGCTCCCTCATGAGTAGGTTCCAAAACTAGCTGTCTCAGGCATGCCACCTGAAGGGCATTGAGAATGCCCCTGCTTTTGGATGTGGCTGCAGCAAAGGTGCTCCAGTTAACATCTGCCATATTAAGGTCCCCCATCAACAGTATCTCCCCAATATCTGCCATCCTAAGTATGCCTTCTATCATATCCTTGTCCATTCCCTCCCCCTGACATGGGGGTCTGTATACAGCTCCTGTGCAGAATGTGGTGCCATTTCTAGTCTCTAAGGTGACCCACAGTGCCTTCTCTTCTCCCTGTATACTCTTACTCTTTTGTTCAGTGTCTTCTCCCAGTTGTAATGGTGTCACCTACCAGCTGTGTCTGTGCGTCCCACTGTATTCACAGTTACATGTGTTTTATCATAGCTTGTTGTGCTCATATCTCATCCTAGTTGTATTAGTGTCTAATCCCAATTGTAATGGTGAAGCCTTCCAGCTGTGTCTGTGCATCCCACTGTATTCAGAGTTGCATGTGTTTCACCATAGCCTATTATGTCAGTGTCTCAACCTAGTTATACCAGTATTTCCTCCCAGTTGTAATGGTGTCTCCTCCCAGATGTGTCAGTGCATCCCACTGTATTCACAGTTACATGTGTTTCATCATAGCTTGTTATGTCAGTGTCTCATCCCAGTTACAAAACTGTCTCTTCCCAGCTGTAATGGTGTCTCCTCATAACTGTGTCAGTGCATCCCATTGTATTCACAGATACATGTGTTTCATTATAGCTTGTTACATCATTGTCTCAACCCAGTTACACCATTGTCTCATCCCAGTTCGAATAGTTTCTCCTGCCAGCTGTGTCAGTGCATCCCATTGTAGTAACAGTTACATGTGTTTCACCATAGTTTGTTTCATCAGTATCTTAACCCAGCTACACCAGTTTTTCCCCCTTGTTGTACTGGTGCCTCCTCCCAGCTGTGTCAGTGCATCCCACTGTAGTGATAGTTACATGTGTTTCACCATGGCTTCTTACATCAGTGCCTACTCCCAGTTACTCCACTGTCTCCTCCCACTTGTAATGATGTCTCATCGCAGCTGAGTCAGTGCATCCAACTGTATTCACAGTTACATGTGTTTCACCAAAGCTTGTTATATCAGTGTCTCATCCCATTTACACCAGAGTCTCCTCCCAGTTGTAATGTGTCTCTTCCCAGTTATAATGGTGTGTCCTTCCAGCTCTGTCAGTGAATCCCACTGTATTCACAGTTACACATCTCACCATAGCTTGTTACATCATTGTCTCAGCACAGTTAACAGCAGTGTCTCCTCCCAGTTGAAATGGTGTCTCCTCCCAGCTGAGTCATTGCCTACCACTGTATTCACAGTTACACATGGTTCATTATAGCTTCCTATGTCAGTGTCTCATCCCAGTTACTTCAGTGTCACCTACCAGTTGTAATGGTACCTCCATCTATTTGAAAAGATGTCTCCTTCCAGCTGTGTCAATGAATCCCACTGCATTCACAGATACACCTTTCTCCATAGCCTGTTATGTCATTGTCTCAACCTCGTTACTGCAGTGTCTCCACCCGACTGTAATGTTGTCTTCTCTTACCTCTGTCAGTCCATCCCACTGTATTTACAGTTAAATGTGTTTCACCATAGTTTGTTATGTCAGTGTCTCAAGCCAGTTACACCAGTGTCTCCTCCCAGTTGTAATGGTGTCTCCTCCCAGCTGTGTCAGTGCATCCCACTATATTCACAGTTACATGTGTTGCTACATAGCTTGTTATATTAGTGTCTCATCCCAGGTACACCAACATCTCCTTTCAATTGCAATGGATCTCCTGCCAGCTGTGTCAGTGCATCCCACTCTAGTCACAGTTACATATGTTTCATCATAGCATGTTAAATCAGTGTCTCATACCAGTTAAATCACTGTCTCCTCCCTGTTGTAATGGCGTCCTCAAAAAGTTGAAATGGTGACTCCTCATAGTTGTAATCGAGTCATCTCCCAGTTGTAATGGTGTCTCCTCCCAGCTGTGTCAGTACATCCCACTGTATTTACAATTACCCATTTAACCATAGCTTGTTACCTCAGTGTTCCATCCCAGTTACATCAGATACTCCTCCCAATTGAAATGATTTCTACTCACAGCTGTGTCTGTGCATCCCATTGTTTTCACAGTTGCATGTTTCACCATAGCTTGCTAAATCAGTGTCTCATACCAGTTTCATCAGTGTCTCCTCCAAATTATAATGGGTCTCCACAAAGTGGTAATGGTGTCTCCTCCCAGCTGTGTCTATGCATCCCACTGTATTCACAGTTACATGTGTTTCACCTTAGCTTGTTATGTCAGTGTCTCATCCCAGTTAAACCAGTGTCTCCTACCAGTTGTAATGGTGTATTCTCCCAGCTGTGTCAGTGCATACCACTATATTCACAGTTACACGTGTTTCTACATAGTTTGTTATGTCAGTGTCTCATCCTAGTTATACCAGTGTCTCCTACCAGTTACATCAGTGTCTCAACCCATTTACATCAGTGTCTCCACCCACTAGTAATGCTTTCTCCTACCAGTAGTGTCAGTACATGTCACTGTATTCACAATTACATGTCTTTCACCATAGCTTGTTACATTACGGTCTCAACCCAGTTACATCAGTTTCTCCTCCTAGTTGTAATGCTGTAGCCTCCCAGCTGTGTTGGTGCCTCCCACTGTATTCACAGTAACAAGTGTTTCACCATAGCTTGTTATGTCAGTGTCTCATCCCAGTTACATCAGTTTCAACTCCTAGTTGTGATGGTGTCTCCTCCCATCTGTGTTGATGCATCCCACTGTATTTACAGTTACATGTGTTTCACAATAGTTTGTTATGTCAGTGTCTCATCCCTGTTACATCAGTTTCAGCTCCTAGTTGTAATGGTGTCTCCTTCCAGCTGTGTCAGTGCATACCACTATATTCACAGTTACACGTGTTTCACCGTAGCTTTTTTTTTTTTTAGTTGTTTTTTTAACCAGGTATAGCACACTAAGCTGAAAGCTTTTTTACAGGAGCGACCTGGGAGCACAAGGAGGTTAAGTGACTTGCTCAGGGTCACACAGTATGCAAGTGGAATCTGTGGGATTCAAACCAGGTCTGGTCTGCTGGATGTCACCAGATTTGCAGCTCAGAGCCTTAGACCACTGCGCTATACTGCCTCCTTATTACAGCTTGTTACATCAGTGTCTCGATCTAGTTACACCAATGTCTCATCCTAGTTATAATGGTGTCTCTTCCCAGCTGTGTCAATGTATTACACTGTACATGCAGTTTCACATATTGCTTCATAACTTTTTGTGTCAGTCCCAGTTACATCAGTGTCTCCTCCCAGTTGTAATGGTGTCTTCTCCCAGCTGTGTCAGTGCATCCCACTTGATTCCCAGTTAAATTGTTTCACTATAGCTTGTTATGTCAGTGTCTCATCCCAGTTACACCACTGTCTACTCCCAATTGTAATGGCGTCTCCTCCCATCTGTGTCTCTGCATCCCATTGTTCTCACAGCTACAAGTATATCACCATAGCTTATGTCAGTCTTGCCTCCCAGTTACACTTGTGTCTCCTCCCTGTTTTGTTGGTGCCTCCTCCCAGCTGTGCCAGTGCATCACACTGTAGTCAGAGTTACACATGTTTCACCAAAGCTTTTTATGTCAGTGTCTCAATCCAGTTACACCAGTGTTGGAAGAGATACCAGTAGTAATGGTGTCTCTTCCCAGTTTTTTTTTTCTGCTTACTCTTTTGTAGTACCTCCTCTGCTGGGGGACTGTAGCTTTGTTTCCCCCTTTGCAGCACAGCCTCCTCAGCCGGCTTGGCCGCAGTCAGATCTCTAATTCCCTCACCTTACCCTTCCCAGACTGCTTCACAGTGGGTACATACTCCACACATTATGGAGACCTGGAGGTCGGCCTTGGGATGAGCTGACTTGAGTGCGTCCATCACGGCACCATCAGAGCCAGCCTTCATGAGCATGATGGATGATTGTTTCTCCGGAGATTACACCCTACGGTGTGGGCATGCAAAATGCCATGAACACTGCCTTGCAAACTTTCATGCCCTGCACATTCGACGTTGGCACCGGCTGACCCACATTGGACCCCGAGCATGCACCAGTCCACGACCTCCACCGGGAGGCAGTACCTCAATGCTCGACCCTTCCCAGCCTCCCGAGATGAGGAGTGCAGCCAGTGGGAGACTCAGTCCTGCTCCTTCTGGCTGACCCTCCAACACGCGAGGTTGCTCCCGACCCTGGATCATTGGTGTGGTAAGAGGTAAGGCGTTGTCACCTCAGCCCACAACAACCACCGGGCCAGCCGTCTCCTCCCAGTTGTAATGGTGTCTCCTCCCAGCTGTGTCAATGCCTCATGTTGTATTCACAGTTACATGTGTTTCACCATAGTATTTGATAGGTCAGTGTTGCAACCCATTTACACCAGTGCCTCCTCCCAGTGGTAATCGTCTCCTCCAAGTTGTGTCAGTGTATCGCTCTGTATTCACATTTACATGTGTTTCATTATAGCTTGTTACATTAGTGACTCATCCCTGTTAAACCAGTGTCTCAACTCAGTTACATCAGTGTCTCAACCCATTTACGTCAGTGTCTCCACCCACTTGAAATGCTTTCTCCTACCAGTAATGTCAGTACATATACTGTATTCACAGTTACATGTGTTCCACCATAGTTTTTACATCAGGGTCTCAACCCAGTTACACCAGTGTCTCATCCTAGTTGTAATGGTGTGTTCTGCCAGCTGTGTCAGTGCAACACACTGTAGTCACAGTTACACATGTTGCACTATAGCTTTTTATGTCAGTGTCTTAACCCAGTTACATCAGTGTCTCCTCCCAGTTGTAATGGTGTTTCCTCTTAGCTGTGTCAGTGTATCCTACTGTATTCACAGTTACATGCCTTTCACCATAGCTTGTTACATCAGTATTTCAACCCAGTTACAGCAGTGTGTCATCTTAGTTGTAATGACGTCTCTTGCCAGCTGTGTCAGTGCATCACACTGTAGTCACAGTTACATGTGTTTCACCATAGATTTTTATGTCAGTATTTCAACCCAGTTTTACCAGTGTCTCCTCTCAGTGGTAATGCTGTCTCCTCCCAGTAGTTTTGTTTTTTTCTGCTTATTTCTATGCCGTACATCCTCAGCTGGGGGACTATAGCTATGGATCCTCCCTATCCAGCACGGTCTCCTTGGCTCCCGGCTTGGTTGCAGATAGGGCTCTAATTCCCTCATCCTACCCTTCCCAGACCTCTTCACAGCAAGTACTTACTTGACACACTGCGGAGACCTGAGGGCCAGGCTCAGGTAAGCTGACTTCAGTGCGTCTATCGCAGCACCACAGGAGCTGGCCTTCATAAGTGTCGGATGTTTGTTTCTCCAGAAACTACACCACACGGAGCGGGTATGCAATGCTGCCTAGGACACTGCTGTGTATGATTCTGTGCCCTGCACATGTGACACTAGCATGTGCAGACCCACATTGGACCCTGAGCATGTACCAGTCCACGACCACCACCATGACCCAGTACCTCAGTGATAGACCCTTCCCATCCTCCCTGGAGGAGGAGGAGGAGAGCAGTCCTTGGGATGCTTACTCCTGTTCCCCTTGGCCAACCCTCCAACACCAGAGGTTGTTCCCAACCCTGGATCATCAGTGTGGTAAAACATAAAGAACCATCAACTCTGCCCACTACACCACCAGCCAGTCTTCTTCTCCCAGTTGTAGTGTTTTCTCCTCCCAGCTGTGTTAGTGAATCCTATTGTACTCACAGTTACATGTGTTTCACCATAGCTTTTATTTATCGTATAAGGATTTTTATTGAATTTTTCTTTGGTGAAGCATTACATATGAAGTAATACAGCCTTGTATAGATATACATATATTGAAATAGGCAATATCAATGGTTAACATAGTAGTGAGTATATAATAAAACTACATGACATTTAAACGATTTTAACATTTTGTCAAGAATAAAGAAAGTCTTGAATATAGACTAGATATACATTGTCAAGATATAGAGCATAGATATACTAGCATAAGCAGATGCTTACACCCTATATATTAGTGTACTATCACAGGAGAACTAGTAGACTGAGTGTATAATGAATATAAAATGACCAAACATCATACAGGTGGGTTTACAGGTGGTTTTGGAAGTTTACAAAAGTCAGATTGCAAATAGGGACCCCATTTAACCTGGTAGGACCTCATACTCATACATTCACTAAAAATACCACCAACAGCTTAATCTGGTTCAAGGTCAGTTGGCATTCATCTGTATCCCCCTTCCCCAGGTCGTGCCTGAAAATAGGCAGGATTTGTCTAGTGCACTTACCCGGTCAACAAAAGCTAAATAAATAAATAAATACTATGTCTTTGAAGACAAGACAGTCTTTCAAACAGGGAGAGGTGAGCTACAGTTGCATGCCATGCTTTCCGGGTGGCTAGAGAGTGCTGACACCAAAGTCTGAGAAGGAGACGTTTACTTCCAGGAGTGCTGATAGAGACCAGTCCTGAAGATGTCTAGATAGGCTAGCCAATGAGGATGTATCTCCCAATAATATTTTGGAGTCATTGAGGACAATTGGTGCATTCAGTACTTTAGAGAGGTTAGAAGCAATCATTTTCCAGAAAGTAATTAGATGAAGGCATAGTCAGAGTGTATGCAAAAGATGTGCATCTGGTTGGGAACATCTCCAACATTGGCTATGGCCCAGCACCACCTGTGTGTACAGTGCTGCAGGGGTACGGTGCCAAAACAACAAAATATTTAACTGCAAAAAGCACCTATTGATATCACTGTAGGTCCTATAAGCACTCCTAAGGTATGACTGCCATTTGCTTTTGGAGATAGGGGAACCCAAATGTGCAGCCCATTTCAACCTACATAAGGAGGCAGGATGTGGTTGAGAATCTCTCCATGTACTGTAAAAATAACCCATTAAGCCTCTGGATGTAGGGTGAGTATGCAGACTGGCGAGCCATTGCCATGATGGGGCAATAAAACTGCAGGAAAGAAGAGGCTGTAAGGAACCAATAATCTGCAGGTATCACCAGAGATCTTTTTGTGGCAGCGAAAACCATGCTTGCAGCTGGGCAAAGGGTAGCAAGTGAGTAGTGCCTGGTGCAGACAGATCCTGGATTCTCCCAATACCATGTTTTTTCCAGGAAGGCATGAGATGATTATGCAGGAGTGGGGCGTACTGTATTGGGGGGTACCAGACTTGTTTGGGTACATGAAATTTGGCCATGAGGCTCTTACTATAAGTATAAGGAAACACAGAAGAAGCAGGACAGAGAGCTGTACCAGTTAAGGCAGAAGGAAGCAGGGAGGGAAGTCAGAATAGCAAAGGCACAAACTGAGGAAAAGATAGCCAACTCAGTTAAGAAGGGGGATAAAACTTTTTATAGGTACATCAGCGAGCATAGAAAGAGAAAGGGAGGGATAGTGAGGCTGAATAGAATGAACGGTGGTGGGCAGAGGGGACAGTGAAAAGCAGGAATACTGAATGAATATTTCTGCTCAGTATTCACAAAGAAGAGGAGGAAGTGCCTAATCCAATTAACAGAAGCACTTTGATAGGGGTTGATCCCAGTCCTTTCACAGAAGAAAGGGTCCTGAAAGAACTCCTAAAACTGAAGGTGGACAAAGTATGGGTCCTGATGGAATTCACCCCAGAATTCTAAAATAATTAAGGAGGAACTAGTGAAACCACTGGCTACTCTTTTAATAAATCATGGAAGATGGTGTGGTACCGAGGACTGGAGGAAGGTGGATGTGATTCTCTCACAAAAGTGGGACCAAGACAGAGGCAGGAAACTACAGACCTGTCAGTCTGACCTCTGTGGTAGGGAAAGTTATGGAGTCCCTTCTGAAGGAAAGAATAGTTGAGTACCTAGAGGCCAGTGGAGCACAGGACCCAAGGCAGCATGGGTTCACAGCGGGAAGGTCATGTCAGACGACCTAATAGATTTCTTTGACTGAGTGACCAAAGTAGTAGACCAGGGAGGGGCTGTGGACATGGCCTACCTAGACTTTAGCAAGGCATTTGACACAGTCTCACACAAAAGATTAATAGTCAAATTAACCAGCCTGGGAGTGGGACCCAGGGTGGCAGCCTGGGTAAAACATTGGCTGGACAACAGGACACAGAAGGTAATTGTAAATAGTCCACTCTGAAGAAAGGGGGGTTACCAGTGGGGTACCGCAGGGTTCAGTATTGGGTCCAGTCCTTTTTAATGTCTTCATCAGTGACATTGCAGAGGGACTGAAGGAAAAGTATGCCTTTTGCAGATGACACAAAGATCTGCAACAGGGTTGATACACAGGAGGCGTGGAAAGGATGAAAAGGACTTGGCAAGGTTGGAGGAATGGTCAGAAGTATGGCAGCTAGGATTCAATGCAAAGAAGTGCAAAATAATGCACCTAGGAAACAAGAACCAGGGAAGAATACACAATGGGTGGGGAGGTAGTAACAACAACAAAAAGGAAAGGGACCTGGGGTAATCATATCAGATGACCTTAAGGTTAGCAAGCAATGTGAAGGCAGTAGGGAGGGCTGGGGGTATACTGGGATGTATAGGAGAGGCATCATCAGCAGAAAACAGGAAGTTGTTATCCCTCTGTACAGATACTTGGTGAGACCCCATCTGGAGTACTGTGTCCAGTTCTGGAGACCCCATCTCCGCATGGACATAGACAGGATAGAGGCAGTCCAGAGGAGGGCAACTAAAATGGTGCAGGGTCTGCAAGAGAAGCCGTATGAGAAGAGACTAAAGGAGCTTAATATGTATACCCTTGAGGAAAGGAGGGAAGGGGGACATGAGAGAAATGTTTAAGTACCTCAGTGGAATCAACAAAGTCCAAGAGGGTAGAATCTTTCAGAAAAAGAGACTTGCAAGAACAAGCGGGCACAATTTAAAGATATAAGGAGGGTGGTTCAGGGCAATGTGAGGAAGTATTATTTCACTGAGAGGGTAGTGGATGCATGGAACAGCCTTCCTGAGGAGGTTGTGGGGTCTAAAACTGTGGGAGAATTCAAGAATGCATGGGACAGACATAAGGCAATTCTTGTGGGGGGTCAGAAGAAATAGGCTGTTGGTTAACTAGGATCTGCAGCCTAACCTGTAGGTAGGGAAATGGGTAGACTAGATGGGCCTAGCAGTCCTTATCTGCCGTCAAAGTCTATGTTTCTATGTTTCCAGGCAAGAGATGTCGCTGTCATCGTGGGTGGGAGGTGCTGAGGTAAGCCTGCATAAGGGGTAAGAAGGGTGTATAGGGCTGTGGTATGCACTAATTCTGACTCTAGCTGGACCCAAAGGGGGGCATCTGTAGGAGAAAGTACAAACCATCTGGTTGCACGAGCCACCACATATGCCGAGTGGTATCCCAAGAACCAAGGTACATCGAGGCCGCCATGGGACCAATGTGCTCTCATTTTTTGTTTATTCCATCTGGGAGATTTATGATCCCAGAGAAAATGAGAAGTGAGACATTCCAGGGAACCAAATAGCTTGGAAGAGAGAGGGATGGGTAGGTTATTGAAAAGGTACAGGACTCGGGGAAGAAGTAGCATATGGACTGCTGCTACTGTACCTGGCGATGATAGCTGTAATTTCCACCATCTCTCCTCTTCTGTGAGTAATGCGCCATTAAGGGGGAGAAGTTAGCAGATTCAAGGGCGGACCACTTGGTTGGTATTTGAACTCCGAGATAGACAATCCCCTGTTCGGCCCAGGAGAGGTTGGTATCTTTAATACAGTCTCTGGTACAGTAACCATTCAGGGGGGACAGACTGGTCTTTTTCTAGTTGATTCACAGACTAGATTAGTTTGCAAATTCATCCAGAATTTGAAATATTTCTGGTATAGATTGCTGTGGGTCGGACAGTGTTAACAGAAGATCATCTACATATGCAGCCACCAAATGTGGATGGTCAGCCACTGCAATACCTTGAACCAATGGTGAGGCAATAAAAGTCCAGATGAGAGGGGCTAAGGAAACCAAGACTAGAAGAGGGGAAAAGGGAAGCCCTGCCTAGTGCCTCTATGTAATTGAAAGGGGTGGGTGTTGTATTGGTGAGGATGCGAGCCATAGGGGAACTATAAAGTGTGTATACCCACTGTCTAAAATGTTCCCCCAAACCATAAAGGTGAAGAACTTCATGAAGATAGCCCCACTCAATGGAGTCGAATGCCTTGGAGAAATCAATCGCCAAGGTGGCTATGGGGTGAGAGGCTTTAGAGGCAAACCATTTAAGGTTGAGCAAGAGTCTGGTGTTATCCATCTCAGACCTCCCCTGCATAAAACCAGACTATGTAGGGTGGATAATCAATGGGAGAATAGACATCATTCTCATAGATAGGGCCTTAGCTAAGATCTTTGTATCAATGGACAGTAAAGAAATTGGCCTGAAGTTGGCACAATCTAATGGGTCCGTGGATTTTTTGGGAAGTAAGGTAATGAGCGCATCTCTCATGGTAGGGGGGAGGAGACTATCTTTATAAGAAGCCTGCAGAGCTCGTTGAAGTGGGTGAAAGATAGCAGGGCTAAGATACTGGTATAGTTCCATGGACATGCCATCTGGTCCTGGAGCTTTTACTTGAGCCGTTTTTGATAGTGCGAGCTGGAGCACCTCACGAGAGAGGGGGTCATCTAATTGCTTTATTTGCATAGGAGTGAGGGTTGGGAGGATAGTGGTGACCAGGAGGGGTATATGTAAGGGATACAGCGGAATGATCGGAGATCAGGATTGGGTCAATGCTGGGGTCACAGTGGCCCCTGGCTGCCTGTTCGTTTGGCAGCCAAAAGTCTATGCGACTACATGTTTGGTGGGGCATGGAGTAGAAAGTATAATCCCTACCATTAGGGTAGTCTCTACGCCAGGTATCAGTGAAGGCCCATTCATCCATTGGGTCCTGGAGAGATAGTCTGATTTTAGGGGTAGAATGTGGTGTGGCATGAGATTTGTCCAGAAAGATAGAATTTACTATATTAAAGTCCCCACCCAAGATGATGGAAAGCGGCTGACCCTCCTGTTGTAAACTGGACAGTGCTTGGCTAATCGCTGGGAACAATTCTATATCCTCAGTGTTGGGGCCATATATGTTCCCCAACAGCAAGGGTCCCTCTGGAGAGATTAATCTGACCATGAGCCATCTACCTTGGGAGTCCTTCCTGACACCTTCAACATTCCTGGGGGACGCACGCTGAAGGAGAATAGCTATCCCTTTGTATTTGGTTATGGGAGAGCTAGTTAGGACATCCCCTACCCAAGACTTCTTTAGCCATGCAGTGGATTTGGCCAGAAGGTGTGTTTCTTGGAGTAGAGCCACATCAGCCTTTAAGGACTTTAAATGCTGTAAAACGTTTGTGCATTTAACTGGGTGATTAAGCTCTTTGACATTCCAGGATACCCAGTGAAAGTCTCTGAGCATGAAGGGGGGAACAGAAGCCATACTCTTGTCCACTGAGTAAATAGGAGTACTTACTGTGGTTCCAAAGGAGGGAGAAGACACTGAGGCCACAATATTTGAGACTATAAGATACCTTAACGAGACCAGAACTGCAAACCCAAACCATGGTGTCAAGAGGGGTGTAAGCATTGTCAGAGAAGACAGAGGTCTTATTCTCAATGTGAAAGAAGGCTGTAAAATAGATAAAGATGAAAAACAGATTAGCCAATAGTTATACAGAAAACACTATTATGGGCAAACGTGCACAACAATACAACAGATAGTTGCTAAAGATTAACACAACAGTATGACAAAACTACTATGAGGTAGGAGGTTAAGGCAAATGTTACAGCTATGCTAGCTCCAACACTCAGTACTGGGGGTATTATGGGAGTGATCAGTTAAGCAGAGTCATCCTATACTAGAAGGTCATCCAGGGTCAAATGACCTGACCTCATGGAGTAGGAAAGAAGGGGTGAGGAGAGGAGGAGGAAGGGAGGGGGGGAATGGAGCAGGGGTGTAGCCAGGAAATTTAAACTTGTACTCAAAACTGATGTACTGTTGCCCTCCTCCCCATTATGTAAACATAAACCAAAATATGAGCTGCCACACCACACCAACAGTAGGCCGCCCCCATTTGCCATGTCTGAGTTCAAGTTATGTTTCTTCCTGTAATCCCCCTCCTTTTGTTTTTCTTCCTGCCTGGTAAGTAATGTTCTTGTTTATGTATTTGGTTGGTGGCATCATTGCCCCGTCAGTGCGACACAGACACAGTGTGACTCATAATGTCCTTGCTTTCCTCTTTTTGTTGCCCTTGCTTGATTTGTTGCCCTGCCTGATTTTTTTTTACTGTACTCTGCTGAGTACAGTGCGTATGTCTGCCGACACCCCTGGAATGGAGTAGAGAGGAGTGGGAAGGGGGAATATAGGGGGGAGTCAAGAAGGGTGGGTGTATCCTCACACTGGATAGAGTCCAGCAATATTTGAGCAGCACGCCCTGTGATCCTCAGAAGGGGGGGGCCGGATAAAGCCTAGATATGGCTATAGAGGTCGAGAACACTGATCATTCGGGTATGTAGCCACTAGAAGGGGAGAGGAAGGGAGGGGAAGGGAGAGAGGCCCTGAGTAAAAGGCCAGTCCTATAGCATTCAGGGTGGGGGGGCAGTACTAAAGGAGATCTCAGTAAGAAGGAGGATATAATTGGTTTAGCTCCCCTTTATCTAGAGTAGTAAAGAGAAATAAGAAGAACAATAATAAACAAAATGGAAAAGGTTCATGTTGACTGTCCTTTGACCAGCTTGGGTTAGCCCCTCGGGGTATCTCCAGAAACTGCTACTGCATAAGTACCAAGCCCGAGTTTCAGTGGTAACAGTGTCCACTACTTCAATCAGTGAGGCATCTGGAAAATCAGCTCAATCAGCTGGTTGCAGTGTGCCCATGCCCTGTAGATCAGACGTTTTGGAGATTGGGGAGCCCTTGGTAGAGGAAAAATCTTCTCTGCACATTTTTACAGGAGGTGCTGTAAAGCATTTACTCGTGAATGACTGGGTTCACTCCTGGGCTGCTGGTGAGCTTTGGAGGAGGGCTGTTTGAGGTGCTAAGAGAATGAGGGCTGACAGTGTTGAGGTGCCTGAGACATGACGGTTGCCTGTGCTGGTTTGGAGCCATTGAAGGATGGGGGACTGGATTGGCTAGGGACTGGTCCAGCTGTTATAGGGTCCCTGGGAGATCTGGGTGCAGAAGAAAGGTTCCTACCATGGGAATCTGCTTGAGGGGGCACCCATAACCTTCTGGGATTTGTAGTCAGAAATTGAAGGCTTGGTCAGAGCTTTGCAAGCCGATGTTCAAGTTCAGCTAGATAATCGGCCGTAGACTCATGCCCGTCCTTCAAAACATGGAGCCTAGTAAGTTTTTTGAACTGAAATCTGAAGTCATGTTGATACAAAAAACATTTAATTGGACCAAACACCCTTTGTTTTACTGCAGTCTCCTGGGCAAAGTCCCGATATACAGAGATATGTGTCCCCTGCCATTTGAGCTCCCCATGTCCCTCACAGCATGAAGGACCCTCTCTTTAGTCAAAAAATGAAGGAGATATGACACCACAGGTCTAAGGGCATAAGCTTGTCCAGTAGGGCAAGTGGAGACTCTGTGAGCTCTTTCAACTTCGAGTGGTCCCCGCCAGCTTTCACCTAACAAGTGTGGGTAGATTATCATTAAGAACTTTCTCCACTGATTGCCCCTCCACTCCCTCCGGTAGCCCAACAATCTGCAAATTGTTGTGGCAGTTTCTGTTTTCATGGCTCTCCACTCTGCACCATAGACCATCAAGGTGTCCTCATGCTGCTGTAAGTGCTGCCAGGTTTGCACTTGTAGTTCACAGGCTTCCGTTCTTTGTTCCACCACATTCGTTCTATCCTGAAGCTGACTGACCTCCTTAACTGTGCCCGATAGTGAGAGACTGATGTCGTCAACTCTTGAGAGCAGGACTTATAATAATTTAGTTATGTGCTGTAGAGATTCCCCGAGGGCTGCGGGCTGATCTGTGCCCATGTTAACTGCAGCTAAGAGAGGAGTGATCGATGGAGGGTTCATTATATCTGTAGTCAGTTGTGGTTGAGTGCTCAGACAGTGCGCTCACCCGTTATAAAAGCGACATGCCATGTATAGGTAGCAGGGATCAGTCATGAGATACAGGACCTATGCAGCCTACCCAGGCCAGTAGTATGATACAGTCTGGCACAGCGAGAAAGTGCAATTAATGCCAAATTTTGCAGCCAAAATGTGCCGTCCAGTATGTGTGGACTCACCCGTGTATAAAGTTATAGAATGAGGGTAGAAACTCCACGTGATAGTGACAATTAAGCGTGGATATGCTTCTGTAAGGAAAGAGCTCCCGAGTTAGGCTGCCATCGTCTCAGTGGCTAGACGACGCCCTTCATCATAGCTTTTGATACTTCAGTGTCATAACCCAGTTTCACCAGCGTCTCCTCCCAATTGTAATGGTGTCTTTTCCATGCTGTCAGTGTATCCCACTTTATTCACAATTACATGTGTTTCTCCATAGCTTGTTATATTTGTGTCTCATCCCACTTATACCAGTGTCACAATCCAGTTACATCAGTGTCTCAACCCATTTAAGTCAGTGTCTCCACACACTTGTAATGTTTTCTCCTCCTAGCAGTGTCAATACATCCCATTGCATTCACGGTTACATGTATTTCACCATTGCATGTTACATCAGTGTCTCCTCCCAGTTATACCAGTGTCTCCTCCCAGCTGTAATGATGTCTGTTCCCAGTTGTAAAGGTCTCTGCTCTCAGCTGTGACAGTGCATCCCGCTGTATTCACAGTTACATGTGTTTTACCATAGCTTGTTACAATAGTGTCTCATCCCAGTTACACCATTGTCTCCTCCCAGTTGTAATGGTGTCTCCTCCCAGCTGTGTCAGTGCATTCCACAGTATTCACAGTTATATGTGTTTCACCATAGCTTGTTATGTCAGTGTCTACTTCCAGTAACATCAGTGTCTCATCCAAGTTGTAATTGTGTCTCCTCCTAGCTGTGTCAGTGCACCCCACTGTATTCAAAATTACACATTTCACCGTAGCTTGTTACATCAGTGTCTCAACCCATTTTCTCCAGTGTCTCCTCCCAGTTGTAATGGAGTCTCCTACCAGCTGTATCAATGTATCCCACTGAATTCACAGTTACACTTGTTTCACAATAGCTTGTTACACTGTGTCTCAACCCAGTTACACCAGTGTCTCCTCCCAGTTGTAATGGTGTCTCCTCCCACCTCTGTTAGGGCTATCCCATTGTATTCACAGTTACACGTTTCATAATACCTTGTAACATCAGTGTCTCATCCCATTTACACACCTGTCTCCTTCTAGTCATAATGGTGTCACCTCCCAGCTGTGGGACCCCTGATGCCCTGCTGATGACATGAGTGATTGACTCTGTTGCAGGGGATGTCTTTGTGCAGGCACGTGTAATGACTGAATATCCCTTTTACATAGTGCATTATTATGTTATTTTACTTGCACTGATCACACTGTATGCCAACAGGGATCTGTGGGACCCCCCAATGCCCTCCTGATGACATGAATGACTGACTATGTTGCAGGGGATGTCCATGTGCTTGCACCTCTAATGACTGAATACTACTGTTACGGAGTGCATGATCATGCTTAATTTACTGGTACTGATCACAGTGCATGCCAACAGGGATCTTTGGGACCCCTGAAGCCCTGATGATGACATGACTAACTGACTATGATGCAGGGGATGTCTATGTTCTGTCACCTCTAATATCTGAATACTACTGTTACAGAGTGAATGATCATGCTTAATTTACTGGTACTGATCACACTGCATGCCAACAGGGATCTGTGGGACCCCTGATGCCCTGCTGATGACATAAATGACTGTGCTGCAAGGGATGTCTATGTCCCGGCTCCTCAAATGACTGAAGACTACTTGTAAAGACTGCATGATCATATTTATTTTACTGGTACTGATCGCACTGCATTCTGACAGGGATCTGTGGGACCCACGATGCCCTGCTGAAGACATGACTGACTGACAATATTGCAGGGAAAGTCTATGTTCCGGCACCTCAAATGACTGAATACTACTGTTACAGAGTGCATGATCATTTTTTTTTACTGGTACTGATCACGCTGCATGCCAACAGGGATCTATGGAAACCCGATGCCTGGCTGATGACATCAGTCAATCAATCAAATCAATCAAATCTTTATTTATCCAGGCAAACACCTCTGAGCAAGCTCATTTACAAGGTGGACCAGCATCACAGAAGGTCAGAAACAATGCATTTATGTACAGGCAAGAAAACAGACATGTACATATGTATTAAAATCAAGCAAGGTAACAATAAAAGTAATGGTGTAGTATTTGAATACATGGTCCACTGTTTCTAAGTAGGTACATATCCTATCCAAGGAAAAAGAAGGGTGGTGGGAAGGGAGCTACATAAAAAGAAGAATATGCAGTATCAGATTAACAAAACCTAACACAATGCGCAGGTAACAAGGGGTAGAGGAAGTAAGGTAGGCATGGGTGGGGATGGTGCAGGGAATATACACTTCAAAGAGAGGTGGATTTACAAGCTGGGTATTTGCAAGAAGGGGCAGGGAGAATGGAGGATTTGGGATATAGGGTTCCTAAGTAGTAATGTTCGGTGTGGGCAGAATGAAGGAATGGGGAAAGGACATGAGTGTCTGACTATACTGCAGGGCATATCTATGTGCCAACACCTTAAATGACTGAATTCTACTGTTACAGAGAACATGATCATGCTTATTTTACTGGTACAGATCACACTGCATGGCGACAGGGATCTGTGGGACCCTGTATGCCCTACTTATGACATGACAAACAAACTATGTCGCAGGGGATGTCTATGTGAAGGCACCTCGAATCACTGAATACTACTGTTACAGAGTGTATGATCGTGCTTATTTTTGTGGTACTGATCACATTGCATAGAGACAGAGTTCTGTGGAACTCTTGTTGCCCTCCTGATGACATGACTGACTATGTTGCAGGGGCTGTTTATGTGACGGCACCTCAAATGACTGAATATTACTGTTTCAGAGTGCATGATCATGCATATTTTACTAGTACTTATTAAACAGCATTCTGACTGGGATCTCTTGTATCCCTGATGCCCTGCTGACGACATGACTGACTATGTTGCAGGAGATGTCTGCATGCTGGTACCTCTAATGACTCAATACAATTGTTTCAGAGTGTATGATCATGCTTATTTTGCTGCTACTGATCACAGTGCATGCTGACAGGGATCTATGGGACCCCCGATGCCCTACTGAGGACAAGACACGACTGTCTATGTTGTAGGGGATGTCTATATGCTGGCACCACTTATGACTAAATACTACCATTACAGAGTGTATGATCACGCTTTTGTTACTAGTACTGATCATGCTGCATGACAACAGGGTTCTGTGGGACCCCCAATGCCCCTCTGATGATATGACTGACAGACGATGTTGAAGGGGATGTACCTGTGCTTCACCTGTAATGACTGAATATTACTGTTATAAAGTGCATGATCATGCTTATTTAACTGGTAATGATCACGCTGCATGCCGCGAGGGATCTGTGGGACTCCCAATGCCCTGATGATTTCATGACATGACTGTCTATGTGCTGCACTTCTAATGACTGAATACTACTGTTACAGAGTGTAGGAACATGGTTATTTTACTGGTACGGATCACGCAGCATGCTGACAGGGATCTGTCGGACCTCTGATGCCTTGCTGATGATATGACCATGTGCCAGTACCTCCAGTGACTGAATACTACTGTTACAGAATGTATTATCATGCTTATTTGACAGGTACTGATCATGCTGTATGCCAACAGGGTTCTATGGAACTCCCGACGCCCTGCTGATGACGTGACTGACTGATTATGTTGCAGGGGATGTTCCTGTCCAGGCACCTCAAATGACTGAATTCTATTGTTATAAAGTGCATGATCATACTTATTTTACTGGTACTGATCATGCTGTATGCCGGCAGAGATCTGTGTGACTCCTGATAACCCTGCTGATGACATGACTGACTGACTATGTGCCACACATTGAATGACTGAATACTACTGTTACAGAGTGCATGCTCTTGTTTATTTTACTGTTACTGATCATAATGCATGCTGACAGGGATCTGTTGGACCCCCGATGCTCTGCTGATGACATGACATGTCATGACTGCCTATCTGCCGGAACCTCTAATGACTGATTACTACTGTTACAGAGTGCAGAATAATGCTTATTTTGCTGGTACTGATCACGCTGCATCCTGACAGGGATCTGTGGGACCCCAATGCCCTGCTGATGACATTACTGACTGACTATAATGCAGGGAGTATCTATGTGCCACACATCTAATGACTGAATACTACTGTTTCAAAGTGCATGATCATGCTTATTTTTCTGGTACTGATGACAGTGCATGCTGATGGGGATCTGTCGTACACCTGATGCCCTGCTGGTGACATGGCACACTGACTATGTTACAGGGGATGAATATACGCTGTACCTTTAATGACTGCATTCTACTGTTACAGAGTTTATGATAATGCTTATTTTACTGGTACTGATCACGCTGCATGCCGACAGGGATCTGTGGGACCCTCAATGCCCTGCTGATAACATGACTGACTGAATATGTGCCAGCACCCCTAATGACTGAATACTACTGTTACAGAGTGCATGATCCTGCTTATTTCACTGGTACTGATGATGCTGCATGCTGCCAGAGATCTGTGCAATGCCAAACACCCTGAAAATGACATGACTGACTCTGTTGCCATGAAATGTCTATGTGCTGACACCTGCAATGACTGAATACTACTATTACAGAGTGCATCATCATGCTTATTTTACTGCTACTGCTCACACTGCATGCAAACAGGGAGCTGTGGCACCCCTGAGACCTCACTGATGACATGACTGGCTGACAATGTTGCAGGGGATGTCTCTTTGCTGCACTTCTAATAACTGAATACTACTTTCACAGAGTGCATGATCATGCTTATTTTACTGGTACTGATCATGCTGCATTCTGTCAGGGATCTATGGGACCTCCAATGCCCTGCTAATGACATGACTGACGAAGTCTGTTGTAGGGGATATCTATGTGCCCACACCTCGAATGACTGAATACTACTGTTACAGAGTGTATGATCATGCTTATCTTACTGGTACTGATTAACCTGTATGCCAACAGGGATGTGTGGGAACCTGATGCTCTACTAATGACACGACTGTCTGACTATGTTGCAGGGGATGTCTAAGTGTGGATACCTCAGATGACTGAATACTACTGGTACAGAGTGTATGATCATTCTTATTCTACTGGTACTGATCACGCTGCATGCCGAGAGGGATCTATGGGAACCCAATGCCAGTCTGATATCATGACTGTCTGACTATGTTGCTGGGGATATTTATATGAACACACCTCGAATGACTAAATACTACTGTTACAGCATGCATGATCATGCTTATTTTCCTGGTACTGATCAAACTGCATGGCGACAGGGATCTGTGGCACCTGGGATGCCCTGCTTATGACATGACTAACAGACTATGCTGCAGGCGATGTCTTTGATGGCACCTTGAGTAAATGAATTATGTGGTTAGAGTGCATGATCATGCTTATTTTACTGGTACTGCTCACACTACATGAAACAGGGATCTGTGGGACCCCGAGATCTCATTGATCACATGACTGACTGACAATGTTGCAGAAGATGTCTATCTGCTGTACTTCTGATAACTGAAAACTACTGTCACAGTGTGCATTATCATGCTAATTTTACTGGTACTAATCATGTTGCATGCTGACAGGGATCTATGGGAACCTGATGCCCGGCTGATGACATGACTGTCTGACAATGTTACAGGGAAATCTATGTGCCCACACCTCGAATAACTGAATACTACTGTTACAGAGTGCATGATCCTACTTATTTTACTGGTACTGATCATGCTGCATGGTGACAGGGATCTGTGGGACCCTCGATGCCCTGCTGATGACAAGACTGACTATGTTGCAGAGGATGTTCCTGTGCTGGCAAATCGAATGACTGAATTCTACTGTTATAAAGTGAATGATCATGCTTATTTTACTGGTACTTATCACGCTACATGCTGACAGGGATCTTTAGGGATCTCTGATGCCCTACTGATGATATTACTGACTGATTATGTGCCACACATCGAATGACTGAATGTTACTGTTACAGAGTATAAGATCATGTTTATTTTACTAGTACTGATCACAATGCATGTTGACAGGGATCTGTTGGACCCCTGATGACGTGCTGATAACATGACATGATTGTCTATGTGCTGGAACATCTAATGACTGATTACTGCTGTTACAGAGAGCATGATCATGCATATTTTACTGGTACTGATCATGCTGCATGCTGCCAGAGATCTGTGGAACCCCTAATACCCTGAACATAACATGACTGACTATGTTGCCATGAAAGGTCTATGTGCTGACACCTCGAATGACTGAATACTACCATTACAGAGCACTTCATCATGCTTATTTTACTGGTACTGCTGACACTGTATGCCAAGAGGGACCGGTTGGAAACTGATGCTCTGCTGATGGCATGACTGTCTGACAATGCTGTAGGGGATGTCTATCTGTGGGCACCTCGGATGACTCAATCCTACTGTTACAGAGTGTATGATCATTCTTTTTATACTGGTACAGATCATGCTGCATGCCGAGAGGGATTTATGGGAACCTGATGCCCAATGATGACATAACTGTCTGACTATGTTGCAGGGGATATCTATGTGCCCACACCTCGAATGACTGAATACTACTGTTACAGAGTACTCGATCCTGCTTATTTTACTGGTACTGATCACACTGCATGGTGATAGGTATCTGTGGAACCCCCATTGCCCTGCTGATGACATTACTGACTATATTGCAAGGGATGTCTATGTGCAGGCACCTCGAATGACTGAATACTACTGTTACAGAGTGCATGATCATGCTTATTTTAAGGGTACCGATCATGCTGCAGGCTGACAAGGATCAGTGGGACCCTCGATGCCCTGCTGATGACATGACTGACTGACAATAGTGCAGGGGATGTCTACGTGCTGAACCTCTAATGACTGATCACTACTGTTATAGAGTGCATGATTATGCTTATTTTAGTGGTACTTATCACACTGCATGCTGACAGGGATCTGTGGGACTCTAAAGCCCTGCTGATGACATGAGTGAATGACTATATTGCAGTGGCTATGTGTTACACCTCTAATGACTGAATACTACTGTTACAGAGTGTATGATCATGGTTAAATTACTGGTACTGATCATGCTGTTTGCCAACAGGGATCTGTGGGACCCTCGATGCCCTGATGATGACGCGACTAACTGACTATTTTGCAGGGGATGTGTATGTATTGGCACCTCAAATGACTGAATACTACTGTTGCAGAGTGCAAGATCATCCTTGTTTAACAGTATTGATCATGCTGCATGCTGACAGGGATCTGTGGCACCCACGATGGTTTCTGATTACATGAGTGACTGACTATATTGCAGGGGATGTCTATGTGACAGAACTTCTAATGACTGAAAGCTACTGTTACAGAGTGCACGATCATGCTTATTTTACTTGTATTGATGACACTGCATGCCGACAGGGATCTGTGGGACTCCTGATGCCCTGCTGATGACATGACTGACAGACTATGTTGCAGGGGATGCTCATTGAAGGACCCCCCCCAAGCAAGCCGAAGACTCAACGAGCAGAATCCGGAGTCCCAAGCCCTCCCCACAGCCCACACACAAGATTGAAGGACCCCCCCGAGCAAGCTGAAGACTCAATGCGCAGGTAGCCAGTGTTTTTTCTGCTCTGCAGCTGCTTCCCAGTTCAGAGGAAGAGCTCTACCTCACCTCAGTTTTAAATTTCGCACCTTTTTAACCACTGCACTGCCATAGACCCTAACTGCTGGACTACAACCTATTGCCACAGTATAGTCATATGTATTTTAAGGGAGTGTTATGCCTCCAATCCTTTACTCCTGTAATATTATATTGTTTAATTTCAGGGGTGAGTTCTGTACACAGCTGAATTGTTTAAACAGTAAAAACTGCTTGCGGGTGGTGTAGCTGGTGCTATACCTAGGGGAACTGCAAAATTGCCCAGCATCTACAGCCTGCTGTTAGCAAGGGGCTTTCCCTCATTGAATTTTTGTTTAAACCTGATCCCCGACTTGCATTTTCCACCGCGCCTACTCTCCTTGCAATCTGGAGGCTGACTTGTTATTTTATCCCCAGGCATTTGATTGTTTTACAAATAGGATGCTCCGCCCACTAGCCGCTTACCTTACTTAAGCCTCTTCTTTTTCTGCAGAATCCGGAGGTCGAGTCACGAGGGCAGGAGTCCCAAGCCCTTCTGCTCTGCAGCTGCTTCCCAGTTTGGAGGAAGAGCTCTTGCCCCACCTGCGCTACGTGCAGGCTCCCCACCGCCCCCACCACCACCCTTGGTCGGCTTTTCTTTATATAGTGTGGTGTTGTCATACCTCATAGCTCCTGAACCAATCAGCCCTCATTACCACTAGTTCCTTATATTTCCCAACCACTAGTGGCCACCATTGAGCATTCTGTCATCTCCCTCCTCTACTCCCAAGGAGAAAAAAAAATGCAGTTCCTCACTGCAATTTTCATTATGCTTTGCATAGCATCATCCTCCCTCCCCCCTCAGTAAACCCTACCCTACATGAACCCCTGTCACCTCTCACCCCAACTCCCAAGCCCACACCCCATTCCTCCTCAGCTCCAGTAAATCACCTCCTCCACCAGGGCTGCAACTGGTCCCTGGGGGCCTCTATCCTCCCCCCTTCTTTCCACAAAACAACACCCGCCCTATTTCTCCAACTCCACTCAGCCCCAAGACAAACTCCACTCCTGCATATCACTCCACCCGGAGGGGTGCACCAATTAAGCTCATGCACCTATTAAGACACGCCCTGGTTTTCCTTCTGCTCATAGCAGGGGACGTTGAACAGAACCCTGGCCCATGGGCTCCCACAGCTGCCCAACCAACGGCACCTCCCACACACCTCCCTAAAGGTCTCAAAATCATGCATATTAATATCTGTAGCATCCTAAATAAAATAGCCACCCTCCAAACATCTGTCCTCACCCTTTGCCCAGACATTGTAATCATCACAGAGTCTTGGCTGAAGTCCCATCATCGGGACGAGGAATTTTCAATACCCGGCTTCTCACTAATCTGCCAAGACAGGCAGGGGAGGAAGAAGGGCGGCGGCACTGCTATGTATGTTGCCTCAAACCTCCAGTATTCTGTAATTACCTCACTAATACCCTTAACAAACATTGAGTCCCTCCTGATCAAAATCACCCTACCCCACTCTATCCTTGTTTACATATCTGGGTCATATTGCCCACCAAACACACCACTAACCAACATCCTCGAACATCTTGGCAACCTAAGGGCCCTCACTGAGGGCGGTGAACTCCACATCCTTGGTGATTTCAATCTGAACTGGCTGGGAAGTGCAGCATCAAAAACACGCAGCTAAGTAAACGCGCTAAACTTGCACCAGCAAATAGGGGAACCCACCCGCCTAAACCACAAATCAAACAATCACTCACTACTGGACTGGGCACTCACTACCCACCCACATAGGATACTCAACGCAGGCCTCCTACCGGACTCTCTTAGCGACCACCATATGATCTAAATAGTGCGTAAAATCTTCCATCCCCTGGCTCCCCCACCCTGTCTGCTGCACTGCAGGGCATATAAATCCCTTGATCTCCCTGAACTCCTGTTCACCCTCACCACCACTGACTGGTCTCCCATCTCATATGCCACTACCATGGACGAGGCCGTGAGCTACTTCTCTTCAAACTACCTTGCCATCTGGGACCTATATGCCCCGTTAAGGAGATCCAGAGTAAGAGGCTCACACTTGCCCTGGGTAACCTCTGAACTCATGGAACAACTCTGTGCCAGGGACCGAGCATGGAAATCTTTCAAGGCCACCGGTTCTCAACCAGCCAAAGAGCATTACCGGGCTCTTCAAAATGCATGCACAAGACTCATCCGGCAGTCCAAATCAAACTACTTCAAAACGGCTTTTAATAAAAACCACACCCACCCTTCGCAATTCTGGAAATCCATAAAATTCCTCCTCACCCCCCAACCAAACCTCCCACCCCACCTCAACCTCTGAGGCAAAATCATAAATGACCTTCTCTGGTTGCCACCGAATTTAATGCCCTTTTCTCCACTGCTACTGCCTCCCTACTCTCCTTCCACCCCACTCTCCACCCCTGCTCTCCCCAAGGTCCCCTGACCTCCCCAATGCTCCCCAAGGCCCCTTTTCCTCACCCAGTCACCCTGACCAGGTGTTGTAAACTCTTCACTCACTAGCGCATCCAAGGAAAAATGCCCGCCAGCTAGATTCTAAAATGCTACAGCTCTCTGCCCCGCCATAGCATGCCCCCTAGCTATGCTCTATAACCTGTCTTTTAAGTTATGCGCGTCCCACAAATTGAAACAGGCCACTATTTTCCCTCCCCAAGGGTGGGGACCCCTCCCCAGCAAACTATCGGCCTATATCCCTGCTCCCAATCCTAGCCAAAATTCAAGAGCGCCTTATCCTATCCCAGTTGCACTCCTATCTAGATACAATCTCCTTTTTCACCCCTTTTCAGGCCGGGTTCAGAAAAAATCACTCCACCACCACATCCCTCCTTCGCCTCACCAACTCCATCCTCACAGACATTGACAAAGGTGACATAACCGCAGCTATTTTTAATGACCTGGCAAAGGCTTTCGACACGGTCTCCCACCCCCTACTATTATCCAAACTTGCCCAAACTGGCGTGTCAACATCTGCACTTAGTTGGTTCCACTCTTACCTAACAGGCCAATCCCAAGCAGTCTGCATCGGTACTGCCCTATCCCCCACCCTCCCTGTCACCAGTGGCGTACCTCAAGGGTCTGTACTTGGCCCACTGCTCTTCTCAATTTTCTTAAATGATCTGCCTACTGTCTGCACAAAATCTGGCATCCATATGTACGTGGACGATACGGTGCTCTTTGCCTCTGGCCCATCTGGTGCAACTGTATCAGCTTACCTCCAGAAGGATTTCGACTCCGTCCAACGCTGGTTTCTGGAGAATCAACTTTTCCTCAACTCAAAAAAACCTGTCTCCCTCACCTTCGGCTCCCGAGCCAAACTATCCTGGCTTACCGACGTGCCCACATTCTATACCTTGGATAGGTCTCCACTTGAGGCATGCTCCACATACCGCTACCTCTGCGTCTGGCTAGATCAGCACCTGGACTTCTCTGCTCATGTTGACGCACTGCAAAAAAAACTCCATCCCATGCTGGGAGCTCTCCACCACAACAAACTTTGCATCCCCCTACCAACCAGGCAAGAAATGGTGCAAAAAATGATCCTCCCAATTTTTGACTATGGTGACGTCATTTACGGTGCCGCCACCCCCACATCCTTAGCCAGGTTAAACCCCATTTTCAACTCCTTCTGCCGGTTTGTCTTGGACCTCCCTCCCAATACCCATCACTGCGACCTCTACCAGTCCCTCGACCTCCCGTTACTCCAAAATCGGCATTTGCTGCATGGTGTTAGAATCACTGCTAAATTCTGGTCTTATACGCTGCCCCTCCTATCTATCAACATCTCTAACCGCCACCCCCCCACCTACCTACGACCTCAGGAACACTGACGCCAGGCTCCTTCACATTCCCCACAGATCCACCCGATCAGGTCAGGTAGCTTTTAGTTTCAGACTGCCCAAACTATGGAACTCACTGGCAGCTGACATCAGACTCACTACAAGTACTCCCCAACGTAATGCCCTCCTCAAAGAGCATTTTGCTACTAACTGCACATGCTTTCCCCATCGCTAAAATTCCCTGCATGTCTCTTATCAGCTTCAGGCACATCCTCTACCCAGCACCTTTTTTGCCACTGACTCCTCTCAACTGCTGCTGTAGATACGCCTGCCTACCCAAACAGTATTGTATTTCTAACCACACGATGTAATTGTGAAATTTTCCATGCTAATTACAACACTGCCTGTCATAATCCTCATCCATTTTTATTGTACCTACCATATGCATCTCAGCTTCTGCATCCACCCTTCTGGACCATTTGTTGCTAGCTGCTAATTACTTCATGTACTAAATTTTGGCCACTGTTGTTACCTGCTGATTTCTGCATGTACTGATTTTGGTATTTTTGTTCTGCATTCCTGTAACCCCTTACCCCAGGGCGCTTCTGGAATCAAGCGGTACTCTGCTCAGTATGCCTTCCTGGTAAATCTCTTAAATAAATAAATAAATAAATGTGCCGGCACCTCTAATGACTGAATACTACTGCTACAGAGTGTATTTTCTTGCTTATCTTACTTGTACTGATCACCCTTCATGCCAACAAGGATCTGTGAGACCCCCAATGCCCTGCTGATGATATGACTGACTAACTATGTGCCGCCACTTCTGAAGACTGAATACTATGGTTACATAGTGTATGATCATGTTTATCTCACTGGTACTGATCACACTGCATGGAGACAGGGATCTGTGGGACCTCCTATGCGCTGCTGATGACGCGACATGACTGTCTATGTGTTGGCACCTGTAATGACAGAATACTACTATTACAGAGTGCATGATCATGCTTATTTTACTGGTACGGTTCACGCTGCATGCTGACAGACTATGTTGCAGGGGATGTCCCTGTGCCAGCTCCTTGAATGATTACAAGCTACTGTTACAGAGTGTATGAATATGCTTATTTCATTGGTATTGATCACACTGTATGCCGACTGGGATCTGTGGTACCCCAGATGCCTGCTGATGATAAGACTGACAATGTTGCAGGGGAAGTCTATGTGCCCACACCTCAAATGACTGAATACTACTGTTATTGAGTGCATGATCATGCTTATTTTACTGGTACTGATCCCAGTGCATGACAACAGGGATCTGTGGGACCCCTGATGCCCTGCTGATGACATGACATCAATCAATCAAACATAGTTTATTTATAAAAACTGCCTTTCTATAACCAAGGCATTTCTACATAGCATAGACAATACAATAAATGATTTCAAATGTCAATAAAATCTTATATTTTAAAATTCACTGTTAAAATGCTATCAATTAAATCCGCCATATGCTAATTCAATTAAATATGTCTAAAGTGCAGTTTTAAACTCCTGGATGGTCAGGCAATCTTGTATCCAATAAGGTAGAGAATTCCACATGGTCAGGGCTGCAAAGCTGAAAGACCGGGCCCCAGATGTCTTTAAATGGACCCTGTCAGTCTCTAGCAATCCCTCATTGGCAGATTTGAGAGGTCGGAAGGGACAGTAAAGATGAAGGAGATATTGCAAGTAACTAGGTCACTGGTCATGTAGGGCTTTATAGGTCAGCAAACTGACCTTGAAGGTGATTCTGCACCACACTGGAAGCCAGTGCAGTCCACGGAGCACAGGCGTTATATGGCTGGCTCTAGCTGTACCAGTCATTAGCCTGGCTGCCACATTCTGCACTAGCTGAAGGTGGTGGGACATCAACCTCCGGTATCCCTAGGTATAGGGCATTGCATTAGTTAATGCGAGAGGTAATGAAGGCATGGACCAATGTTGAAAGATCTTAGGGAGGAACCAGGTGTTTCAGCTGGGTGATATTCCTGAGATGGTAAAAAGAGGTTGTGATGACAGCTGACATCTGTAATTTAAGGGTCAGACCATTGTCAATAACAACACCCAGGTTCCTCACCCAGTCTGAGGTAGTCAGCGCCACACCCCCAAGACATAATCCCAAGGGTGATCCTACTGACAAACTGACCTCCCGCCTATCAGAGTCCACAACCAGCACCTCAGTTTTAGCTGGGTTCAACCGCAGCCAACTCACACTCATCCAGTACTGGATCTTGGTGAGACAGTTGTTAAATACCGAAAGGAACACATCCTGACCAGGTGCAAAGGATATGTATAGCTGAGTATCATCTGCATAGCAGTGAAAACTCAAACCATACTGCCTAATAATCTTTTCTAATGGCAGCATGTACACTGCAAACAACATAGGTGACAAGATGGAGCCCTGTGGCACCCTGCAGGATAGGAGACCAAGGAAGAATTTCCCGACACCAGTCTTTGAGTACTATCCTCGAGGAAAGATCAAAACCATCTGAGGACTGTACCAGACAGACCACAGATGAGCTGCAGGCACTCCAACAAAGTCACATAGTCCACAGTGTCAAACACTGCAGAGAGATCAAGGAGGACTAAGATGGAACGCGTCTTCTGATCTTTCTCTATTAGGAGATCATTTTGTACCTGAACAAGGGCTGTCTCAGTACTATGTCTCTTCCTAAATTCTGACTGGAGAGAATTATAGACATTGTGGCTGGTCAAATGATCATCCAGCTGCAACCCAACCACCTTCTCAATAACCTTACCCACAAAGGGCAGGTTACAGACAGGTCTGTAGTTTGCCAAGCAGTCGGGGTCAAGGAAGGGCTTTTTATGGACAGGCTGAACAACAGCCTCCTTCAGGGGATCTGGAAAGATCCCTCTCTCCAATGACCTCCAGATTATCTTGGCTAGGTCTGGGCCGATCACATCAACGCATCCTACATGAGGCATGTAGGGCCTTGGTCCAAACCACAACTGGCTGGTTGCAACGTCTGATGACCATCACTATGTCAGTGATTGCAGGCTGGCTAAAGTCAGGCCAGGTAAACTGAGGGCCCGACATCTCCTGCCAAGCATCGCAAATTCCACTAGAGTGAGTCAGACAAATATTGGACCTGACTGTGGCAACCTTATCTGCAAAGAATCGAGCAAACTTGTCACACCATTCTTGTGACAAAGCTCCTCCAGACTGGAGACAGGTTGGATTGCACAATCTGTCCACAGTCTGGAAGAGGTGAGCTGGCCAGTTCTGTGCAGCAGCAATCTCCCTGGACAGGAATTCTTGCTTCTTATGGGTGATTGTTGATTGATTGACCACATAATGGTCCATCAATCCAAGTTTGTCATCATCCAGGCTCAATTTTTGCCAGCTCCGCTCTAGCTTTCACCCCACTCTCCTCAGCTCCTTCAAGGTCTCATCAAACCACGGAGACCTTGGGTGGAGGGTAAGGGGGAGAACATGAACAGGTGCCATGGAATCCAGGGCCACCACCACCGCCTCATTATAGGCAAGTACTAGGTCCCCTGGATCCATGCATTTACTTGATACACCCGATAGTTCCAGTACCCTCATTAGGCCATCTGGGGTAACAGCCCTTTAAGGACGGTACCAGACCATCTCCATAAGGGCAGGCCTATTCAGGGGAGCCATGAAAATGAACCCGATAGTGTGATGGTCAGACCACCCGACTGGCTTCACCACCAAATCAGATATCTCCATCTCCAGGAGGAACACCAAGCCCAATGAGTGCCCTCCAATGTGGGTTGAAGAGGTAATAACCTGTGTAAGGCCCAGCAAATTCATTAACTGAAGGAAGCTTTGACCAAACTGTGAGAGTTCATTGTTGACCCAGGCATTGAAATCCCCTAGGATCAGCCATCTGGGGGAATCCAATGCCAGGTCGACAATGAAGTCTGCAACTTCCTGCAGAAAAACTTTTCCATCTCCTGGTAGATGATAGATGATAAGAATCCTGCACTCTACACCCTAACACAAGATACACTCAAAGGAGTTGGTGGTCCCCACTGGAACCTCCACCAGGTTCAGTTTTGATCTAAAGCAAATGGCTACACCCCCACCTCTATGATCCTTCCTCAGGTGGTGTATCACCAAGTACCCACCTGGAACTGCTGTGGCCAAAACTGGGCCAGCATTTTCATCCAGCCAGGTCTCGGTGATGCAAGCCAGGTCAGATGATCCAACAAGATCTGCTATTAAGGCAGTCTTGTTCATAATAGACCTGGCATTGCATAACACTGCCCGAGTAGGATTAGTGATCAAGGAAGACTGCGTTACTTGTCTGCCGATAGCAGAGCCATTGGGTATGGGAATCAGGTTAGGGAGAACCCTTTCATGAGCCCATTTTACCCCAGGGCATTTCCTTGTTCCCACTACCCTAATCTACTCACTCCTTTCCATTCCCTGACCAGTCCCAGCCCCCACCCTGTTCCTCCTCCTCACTATCCCCAGAGCCCTACACCACCTATACACTTCCGGGGGCAGTGAAGGACAGACAAAAGGATGGAGGTTCCTGAGTCTGGAGGAGGAATATTGCCTGACCGTCCCTGCACCTTTCCAGCACATATTCCCAACCAATAGTCCAGTTAAATAAAAGCTTGCCAAAAAAACTTAAAGATAATAAATTATCTGTCCTCTTTTAAGATTAATTTGGATGAATACCTACAGACTGAATGTATATGTTATGTATGATGCTGGACCTGAAGATATGTAGACATGTAGTCTGATTTTGTATGTTTAATGTTTGTATCTAAGATAGAGTTTGAATAAATGTTGTTTATATTCTATTTCTTTTATGTACCTTTAGAACACAGGACATTAGTTGAAAACAGGGCCTTTGGTCCTAATCTATTTGTTTCCTGTATAAAAATAAAGTTTTATCAATCAATTAATAAATGAAAATCAAACCAACAAATACCAAATTTAAACAAATTCCCCACAAGCACCCCTCAACAAAATAAACAAAACTAAATAACCAACACAAACTATCAAATTAAAGAAAATAATTCTATCAACGCTCAGAGTCCTACAAAATATAGTCTGTATAGTCACAAAAGTTAATATAGTGACCTGATGAAATTGAGGGCTCTCACCACCTCCTTCACCAATTAATGATTAGACACTGCAGCACTCTCACTACCGCAGCTTCACAGAAAACTGTTTAAAAATATTGGAAAAAACAGAAAGCTAAGGCTCTCTCGCAGCCTTCCAGAATTAAAACCAGGTGTAGCCAGCACAGTCCAAACCTTGGAGTATAGAATCCAATAGGGTTGTCAGAACCCTCTGAAGTTCTGGGTTCTAGTTCTAGTCTAGAACTTTTGAAAAAGTTCTAGGGTTCTAATCTTTTTTAGAACTTTTTAGAACTCGAACTCTAATTTTTAATTGTGCTGTCAGTAATGAAGATAGTAATGAAATACATGTGAAGGAAAAACTGTTTAATATAAGGGGGAGAGAAATGATCATGTGTGACATTGATAGGAATACAACTAGGTTTATCTATGGTTTCTTCTGTTTGCTAAAGCCAGCAACTTAATACGTAACAGGCCCACTCACCCACCCACCCATATGTTAAAAGTTTTCCTGCTGCAGCTGCATCATAGTTCCTTAGTGAAAGAAAGAGGCACATCAGCCATTTATGTACTCAGTTTTATATACTCATCGTCATGAATTATTACAAAAAATAACTGATATTACCTAATTTCAGCTATTTGCTGCTTTGTGTTTTAAATGAGTAAATCAAAAGTTGCTTTGTTTAAAAGAAAGATTTCATAACAAAGTCAAGCCAAGGTACTACAGCCGCAGCACATGGAACTGTTGCAAAACATATTGGCCCATATATTCAAACTGCGCCATTCTGTGGCGAAAGCCCTTGCGCTGCTCAAAAAAGTTGCGCAGGGGTGTGGCCAGGGCGATATTCAACGGAGTTGCGCTATTGAGCAACTTCTGAATATTGATCCCTGGCCACAGCCACTGTGCATGGCATAGTGAACTGCGCCACCGCAAGTGGTCAGAGTGGAGCATTCAGATGCGGTGGCACAAGTTCCATTGCGCCATGCGCAGCACCTGCGATATTCAAAAGGTGACATGCAAATGGAGCCATAGTTTATGCAAGGCATACGGGGGGCCATTTGCATCTAATTACAACCCAATTTGCATGCCATTAGCATGCAGGTGCGCTAATTCCGATGACTTGTGCCTGGCACTCTGCCAGGCAGCAGCCGTCGGGGACCACCCTGCAGCCCGATCGCGGGCATAATAGTATATCCCCTGCAGCAGCCCGATCACAGGCATAATATAATGTTCCCCCACCCCTGAATAGCCCGATCGCGGTCATAACAAGATGTTCTCCCATAGCTCAACCGTGGCATAATGTTAATATCCCCACCCCGGTAGGGAACATCCCCCATGTCCAGACTCCCTGGTGATCTAGTGGCCTCCACCCACGGAGCCCCACCACCCGCCCCCCATCAGCCGGGTGGTGGCAGCATCCCACCCGCCGCCGCCCCGCAGCCCACCGACTGACATCTCGATAGGGCTGCACGCCCATTGGTTCAGAGCATGAGCCAATGGCCATGCAGCCCATACTGTACAAGGCAGTCCAGATATGTGAATTAATACCACTTTCTAAGATGATGCATTTTTCCAGCTGATACGTCAATCAAATCTGTATTTCAGTCACATAAATAAAAAAAGTGGTTTCCTCACCACATACTAACTTAAGAAACATTTAATGTAGCTGCAGCATTTGGCATGTGATGTTTAAGGGACTGTGTTTGCCAACCCCATTATGTATCAAATTATCACTACTTGCAAAGCAAAAACACTTTATGATAGGTCACATTCTGTGAAAACTGCTGATGCAGATTTTCTTTTTTTTCTGATTCCTTTATTCTTTTTTTCAAAGGGGACAGGACACTTGTGCTAGGTGGCAGCAGTTTGCTATGTATTTAATAAGAAAAAAAAAATATATATATATATTATATCTATAGTAGGTTCCACAGTGGGCCATCGGTGTAGCCCTCCCATATCATTAGTCTGTCATCATCTTTTTCCTCACCATCCCCAGCTGATCACAAATCTGTAAATGAAAGGACTAAAACAACCCATCTTTCACCCCAGCACCCATTCTACTTTTCTTCCACCACCCTCATCTGCGCAGTATCACCCATATCACCCTTACACCCATGTGTTAAAACCAACCCACAACCCTCACCCCTCAAGCATGTATTCCACCCTCCTCCCTGACCCAAATGTTTGAACTACCCCCACACTTAGTCATGAACTACCATTCTTGTCACCTTTCTCTGTCCCTCACCCATGTACTAACAACTATGCCATGTTTCTCCCTCCTGCATCCATGTTAAAACTAACCCCCAACCCTCACCCATGCACTAGCATCCATGCCATCTTTCTCCCTCTTGCATCCATGTTAAACCAACCTCCAGCCCTTTCCCACCCTCCAGCACCCATTCTACTCTCCTCCCCTCTTAAATGCTAAAACTACCAAATGCTTGCCCAAGAAAAATGAAACTCTTGCTTCCAAATGAGCCATATTTAACTGTTCCTTAATAAACAACACTTATGTGAAAAACTGTCTTTTTAGTTGCTTTCTTCTTATGGACAACATTCTGTACAGTCCTCTTCATGGAACCAGAAATTTGAGAGTTGTTGCTATTATGTCATGGTCTGTGTACAACAGAATGTTAAACACGAGCTATTGTGGTACGAGACCTACGCTTACAGAATATGTGCTCAACCATGACATAGGTAAAACTCCAGATGACTCTGTTTCCCAGAAGAGACTTGTAACAGGATGTTGCCCACAGAAACATAACAATACAAATACAGTTTTTCCCATAATTTTTTATTCAGTAAGATAAGTTACATATGGATCATTTTGGTTTATGACTATCATTTCTGTAATTGAAAAAATAATAAACAGCTACCAATTAGAACTCATTGTTTTGTCCTCTTTAAAATTAAAATATAGGCCGCCCCGGTCCCAGCCCATACTGATGCAACACAAAGTCACAGAAGATAAATCCAAAATATATGTTTGTAGTTTAACTATAAATAATATGATACAGAGATTATTGACATGACAGTGTCCCTTTTATGCCAAATTTGGGCCTGTTCCCACTGATGTTAAAATTGCCCTGTATATAAAACTTGTTGACTTTAGACCCTAGCTACACAGCAGTTTGCCATGAAATGGTGAAAGTTTTGTGGGGTATATAGTCCAAGGTAGTAGATCAAGAAAGGAGAGAGACAAGCAAAGTCATCACAGTCTGTAAAAGTTTCCTTTTTGGTGCAGAGAGACTCTGTCCCACACAGTTTTACCAGCCACCATCATCTGAGTTGTCATCACCATCAACATCCACAACACCAATCACTTCAGGATCAGTTTGTATACTCTTGTAGGGATACGAAATCTTTACTTATTAACTTTAATAAAAGTTAACATGTACGTTTTCTGGCAGCAACCTATTTCTGGTGTCTGTCACAATATTGCCAGCTGTACTAAACATGCATTCTGAAGAGACACTTGTTGCAAGACAATCAAGATATTTACAGGCTTCATCGTACAGCTCTGTCCAAATCGACTTTTTTGATCTCCAGTATTCAAAAGGGCATGCATCAATAGGAATACGCAGTTCTTGCAGGTAAATGTCTACCATGATGGACAGAGACTGTTCAGAAGAGGAATCAGCAGAAGCTGGTATGGCAGCAATTTGGGAAAGGTTTTGCCACAGATTTAGGTTGCTACTAAGGGTTGAAGAAGTGGCAGTTGTGGAACAACTACTGTTAATGTTTGGTGACTTTTCCAGTTCTGTATCCCTTTGTGAAGATGAACCTGCATGCTGTGGTGATGACAACCTGAGGGTACTGTGTGTGTCTGTGTTTGACTCCTGTGAGTGCTGCAGCTAATCTAGCAACAGACATTTGTACTGCTCTATATCACCTGTTTTTGGAAGATCTATAGCCTTGAACCTGGGATCTAAGAGAGTTGCAAGGATGTAGTGTTTTGATTTCGGCATTGCAACTAATTTGTCACTGGTTTTGAAGCACTTGCTCATTCTGTTTACAAGATTCCCATGATATAGGCAACATGTTGTCTGAGCTTCAGATCTGTCTTTTTCTATTTGTAGATTTAGAACACTAAGATGATGTGAAATCAGCATTATGAGTGGGATAACCTGACTCACAGATGCACCTTCAGAAGACATGTCCCTTGTGGCTGTCTCAAAAGGAGCTAGTATGCAGCACTCTGTCTCCATTAATTTCCACTGCAGCACAGACAGCATAATGCCATCTCCAATAATGTAACTGGAGCAATACTCATGTACAGCTTGCTTTTGCTCCAAGAGGCGCTGTAGCATATAAAGCATTGAGTTCCAACAAGTGGAAACATTTTGAATCAGCTTTTCCTGGGGCAGCTTGTGTTTTTTTTTTTGCAGTTCGGACAAGGTCCATTTAGCCTTGGTTGAATGTGAAAAGTGAGTCACAATTGTTTTGCAAACAGCAATCATACCATCCACTTGTGTTTCATTGCTGAGAAATCCCATGACAATTAAATGTAAGCAATGTGCAAATCAAGAAGCATGCATAAATCCTCCATCCTGTACTGCTTTCAAGATGTTGACTCCATTGTCACATACTATGAAGCCACATTTTAGACCTGAGAATAAACCCATTCATCAAGGAGGTCATTTAGTTCCTGCAAAATGTTTGCAGCTGTATGACTTTGCCCAGACTTCTTTATATGCAGCAGCGCCATCTTCTGGGGTGTCTTTGTTTTTGAAGAACCACAAGAAAACGTGACCCAATGAGTGGTAAGGGACATGTAATCTATGTTTTGAGTGCTGGTCCACATATCTGTTGTGATATGAATAACCCCACCCTCTGTAGTTTTAAGTGCAAGCATCACTGTCACTTTCAAAGCCTGATAAATGTTTTGTATTTCAACATAGAAAAAGTACCTTCAATGAGGAACATTGTAATGAGGATCTGCTAGTTTTAAGAGCTCCCTAAAATCCTCATGATCTACCAAAGAGTATGGGAGTAGGGCTCCAGCTCACAGTTCATCCGTTCTGTGATTAAGATGAAGGGTCTTTGGATGATTTTTAGTAAAGGTATTCTTCCTTTCAAATGCCTGAGACAGTGTTAGCTGTTTACAACATGTCCCTGCTGGTTTATTATATACTGTGCTTCAATGGGCAGATGGACACCGGGATGGTGGACTAGGACTTATACATTCAGTGCCATCACTGGATGTGCAACTGGTACTAATGGTGCTGGCATTGGTGATAACAGTGATCCTAGGGCTGGCAGTGGTTCTGTCTGCATCAAGTTCAGACAATTCAGTATCCATTTCAGATTCCTGACCCTTCTCACATGCGGTCTGGAAGATGGAGGACATGGGTTTTGGATGATCAAGCAAAACTGAATGCTTTTTCAGATGGCGTTTATGAGCTGTAGTGCCAAGGCATGACACAACTTTACCACAGCTTACACTCTGTTAGTACAGGGAACAAACTGCTCTGCACAGATCAGTTTTACTGACAGAGAAATAATTCCACACCTCAGATGTGACAGATTTTGTTCGAGTGCTAGGAAAATAGCTAAAGACTGTTTGTGTCTTTTCACCTGTCCTAACAGAACCCGGGACATGCTCCTTTGCGCTAGAAGAGTGGGCAGAAGTCTCTGGTGGATTTTCATTGCTGGCTGACACAGAAGTGGTGGATTCAATGGATATGTCCTTTTCATTGTCAACAGTGCTGGATATATTTGCAAGTGCACTGCCTGATTCATTGTCAGCAGACTTGCTCATTTCACTTTGTTGAGGAAGTAATGATACGTCACAAAACACAACAGTGTCGGACTGAGACAAAGAGCTACTGTCTGAGTCAGAGAGGGACTCACTGTCACTTGCATTATTACTGCAAGTCACAGGGATTTTAACAGCATGAATGGCATACCTTGTGGTGCCTCTCTGTGTGACTCCAGCAGCTGCACAGGTTTTCTTAAAAGGTCCCCTTTTACCACACTTTGCTGTTGCTCTTTTGCTGTTTGTTGAATTTTTATCAAGTGAAATATTTTGGTTATTTCTGCTAGCACTAGGATTACCACTACCACCAACACCTGCTCCAACGCCAGCACCAGATGCTTCATATATGTTGGTGTCAGCCATAACAGTACCAATTTACTGCGGTGAACACACCCACACCCACACAATTCCTGTGTAAGAAAGCAATGTCATCTGTGATCGCCGGCTACAACTCCAAAATTTTATTTTGGTAGTGTGACACTGTGATGCAGTGGACTGAAGATAATTGAAGAATATGATGGTTTGCAACTAAAGTATCCCAGGTTCAATGCTTACAGAATGATTGGGCTGCTGGGCATAGGCATACACATAGCAATCAAGGGGCGCACAGCAGCAGGGTGATGAGCTGACCACAAGAGATGGAGTTACATGCACAACCCAAGGAAAGAGATTTTTCTGTCTCTCCTCCCAACAGGGAAATATATTTTTAGGCTTCTGTTGTGTATTTAAAGATAATGCTACCACACAACTGGCCGCTGGGCTTCACACGGTAACACACACTGGGTAAGGTACAGTGCAGTCAAGGGGCGCACAGGAGCAGGGTGATGGGCTGACCACAAGAGACAGAGTTACACACACAAACCGAAGAAAGAGATGCCACCACAAAACTGGCCACTGGGCTTCACACGGTAACACACACTGAGTAATAGCCAGGTAAGTGCAGTCAAATGGCACAGACAGCAGCAGGGTGACTTGCTGGCCACCTCACAGAAGATGCAATGGAGATTTTTTAGGGAGAAAGTTTACTGAAGCCCCCCCCCTCCCACCAGCACAGTCCTGGCTGAGAGAACCATGTCTTCCAGACAATTTTTGGGTGGGACTGGGACCAAATTATTTTTTCCTTTTTGTGGGCTTAGAACATCAAGTTTCACACAATCAATAAAGTATTTTAATTTAACCTCTTTTTTCCCAAAATAAAACACCCCTCCCCCAGTCAGGGAGCTCTCCCAAGAGTGCCACGGCCCTTGAATCACAATTGTGATTTGCAAAGAAAATGTGTTTAATTCAGCAAGCAACTTGAGGTATGTGTGATTGAGCACTGGCACACAGGCTGTCTCCAGGCAGCAGTCTGCAAGTTAACTAATTCCCGACCCTGAGTCCTCCCAACAGTACTGAGTCCCAACTGTTTAGCTCTTTTCTTGGTTCCTGCCCTAGTTTCTTAGTTCCCGATCCCGAGATTCCCGACTCCCCCCCTTCCTTTTCCCCACCTGCCCATTAACTTTTTTTTTTAATTTTCAGGCACATACACACTTGTACAGGACCAGGTTTAATAACAAAAACAGTCGCTCATGTCATCACACGCACAACTGAACTGAGAGCACACAGACCCTGCGGCTCCTCCTTCTCCACTACAAGACTGAATGGCAATGGAGCCACAGCTGCACAGATGACTTCAGCAGGATCCCTTGACTCTTGAGACTGACTCGAGTCACACTACCACCACCTGACTGCATAGCAGATGGTCAGGTGGTACAGTTACACTAGCGTGACAAACCGACAACAGCTGCCCCCCAACAATAACACTGATGGGAGGGGGAGCAAACTGAGCTGCATTATTCAGCTGGTGCCAAAATTGGGAACAACGGGATTGGGAGGGAAGCAAAGCAAAAGCACACAGAAGTAAGAAGATTCATGGATGATTCGGACCCTTTTGCGAACCCTGCAGTGTTCGAGTTCTAAATTAGAACTCGAACACCAGGGTTTGAGGAGAGTTCGAATCTTTCTCGAACTAGTTCCGACAACACTGGAATCCAATATCTCAGAGGGAATAAAATATCCAAAGCTGCAAATCACTGCAAGGGAAGTTAAAACCCTCTTCTACCTTCTGGAAAAGCACCTGGTGAGGAATGTTCAATTGGACATAATTCACAATGCTTCAGGAAAATAGATCCCAGAATCATCCAGCCTTTAAATCCATACAGCCAATACAGTCTCGACCCCAAGAAAAGGGCCCAGTCCGAGTGTCCCCCAAATAAAACCACTGCCGAACACTTAACCTCTACCAAGCACCCCTCAGCTATCTCAAGGCAGATCAACTGATGCCCACCGTCCAGATGACACCACTCAATCCCCCAAGGCAACAACCCAAGCCGGGCACCCTCCTCAAGGTCAGACGATCAGCAGATGAAACAGATCATTCCACAGCAAATCCTCTTGTCCAGCGACCCCAGTTAGGTCAGATGACCCCTCACCAATCAGATCCTCCTCAGCCTGAAAATCCCTGACAATGATTCCTGAAAAGATCTTCAGGAAGTTGGACAAAAATATGATTCCACTCCAGGAACTCCTAGCAGCAGCAAATGCAGATAGGGCTGGAACAACCCGGAGAACCAGAATAAATCCAATAGAAGCCAGGTAGAGTAGGCACCACTTCACAACACACAACAGGCTGATGACAGCAAAACAGTTCTGATCACCAGAGATCACACCAGCAACCAAGGTCAAAATGACAGCAGTCAACTCACCAAACATGCAGACAAGGCTGCAGGTAATAAACCAAGGATGCTGAAGGGCGCCGAACACTAAGCATGATAACGCACTAACAGTCCTTCTTTGAGCGCTTATCCAGATCCAAAAAAGCCACACAATAACATAATACTTAAATTCACTTAAATAAACGTAAGACTCAAATAAAATAAGAATAAAAATCCAGAATGGCAAGATCAAGCCACAGGCAGCACACACGCCGCCGCCATATTGACTATGATGCAGGGGATGTCCATGAGCAGCACTTCTAATGACTCAATACTACTGTCACAGTGTGCATTATCATGCTTATTTTAGTGGTACTTATCACACTGCATGCTGACAGGGATCTGTGGGACACCCAACACCCTGCTGATGACATGACTGACTGACTATGTTGCAGGGGATGTCCATGTACCAGCACCTCGAATGACTGCATAATACCATTACAGAGTGAATTATCATGTTTATTTTACTGGTACTGATCACAATGCATGCCGACTGGGATCTGTGGTACCCCTGATGCCCTGCTCATGACATGACTGACTATGTTGCAGGGAATGTCTTTGTGCTGGCACCTCTAATGACTGAATACTACTGTTATTGAGTGTATGATCATGGTTATTTTACTGGTCAGAATCACAGTGCATGATAACAGGGATCTGTGGGAACCTAACGCCCGGTTGATGACATGACTGTCGAACTATGTTGTAGGGGATATCTAGGTGCCCACACCTCGAATAGCTGAATACTACTGTTACAGACTCCATGATCCTGCTTATTTTACTAGTACTGATCATGCTGCATGCTGCTAGAGATATGTTGAACCTCAGATACCCTGAAAATAACATGACTGACTATGTTGGCATGAAAGATCTATGTGCTGACACCTTTAATGATGGAATACTACCATTACAGAGTGCTTCATCATGCTTATTTCACTGGTACTGCTCACACTGTATGCCAACAGGGACCTGTGGGACTCCCGATGCCCTGCTGATGACGTGACTGACTGACTAATTAATTTGCAGTGCATATCTATGTTCTGGCACCTCAAATGTCTGAATACTACTGTTACAGAGTCTATGAGCATGCTTGTTTACAGTAACTGGTACTGAGCATGCTGTATGCAGACACAGATCTGTGGGAACCAGTTGCCCTGCTGATGACATTACTGACTATGTTACAGGGGATGTCTATGTGTGGGCACCTCGAATGACTGAATACTACAGTTACAGAGTGCATGATCATACTTATTTTAATGGTACTGATCACACTGCAGGCTGACAGGGATCAGTGGAACCCCTGATTTCCTGCTGATGACATGACTGACTGATAATAGTGCAGGGATTGTCTATGTGTTGAACTTCTAATGACTGATCAATACTGTTACAGAGTGCATGATCATGCTTATTTTACTGGTACTGATCATGTTGCACACTGGCAGGGGTCTGTGGGACTCCAGAGCCCTGCTGATGACATGCGTGAATGACTAGATTGCAGGGGCTGTGTGCTATACCTCTAATGACTGAATACTACTGTTACAGAGTGCATGATCATGCTTATTTTACTGGTACTGATTGTGCTGCATGCTGACAGGGATCTGTGGGACCCTCGATGCCTTGCTGATGACATGACTATGTTGCAGGGGATGTGTATGTATTGGCACCTCAAATGACTGAATACTACTGTTACAGAGTGCAAGATCATCCTTATTTAACAGTATTGATCACACTGCATGCTGACAGGAATATGTGGCAACCAAAATGGTTTCTGATTACATGATTGACTGACTATATTGCAGGGAATGTCTACGTGACAGAACTTCTAATGACTGAAAGCTACTGTTGCAGAGTGCATGATCATCCTTATTTAACGGTATTGATCACGCTGCATGCTGACAGGGATCTGTGCACCCACAATGGTTTCTGATTACATGAGTGACTGACTATATTGCAGGATATGGCAATGTGATGGAACTTCTAATGTCTGAAAGCTACTATTACAGAATACATGATCATGCTTATTTTACTTGTACTGATCACACTGTATGCTGACAGGGATCTGTGGGACCCCGATGCCCTGCTGATGACATGACTGACAGACTGTGTTGCAGGGGATGTCTATTGATGCACCGCGAATGACTGAATACTAGCGTTTCAGAGTTCATGATGATGCTTGTTTTACTGGTACTGATCACACTGCATAATGCCAGGGATCTATGGAACCACACATGCATTGTCGATGACATGACAGACTGGCTATGTTACCATCAAGGCTCTATGTGCCGGCAGTTCTAATGACTGAATATTACTTTTACTGATAGTATCACCATGCTTATTTTACTGGTACCGATCACACTGCATGCTGACAGTGATCTTTGGCATCCCTTATGCCCTGCTGATGACATGACTGACTGACTGAGTATGTTGTAAGGGATATCTAGGTTCTTTCACCTCCAAATACTGAATACTTACATAGAAACATAGACTTTGATGGCAGATAAAGACCACTTGACCCACCCAGTCAACCCATTTCCCTATCTATTGGATTAGTTGCAGATTCTAGTTAACCAACTTCCTGCAACCCCCCCACTATAATTGCCTTATGTCTGTCCTATGCATGTTTGAATTCCCCACTGTTTTAGACCCCACAACCTCACCAGGAAGGTGGTTTCATGTGTCCACCACTCTCTCCATGAAAAAGAATTTCCTCACATTACGCCGAGCCATCCCCCTTCTAACTTTAAATTGTGCCCCCTTATTCTTACACATCTCTTTTTCTAAAAGATGCTACCCTCCTGGACTTTGTTGATTCCCTTGAGGTACTTAAAAGTTTCTATCATGTCCCATCCATCCCTCCTTTCATCAAGGGTATACATATTAAGCTCTCTCAGTCTCTCTCCATATGGTTTCTGATGTAGACCCTGCACCATTTTAGTTGCCCTCCTCTGGACTGCTTCCATCCTATCTATATCCTTGCGTAGATTAGGTCTCCAAAACTGCATGCAGTACTCCAGATGGGGTCTCACCAACTGTCTGTACAAAGGGATAACCACTTCCCTTTTTCTACTTGTGATGCCCCTTCCTATGCATCCCAGTATCCTCCTGGCTCTCTTTACTGACTTCTCACATTGCTTACCCACCTTTAGGTCATCTGATATGACTACACCCAGATCCCTTTCCATTATTGTTGTTGTAACTACCTCCCCTACTATTGTGTACTCTTCTCCTGGATTTTTATGTAGGGCATCTAGAATGACCCTGCTCTTGGATGTGGCTGCAGTCCATGTCATTCAGTTAACATCTGGCATATTCAGGTCTCCCATCAACAGTATCTTCCCTTTCTCAACCATTTTGAGAATGCCCTCTATCATTTTCTTGTCCATTTCCTCCCCTTGAGACGGGGGTCTGTATACAACCCCTGTGCAGATTGTGATGCCATTCCCTGTCTCCAAGGTGACCCAGAGTGCCTCTTGTCCTCCCCCTTTACTTTTTACTTCTGTAGCTTTGATCCCTTCCCTCATGTAGATAGCTACTCCACCTCCTCTTTTACCCTCCCTGTCCCTTCTGTAGATTGTGTAGCCTGGTATGTTGACATCCCAGTCATGGTTCTCCATGTACCATGTTTCTGTGACTGCCACAATATCCAAGTGTTCCTCTTCCATCAGGGCTACTAGCTCTGGAAGCTTGTTACCCAGACTATGGGCATTAGTACTTATTGCCCTCCATTTAATGTTGGCTTTATCCTTTTTTAACCCATCCCTGCTCTTATTGTCCTTGTCTATTTTTCCATTTACCCCTGTCCTGCCCTCTGTCAACCTCTGTACCTCAGTGTTTACCCTACTACCTGCCATGTTTTGTGGGGGGAGGCTGGAACTTTCCTGTTTCCTATCAGCACCTCCCCCCCTTGGCTAGTTTAAAAGCTTGCCAAGGAAGCCTTTAAACCTGTCACCTATGAGCTTGTTTCCCTTCCTGGACAGATGCAGACCATCATGCCAGTATAGACCTTCATCTCTCTAGGTGGATCTCCAGTCCCCAATGAAGCCAAAGCCCTTTGTTCTGCACCAGTTTTTCAACCATTCATTAAACTGCATGGTGTGCAGTACCCTAGCCTCACCCTGCCATAGACTGGCAGCACCTCTGAGAAGGTTACCGTGCATGCTACCTGTCTGAGACCCTCCCCAACTCCACAAATTCATCCTGCACTGCACTGATCTCATGCCCAGCTAGGTCATTTGTCCCGAGGTGGACAATGATATCTAGTTCCCTCTCCTGTGATGCTTCTTCTGCAATCCTGAGGATTTGCTTCCTGTCCCTTCAAGCCATGGCACCAGGCAGGCACCTTCCTTCCCTCTCCTCTTCCTTCCCCAAGTCTACACCCCTAACAATTGAGTCCCCTATCAGAAACTGTTTATTTCCCCTGTGGTGTCCCTTGCCACTCTTTTGTGGGTCTCCCTTGTGGATGTCACCAGCATTCTTCTTGGTCTCCACTTAGGGTGTCATCATAGAGGAACCTTGATTTGCCAGACAGACATATGATTTATGTAGAGGTACAACTCAGGGGCTACACCTCTATTCTACCACCCTCACCCTCTCAGAACCTACTGTGGTCCATCTGCTCTTCACACATGGCAACCTCTGAGGCAGTTGTTGTGGAACTGGTGCTCTTTGGGTGGGGGAGGCCTCCTTAGTCCTTGCCAGTTCAGCCTGGAGGTGGGCAACCTCCTCCCTCAGAGCTGACAGTTGCCTGCAAATAGGGCAGCAATGCAGGTTCCAGAATGTCTCCTGGAAAACTGCTGCCCCACAGCCAGTGCATTGCATCACTCCCCACATATCCCTCTTCCTTATATTATACAATGAGTAATATATAAAATATATATATATATATATATATATATATTTTGGTGTGTACTTACCCTTTATGCACTGTGCTGGGTTATTAAGAATATGACAGTTATGCCCCAAGACCTGTGGAGGAAGTGATGTCAGAACCTTGGCTATAAAAGAAATGCCACAACCACTGGTGACTGTTAGAAACAATCAAATAAACCACTGCTCCACCACCCTGGTGAGTACTGCCCTTTATAGTAAGTCAACCAACCCCACAATTTACTAGACCACTGCTCCTACACAAACCACTCTACTGAGTCCAGGGATAAATATGAACTCACTGCTCAGCCAGCAGGACACTTCTAAAATGTTGCACAAATATCCTTCCAAATCCTAGGTCTCTAGCACAGGAATCAAGCAACTTCAGTTGTATTTCATCCCCTCTGGTTATAAAATTACTACACTTTATTGGAATCCTGCAATTGTCTTCTTAATGCCAATAAGAAAAAAATGAAACTTTCTTTAGAAAGCGTAGCTTACCTTCCTAACAAGTCCCCACAATATTATGTTTTACCAGGTTCCCAGTTCCTCAAATGCATTCTAGTTTGTTCTCTGCAGTATAACAAGTTTCTCAGCTTCCAACAGAAGCAGGCAAGTCTTTTCTGACTCAAAAAGAGGGGTACAGCACTTTCCCTGACTGGGAATCGAACCCGGGCTGCCGCGGTGAGAGCGCCGAATCCTAACCACTAGACCACCAGGGAACAGCTTCCCTAACAGTAACTACTGTACAGAGCATATGATCATGTTTACTTTATTGGTATTAATCACACTGTATGCAGACAGGGATCTATGGGAACCCAGTGCCCTGCTGATGACATGACTGCCTGACTATGTTGCAGTGGATGTCTTTGTGCCCACTCCCTGAATGACTGAATACTACTGTTGCAGATCATGCTTATTTTTTTTTAACTCTCTTTATCACCGCCGGAGCTAGCACTCTCTCAGGCCTCACCAATGGCCAGTACCACTCTGACCACCACTGTGAGCCTTGCCATACTAAGGATGTTACTTTTCCCCGAGCCCCCGGGAGAAAAGTAACGTCTTAAGAAACAGGCTCTGATTGACACAAGGAGATCAAAGGGGTATAGAAAGATAGACTTTGATGGCAGATAAGGACCACTTGGCCCACCTAGTCTGCCCATTTCCCTACCTACAGGATAAGTCGCAGATCCTAGTTAACCAACAGCCTATTTCTTCCTACCCTCCACAAAAATTCCTTTATGTTTGTCCCATGCATTCTTGAATTCTCCCACAGTTTTAGACTCCACAGCCTCCTCAGGAAGGCTGTTCCATATGTTTACCACCCTCTCTGTGAAACAATACTTCCTCACATTGCCCCTGAGCCGTCCCCCCTCTATCTTCAAATTGTGTCCCCCGATCTTGCACATCTTTTTTTCTGAAAAATGCTACCCTCTTGGACTTTGTTGATTCCACTGAGGTATTTAAACATTTTTATCATGTCCTCCCTCTCCCTCTGTTCCTCAAGGGTATGCATATTAAGCTCCTTTAGTCTCTCCTCATATGGCTTCTCTTGCAGACCCTGTGCCATTTTAGTTTCCCTCCTCTGAACTGCCTCCATCCTACCTATGTCCTTGCGGAGATTTGGTCTCCAGCACTGGACACAGTTCTCCAGATGTGATCTCACCAACTGTCTGTACAGATGGATAACAACTTCCTGTTTTCTGCTGGTGTTGCCTCTCCCTATGCATCCCAGTATACCCCCAGCCCTCCCTACTGCCTTCTCACATTGTTTGCTAACCTTAAGGACATCTGATATAATTACCCCCAGGTCCCTTTCTATTTTTGTTGTTGTTACTACCTACTCCCCATTGTGTAATCTTCCCCTGGGTTTTTGTTTTCCAGGTGCATTACTTTGCACTTCTTTGCATTGAATCCAAGCTGCCATACTTCTGACCATTCCTCCAACCTTGCCAAGTGTCTTCTCATCCTTTCCACTCCTCCTTGTGTATCAACCCTGTTGCAGATCTTTGTGGTGGAAATACTCCAGTGTTGGGCATGTGGTGGCATGGCTCAGGCAGGGCCATCGCCTAGCCAGACCAGAGGGTTTTTTTCTGTAGCGTTTATGCCCCAACATGGGACATGCAAAGCTGCCCTAGCCTGAGACATGGGTTCTCCCACCCACGTCCAGAAGGCCGCCACCTGATGTTTACCCCTTAGCTTGCTAGCAAGCCCATGTGTGTAGCAGTGCCGCTGGTCTCTACCGGGGGCCGCTGCTGCACCGGGCTACCCCTGGATCCCTTCCTGAGAGAGGACAGCAGTCCTACAGATGCTCGAGCCTCTCTCTCCTCTGCTGACCCCCGGCGGTCTGGGCTCATTCCAGAACCTGAGTCACCGGCATAGTGCGAGGTGTGGCATCCAGTACCTCATCCCTCAGCATCACCAGGCAAAGTGATCATGCTTATTTTACTGGTACTGATCAAGCTGCAATGTGACAGGGATCTGTTGGACACCTGATGCCCTGTTAATGACATGACTGACAGTCTATGTTGCAGGGGATGTCTTTGTGATGGTGTCAGGGGAAAAAGAAAACATTGGCATTATAAATACATGGTCTGTGCATGAAATGTCAGTGTGTGAGGAATTTTGGTCTGTAACATCAAAGTGTCAGAGGCTGAAAACTACAGGAGACAATGAAACCTGACCAGGAACCATTTAATTAAGACTTCCTTAAATAAATGGCATTTTATTACCTTTTTATGACATGCTCAGGCTTTTGAAGTTGAAACAACATCTAAAGTTTATGAAGTCAGGAAAGAAAGGGTAATTTGGCTGTTCCTATCAAGTTTAACACCTAAATGACAAATGCTGGGATTGCTAAGATCAATGAGAAAATATTTAATTAAAGGATGTCATATTTATGAATTTTTTTTTCTTCTGATGTTCCATTAATTAAAGATACCTCCTGGTAGAAAGTATGTTAGAATTAATTCTGAGGGAGAGTCTAGCTGACCTCATCCAAAAGGGAGTGGGGGAAGACAGAGAAAAGACATGTAACATTGTACATGAAGTGATATCATCTTGGGCTCTGAAGAAACGAAGTCCTCTCACTAACTAAAAGAGCACTTAGAAAAGTAATAGTTAGAAAGCAATTACATCTTTTGTGGTAGGAGTGTTGTGTCTTTAATGTCCTGGTTATTTTAAATGATTGTACGCTCTTTGATATTTGTTCTGTATTTTATCATACTTGTTTTACAATTTTTAGTAAAGAACATTTTCTTTGAAAGACTGCCTGGGCGTCTGCCAGTTCTTTTTGCATGTGACATATAGGTGGTTAAGTCTGATAATTTTTCAACAGCTTGATGATGTTACTGAGCTTGGGAAAGAAGGCAAGAATATACCTAAGGTCTCTTATAGAGTTTTAAGGGTTCATTTTGGAGACCTGACTTGGTGCCCCTGGTGAAAGATTATACTGCAATCCCGAAGAGGATACATATTTGAGCCTGTACATTGGATATGTTAGCATAACTTTCACAGTTTGAATCCCTTCAGAACTTGAGGCTAAAAGGTGATTTGGACCCAAAGCATACAGGAGGGTTATTCTGTCTGTTACTCTGTTCATGCTATTGCACTCTGAGGTTGGCAATGTGGGATCAGAGAGCCTGACCTGCGGAGTGAGTTTGTGACAGATTTGGTTGGCAGTAGTGTGATAAAGTATTTGGTAACACAAGCTTTAACAGTTCAGTGTGTCAGCTTAATACCATACAGCTTACTTGCAAAAGAAGGCAGTGATTTTTTTTTAAAGAAACAGAGCTATATCATTTTGCTTACAGTCAGAGTTACTACCTTTGTTTATTTTTTTCCCAAGTTCAAGTTATAGTAGCCGTAGTTAGGGAAGAAGATGGCTTCCAACTACAGTGAGCACACTGCAGACTACCTGAAGCATTTGTACAAGGAGAGAGGAATCCTGCATGAGGGGACAGCCAACAAGCAGAATCTCATGGATGCTCTGATGGCCACTGATGTCCAGTGTTGAGTCATAGTCTGTGACTGCATAGGACTGAACCTTGGGCATGGAGCAGGCCAGCGGCAAGTGCAGTGCCTGATCCGGTGAGGAATACAGCAGGGCCAGTGCAAGCCAAGGGTCACAGCAGCAGGGAAAGGTCACCAGCATTCTGGAGCCAGATGCAATCAGGCAGCAGATGGAGCAGGAGTTCCAGAGAGAAGAGAAGTGAAAGCAGTGAGCCACAGAGGAGCAGAGGGAGCGAGAACTGCTAGCCACAGAGGAGAAGCGGGAGCATGAACAGCGAGAGGCTGACCGTGAAGAGCTTACACACCAGAGGCAAAATGAACTGGAGAAGCTACGACTCCAACCATCAGCACCAGAGCAGGTAAATGGCTTGGGTTTAACTGGAACTACAGGACTGGGTTACAAATTGAATTCCAAATTGATAGCGGAATTTAAAGAGGGGGAGGATATGGATGCCTTTTTAAATTCCTTTGAAAAAGTTTGTATTCAGGCCAATATTCCTAGAGGGTCCTGGAGCTTTCAGCTATCCTGGTACTTACTGGAAAATCTTGGGATGCATTGGGTCAAATGGACAATGAGGACAGTGATGATTACAGCAAACTTACAGCTGCACTTTAAAAACAGTTTGATTTAACTGCAGAAGCATACCGAGCTAAATTCCGTAAGCTCAGGAGAAGCACTGACATGAGCTATGAGGAGCAAGCCACAAAAAAATATCAATGTTTAAAACATTGATGGGAGGGAATTGAAGCAAGCTCTGTAGATAAAATTGAAAATGTTATATTGTTATATTGTTAGAGCAGGTTTGGGGGGCATGCCCTGCAAAGCTGAAAACCTGGCTGGTGGACTGAAATCCCAAAACAGTGCAAGAGGCTGCTGAACTCTTGGACCACTATGCCAAGAGCAGACCTGTTCTGAGAGTGACTGGGGTGGGTGCAGAAAGGGAAAAGCATGCCTTCAGGGCAGTTAAAACCCTCACTAAAAACCCTCACTACCTCCACTGAAACCAGTTAGCTCCAGGTTTCAAAGAAAATAATTTTCCGAAAAAAGAAACCAATGTTGGGTTTGAAAAGAAACTGGGCATATTGCCAGACAGTGTCCCAAAAGGATGTGCAATATTCAAGGTGGTGTTAGGAAGGAAGTGTGTTGTTTGTGTGTCCCTGGAAGCATGCCTATGAACATGAGGAAACACATGCATCCAGTCACTGTAAATGGTGTACAAATAAAAGGGGTAAGAGACACAGGGGCATCTCTGACACTGGTAAAGGGGATCTGATAGAGCCTGGTCAGCTTGTATCCGATAAATTTGTAACTGTACAAGGGTTCACTGGGGAGGAAACAACATTGCCACTCACTAGTATTTGCCTAGACTGGGGTGAAACAGGGGGGACTGCGCAGCAGGTGGCTGTAGCCAAAACCTTAGCAGTTGACGTTATCTTTGGCAACTATCTCAAACAGGGGATAGTGTGTGCTGTTACCATAGCCAAGTGGCAAGGGAAAATTGTAGTTCCCTGAACCCCATAGAAGCCACTGTGAAAACCACTGGGAGGCTGGTTCCCCAGCCTGTGTCTCCTGCTATGGAGACTAATTTATTTTATTTAGTTTTTGTTGACTGGGTAAGTGCACTAGACAAATCCTGCTTATCTTCAGGCACAACCCAGGGGAGGTGGATACAGATGAATGGCAACTGACCTTGAACCAGATGAAGCTGTTGGTGGTATTTTTCGGGGAATGGAAGAAATTTGGCCATTGCACCGGGGAAGTTCCCCTGCTCTTTTTGAGAAGTACCAGTATAATGACAATGTTCTATGTGACCTGTACCACTTCAATTACAGTGTTCTATGTGACAGTACAGTACCACTATAATTACACTGTTCTATGTGGCAATAATACCACTACAATTACAGTGTTCTATGTGACAGTACAGTATCATTATAATTGCACTGTTCTATGTGGCAATACTGTACCACTATAATTACATTATTCTATTTGTCAGTATTGGGCCACAATAATGAAAATGTTCTGTGTGGCCTGTACTACTATATTTACAATGTTCTATGTAGCAATACCTTACCACAATAATGAAACTGTTCTATGTGGCCAGTATCACTGTAAATACAATGTTCTATCTGGCAATACTGTACCAGTAGAATGACAATGTTCTATGTGACCTGTACCACTTCAATTGAAGAACACTGTAATTATAGGGTACAGTATTTCCGCATAGAACACTGTAATTATAGTAGTGCAGTAGTGCCACACAGAACACAGTAATTATAGTGGTACAGTATTGCCACATAGAACACTGTAATTATAGAGTACAGTATTGCCACATAGAACATTGTAAATATAGTGGTACAGTATTGCCACTACTCTCCTGTGGCACTTCCAGCATTTCAGCTGCCACCCACCCTCCAGGACCTTCAGCCGCATGCTCTGGACCCCAGCCCCCATGTGACCAGGTTGAAAGGGTGCTGTCTCTCTCCTGTGGTGCTTCCAGCATTTCAGGTGCCTCCCACCCCAGCACCTTCAGCCGCATCCTGTGAACCCCAGGTACATCTCAGCTCCTCCACCACGGCAGAAGCCATCTCTGAACACCAGTAGGGAGTTCCCTATTTTGAATTAAGGGCACCTCTGATGAAGAAATCTGATGGCTGTTTCTCAGCTTCATTGGTGTGCTTGATTGGACCTTTCTCTCTATGCCCTGCACTCCAAGGCAGAAGGGTTGCCTCACCCTATTACAGCTAATGAGGTATGGGATGTCCTCAAGTTGAATAAATATCAGAAAGCTCCAGGACCTGATGGGCACCCTACAGAGTTCTACAGAACCTTCCATTGGTTGCTATCTCTGGTCCTTATTGAAACATATGTAGACATCCAGGGGGATCAGCCTCCCGCTCCCTCATGGCGATACATAGAAACAGTGGCCATCCCTAAACCTAGAAAGGTCCCATCCTTGATTGCATCCTACTGACTGATTTGGAAGCTTAACTGTGACTATAAACTTTTTATGTCAGTACTGGCACCAATAGTGGCTGTGCTGCTACCCAACTTAATTGATGGCGATCAAGTCAGCTTTATTATGAAGCGCTAAGCTCAGGGTGCAGTCCGATGGGTTTTATTGCTTCCAGATTATGCTTCACATAGACTGATACTTTAGGTCCTTCTTGGCCTAGATGCCGAGAAGGCATTTGATAGGGTGTATTGGCTCTATCTATGGGCCACTTTGAAGCATTTTGCATTTCCAGAGAAATTTATTTCTCAAATACAAGCTATGTACCAAGCCCCCTTAGCGTATCTTAAGCTAGATGGCATACTTTCCTCACCATTTGCTCTATCTAGGGGCACTCAGCAGGGATGCCTGTTATCCCCTTTGTTATTTTCCCTTTATTTTGAACCTTTGGCAGCTAACATCAGTATTAAAGCTCCCATTGAGGGAGTCCCGGTGGGGGATGGTCACATAAATTGACCCTTTTTGAGGATGATATCCTTCTGACTCTTACCTCACCAGAAACATCTGTTCTGGTGGTGTGGGAGCAGCTGGAGTTGTTTAGTAAACTGGCTGGTTATAAGGTAAATTGTGCCAATATAGTAATCTTAACATATTCATTTAAGCCTCCTCAGACTTTGAAAGCTAGTTTCCTGTTCCTCTGGAATAGAGTGGAGATAAGGTATTTAGGTATTAAAATACCATATAAGACTCTGCATTTAGAATTGATACATTTCAAGCCTATAATGCAACAAATTGCCTTAGATCTCTTTAGGTGGACCCTGCTTCCCCTGGGGAATCTTTTCCAGGCTGAAACTATACAGCAAAACATATTGCACCTATTACTATTTTTTCTACAAACTCTTCACATACACCCGTCTAATGTTTATTTTCAAATATGGGACAAATTGATCTCTAGATTTATTTGGGGTGGGGGTCAAAAGCCATGGGTGAGATATTCCTTATTACAGCTCTCTAGGACACAGCGGGGACTTAACCTCTCAAACATGCAGCGATATGCACAAGCTGCTCAACTGTGCATTGCTTTACTGCATACAGCAACTCAGTACATAGCCTACTGGAAGGATATCGAGCTGACTTGTAATGGCCTTGAGCACTTCACATCTTTTATTTTGGGGATTCACCAGATTGTATACCATTTACAAGGTTTATGGGGTTCACCTCGGAATTTTTTAAGTGTTGGTTGCATATATGGTACTCCCTCCTGTCCCCTCAGGAGAGATGGTACCTTTCTTTGGTCCTGATCCAGCAATGGAAAGCATATAATCTATGTCATATCTTTCAATTGGTAGGCCCCTTGGGTATTCACTCCTTCTCACATTCACAAGTTGAATATAAATAGCCAGTGCAAGCCATATCTGAACCTAAAAGGTTGATTATTACCATTTGAGGAGACCCTATCAGGGTAGTTGAATGCCTTTCAACCTTAATCCAGATAATGATATACCACTTGAGGGGACAGGTGCAGGAACACATTATTAGTGGCATATATCAAGCACTAGGTTTATATGGTGCAACCTCACTGGACTACCTTAGAACCAGATGGTCTAGGGAGCTGAAAGTAGAACTGGAGGAGGGCCAGTGGCAAACATCAGCCACATTATATTCAAGGATCACCCCTAATGTATATTGGAGGAATTATGCATGGAAATCTAGAATACATTTTTTCAGGACACCAGATATTACTACAAAATTTAAGGGACAGGAATTTGGGGCATGCTGGCAGGAATGTGATCAAATGTGCACGGGGCCGAGGGGCCACATCTTATGGTCATGCCCAGGCTTGACGGGATATTGACAAGAGATTATAACTGAATTAAATGCTACTGTACATATGGGAGATCAGAGGTACTTACTCTGACTTTTGACAGTGATGCCACCTGCTGTTATTAAGATACAGGGGGATGCTCTATCGAATCCTAACTCTGTTGGTTTTGATAAACAAAAAGGTCATTACAAGACTTTGGCTCTCCCAGCACACCTCAGTTAAGTAGTTTTGGACCAAGCTAACATAAGAAGTATATAATTTGGAATGGATTTCAGCTAAATTGAATAACTGAGTCCCCAGTTTTGATAACCAATAGAAGAAGTGGACTCTATATCAATTGGAGCATTATCTAGACTTTGTACTATAAATATACAAAATTACCCCCAAATGATTCTGGGGTTTAAAGGGTCAGAGATGGTTATGGGGAGGAGTCATGGTGGGCTTGATTGGGTTAGTATGTGTATGCATCTAGGTCTGGCCTTAAGAAGGATTGTGGTGCTACATTCTTATTTTTCAGGTGACCCTTCTTCCAGCAGCTATGAGATGATCTCCCATGATAAAAATGATTGGTAATGGATCTGGACTCTATACCTTGGACATTACCCCTTTCAATATAACCTGATTCTATATGTATCTCTGTATTGCATGTTGTACCATCTTGTAATACAAATTATAAGGCTATAACTAATAAAAAATAATAAAAAAGAAACATGGCTAAAGAGCACGATCTCTGACCACTTGCTCTGCATTCCTGGCTACTCCCTCTTAAGGCAAGACTGAGCTGGCAGGGGTGGCGGTGTCACCATATAGGTCCATACCCCCTCCAATACTCCATAATTTACTCTTCCTGCAAACCAATGACCCAAGATGCTCTAGCTATTGATGTTACCCTTCCCTTTACTCTTCTTGACTTTATAGCTGGTATCTATTGCCGCCCAAACGCCCAGTCCTCTACTGTTCTTGACCTCCTAACTTCCATCACTGCCCTCTCTCCCTCTCGGGAGCTATACATCCTAGGCAACTTCAACTTAAACTGGCTGTCACCAAAAACAACCAAAAATGCAATAAACTCTGTGCCCATAACCTCACATACTGCAGCTAATAATGGAATCCACCCGCCCCTACCAAAAGACACAAAATCACTCCCTACTTGACTGGGCTCTTACCTCCCACTCCCACAAAGTCATCCTCTCTGGTGTCCTTCCTGATGCACTCAGTGACAATAATACAGTATTCATAGTTAGAAAAGTTCACAGACCCAAATCGCTGCAAAAAACCTTGCAACTACACTCTTTTAAATCCATAGAATTAGAACCTCTCCTTTGCAACCTAGCCCTCAGTGAATGGTCTCCTCTAGCCAACATTGAATCGGTTGATAAGGCCCTTGCTTATTTTACAGGTATATTCCTAGGGAAATGGAATACCTTTGCTCCACTCAAGCAAACCAGGGTTAGGGGAAACCACTTACCTTGTATTACTCCAGAAGTATTGGCCTGACTCAGAGCTAGAGATTGTGCCTGGAAATGTCATGAAGCAACCCAGCTTCTTAGCGATCTCATGACTTACTGCAAGCTTCAAAATGCCTGTACCAGGACCACAAGGCTAGCAAAGTCCAAATACTTTAACACCACCTTCCTCACAAGCATAAATTCACCTTCCAACTTCTGGAAGGTGGTTCACGCCCTTTTTTTCTGCCATGTCCCATCCAACACCCCCCATGCTTAAAATAAATGACATCCTTGCGGCCGACCTGAGTGCCGTAGGTGCTGAATTTAACTCCTACTATACCACTTGTGCCACTGAGCTAGTGAAATCCCTACCTTTCTACCCTCCCTCCTTACCACTTTCTGATGGTACCTCTCCTCCCCCTCCTCCCCATCTCCTTTGATACAGTCTCCCCAAATGACATGCTACAAGCACTCCTGGCTATCAACCCTCAAAAGGCTCCTCCCCAGATGGCCTAGACCCCAAACTCCTCTTTCCCTCTGCCTCAGCCATTGCCTACCCTGTTTTCTAATTCTAAACCTCTCATTTTCTACTACCTCAGTCCCTACCCCAAGGAATCATGCTGTGGCCCTCTCTCTTCCCAAATGTGGTGACCCATCTTCCCATGGAAATCTTCACCTTATCTCTCTCCTCCCTACCCTAGCCAAATTACAAGAACACATTGTCCTCTCCCAGCTTACCTCATTTCTAACTGACTCCTCCTGCTTCACCCTTCTCCAATCTGGCTTCATGAAAAATTACTCCACTTCTACCTCCCTAGTTCGGTTCACTGACACTATCCTTACTGGAATGGACAATGGCCAAATCACCTCAGCCATCTTTGTCAACCTCGTCAAGGATTTCAACACTGTTTCCCACTCCCTTTTCCTTGACTCCCTCTCAACAGCTGGCCTATCTCCTTCAGCCACTAGCTGGTTCAAGGCCTACCTCACTTGTAGAACCCAATCAGTCAGGATCTCTGATGTCATTTCCCCTTCCCTTCCGATTAATACTGGAGTCCCTCAGGGCTCAGTGCTAGGGCCTCTATTATTCTTAATCTTCCTAAATGACCACTGTAATGACAATGTTTTATGTGGCATGCAGCACTACTGTATAATAAAATGTTTCCATGGGGCAATACAGTACCACTATAAAGACAATGTTTTATGTGGCATGTAGCACTATAACCACATTTTTCCATGGGGTAATACAGTACCACTATAATGACAACATTTTATGCAGCATGTAGCATTATAATTTCAAAGTTCTATGTGGAACTACTGTACCACTATAATGTCAATGTTCTATGTGGCAATACTGGTCCACTGTAAATACAGTGTCCTATGATTCACGTACTACTACAAAGAGAAAGTCCTATTTGGCACTTACCAATATAATTACAATGTTCTATAAGGCATGTAAAACTATAAAGACAATGTTCTATGTGGCATGTGCCATTAAGAGTACAGTGTTCTATATGGCAATCCAATACCACTATAATGATAATGTTCTATGTGAGATTCATTACTATAATGGCAATATTCCATGTGGCAATACTTCAGAATTATATTTCTAATGTTCAATGAAGCATGTGCCACTATAATTTCAATATAATAACTGGGAAGCATTGTCTCCGGAAGAGAAACGCAATTTAATTACAGTCATGCAGTATTGCCACATAGAACAGTGTAATTATAGTGGCACTGTACTGTCACATAGAACACTGTAATTACAGTAGTACAGTGCTGCCACATGGAACACTGTAATTATAGTGGTACAGTACTGCCACATAGAACACTGTAATTATAGTGGTGCAATAGTGCCACATCGAACATTGTAATTGCAGTGACACAGTATTGCCACATAGAACACATTAATTACAGTGGCATATTATTGCCATATAGAACATTGTAATTAGAGGGTACAGTATTGCCACATAGAACACTGAAATTACAGTGGTACACTACTGCCAAATAGAACACTATAAATATAGTGGTGCAATATTGCCACATACTACACTGTACTTATAGAGCTGTAGTAATGCCACATAAAACACTGTAATTATAGTGGTGCAGTATTGCCACATAGGACAATGCAATTACAGTGGTACAGCACCTCCATTAAGAGCACTGTAATTACAGTGGTGCAGTATTTCCACTTAGAACACAGTAATTATAGTGGTACAGTACTGCCACTTAATACACTGTAATTACAGAGGTGCAGTATTGCCACTTAGAACAATGTAATTATAGTGGTACAGTATTACCAAATAGAACACTGTAATTATACTGGTACAGTATTGCCAAATAGAACGCTGTAATTATAGGGGTGCAATATTGCCACAAAGATAACTGTAATAACAGTGATGAAGTATTGCCACTTAGAACACTGTAATTATAGAGGTACAGTAGTGACACTTAATACACTGTAATTATAGTGCTGTAGTATTGCCAATTAGAACAATGTAATTCTAGTGGTACAGTATTGCCACATTGAACAGTGTAATTTTAGTGGTACAGTATTTCCACATAGAACACTGAAATTATAGCAGTACAGTACTGCCACTAAGAGCACTGTAATTACAGTGATGCAGAATTGCCAAATAGAACACTGTAATTAGAGTGGAACAGTACTGCCACTTAATACACTGTAATTATAGTGGTGTAGTATTGCTACTTAGAACAATGTAATTATAGGGTGCAGTATTGCCACATAGAACACTGAAATTACAGTGGTACACAACTGCCACATAGAACGCTGTAATTATAGTGGTGCAGTATTGTCACATAGAACACTGTAATTATAGAGCTGCAAAATTGCCACATAAAACACTGTAATTATAGTAGTGCAGTATTGCCACATAGGACACTGTAATTACAGTAGAACAGAACTGCCATGAAGAGCACAGTAATTACAGTGGTGGAGTATTGCCACTTAGAACACTGTAATTACAGTGGTACAGTATTGCCACTTAATACACTGTAATTGTAGTGGTGCAGTATTGCCACATAGAACACTGTAATTATAGTGGAACAGTACTGCCACATAATACACTGCAATTATAGTGTTGCAGAATTGCCACTAAAAAACAGTGTAATTATAGAGGTGCAGTATTACCACATAGAACACTGCAATTGTAGGGTACAGTATTGCAATATAGAACACTGTAATTATAGTGGTAAGTATTGCCATATAGAACACTGTAATTATAGTGGTACAATATTGACACTAAGAGCACTGTAATTTCTGTGGTGCAGTATTGCCACATAGAACACTGTAATTATAGTGGAACAGTACTGCCACTTAATACACTGTAATTATAGTGGTGTAGTATTGCTACTTGGAACAATGTAATTATAGGGTACAGTATTGCCACATAGAACACTGTAATTACAGTGGTACACTACTGCCACATAGAACGCTGTAATTATAGTGGTGCAGTATTGTCACATAGAACACTGTAATTACAAAGCAGCAATATTGCCAAATAAAACACTGTAATTATAGTAGTGAAGCATTGCCAGATAGGACAATGTAATTACAGTGGAACAGCACTGCCACGAAGAGCACAATAATTACAGTGGTGGAGTAGTGCCACTTAGAACACTGTAATTACAGTGGTACAGTATTGCCACTTAATACACTGTAATTGTAGTGGTGCAGTATTGCCACTTAGAACAATGTAATTATAGTGGTGCAGTATTATCACATAGGGCACTGTAATTGTAGGGTACAGTATTGCAATATAGAACACTGTAATTATAGTAGTACAGTATTGCCACTTTGAACACTGCAATTATAGTGGTACAGTATTCCCACTTAGAGCACTGTAATTACAGTGGTGCAGTATTGCCACTTAGAACATTGTACTTATCATGGTACAGTACTGCCACTTAATACACTGTAATTATAGTGCTGCAGTATTGCCACTTAGAAAAATGCAATTATAATGGTACAGTTTTACCACATAGAACACTGTAATTATAAGGTAAAGTATAGCAATATAGCACAGTGCAATTATAATGGCACAGTATTGCCATTTAGAACACTGTAATTATAGCAGTACAGTATTGCCACTAAGAGCACTATAATTATAGTGGTGCGGTATTGCCACATAGAACACTGTAATTATAGTGGAACAGTACTGACACTTAATATACTGTAATTATAGTGGTGCAGTATTGCCTTTTAGAACAATGTAATTATAATGGTACTGTATTACCACATAGAACACTGTAATTATAAGGTACAGTATTGTAATATAGAACACTGTAATTATAGTGGTACGGTATTGCCACTTAAAACACTGTAATTATAGTGGTGCAGTACTACCACACAGAATATCGTAATTATAGTGGTGCAGTATTGCCACATAGAACACTGTAATTAGAGTGGTACAGTACTGCCACACAGAATATTCTAATTATAATGGTGCAGTATTGACACATAGAACACTGTAATTACAGTGGTTCAGTATTGCCACACAGAACATTGTAACTACGGTGCCACAGTATTGCCACATAAATCACTGTAATTCTAATAGTGCATTATTGCCACATAGAACACTGTAATTATAGTGATGCAGTATTGCCACATAGAACACTGTAATTACAGTGGTACAGTATTGCCACACAGAATAATGTAATCATAGTGGTGCAGTTTTGCCACTTATAAAAAAAGGGATAGGAGAAATCAAATCAATAATGGCACCCTAATTGGATAAAACACATCACGTGACCATGTGTATATCATACTGCGACCATACTCCTCCACTTTTAACCCCTCCAGAACAATTTTGCCATTTTATATGACTGTTATACAACTCTATGGTGTGCAGTCGCACTCTGATATACGGATGCCTTGGGTGGAAGATGCACAACATGGCATGCGTATATCAGGGCTGGACCACACAGCTAAGAGTGGGTTATCTATTACTTAGAACACTGAAATTATAATTGTAGAGGTAAAGTATTACCACATAGAATAATGTAATAATAGTGGTGCTGTATTGCCAAATAGAACACTGTAAGTATTGTGGTACAGTATTGCCGCATATAATATTGTAATTATAGTGGTTCAGTATTGCACATAGAACACTGTAATTATAGAGGTGCAGTATTGCCACATAGACCACTGTAATTATAGTGGCGCAGTATTGCCACATGGAACACTGTAATTATAGTGGCACAGTGTTGCCACTTAGAACACTGTAAGCATAGGGTACAGTATTGCCACATAGAACACTACAATTATAGTGGTACAGTATTGCCACTTGGAACACTTTAATTATAGTGGCACAGAACTGCCACACAGAACACTGTAATTATAGTGGTGTAGTATGCCACATAGAACAAGGTAATTATATTGGTACAATATTGCCACTAAGGGCACTGTAATTACTGTGGTGCAGTATTGCCACATAGAACACTGTAATTATAGTGAAACAGTACTGCCACTTAATGCACTGTAATTATAGTGGAACAGTACTGCCACGTAATACACTGTAATTATAGTGTTGCAGAATTGCCACTAAAAAACAGTGTAATTATAGAGATGCAGTATTACCACATAGAACACTGCAATTGTAGGGTACAGTATTGCAATATAGAACACTGTAATTATAGTGGTACAGTATTGCCACATAGAACACTGTAATTATATTTATACAATATTGCCACTAAGAGCACTGTAATTACTGTGGTGCAGTATTGCCAAATAGAACACTGTAATTATAGTGGAACAGTACTGCCACGTAATACACTGTAATTATAGTGTTGCAGTGTTGCCACTTAGAACAATGTAATTATAGTGGTGCAGTATTACCACATAGAACACTGCAATTGTAGGGTACAGTCGTGCAATATAGAACACTGTAATTATAGTGGTACAGTATTGCCACATAGAACACTGTAATTATAATGGTACAATATTGCCACTAAGAGCACTGTAATTTCTGTGGTACAGGATTGTCAAAGAGAACACTGTAATTATAGTGGAACAGTACAGCCACGTAATACACTCTAATTATAGTGGAACAGTACTGCCATTTAATACACCGTAATTATAGTGGTGCAGGAATGCCACTTAGAACAATGTAATTATAGGGTACATTATTGCCACACAGAACACTGTAATTACAGTGGTACACTACTGCCACATAGAACACTGTAATTACTGTGGTGAAGTATTGCCACAAAGAACACTGTAATTATAGTGGAACAGTACTGCCACGTAATACACTGTAACTATAGCGTTGCAGTGTTGCCACTTAGAACAATGTAATTATAGTGGTGCAATATTACCACATAGAACACTGCAATTCTAGGGTACAGTCATGCAATTTAGAACTCTGTAATTATAGTGGTAGAGTATTGCCACATAGAACAGTGTAATTATAGTGGTACAATATTGCCACTAAGAGCACTGTAATTTCTGTGGTACAGTATTGCCACATAGAACACTATAATTATAGTGGAACAGTACAGCCACTTAATACACTGTAATTATAGTTTAAGAGTACTGCCACTTAATACACTGTAATTATAGTGGTGCAGTATTGACACATAGAACACTGTAGTTATATTGATACAATATTGCCACTAAGAGCACTGTAATTACTGTGGTACAGTATTGCCACATAGAACACTGTAATTATAGTGGAACAGTACTGCCACGTAATACACTGTAAATATAGTGCTGCAGTGTTGCCACTTAGGACAATGTAATTATAGTGGTGCAGTATTGCCACATAGAACACTGTAATTATAGTGGAACAGTACTGCCTCTTAATACACCATAATTATAGTGGTGCAGGAATGCCACTTAGAACAATGTAATTATAGGGTACATTATTGCCACACAGAACACTGTAATTACAGTGGTACAGTATTGCCACATAGAACACTGAACTTACAGTGGTGCAGTATTGCCACACAGAACATTGTAACTACAGTGCCACAGCATTGCCACATAAATCACTGTAATTCTAATGGTGCATTATTGCCACATAGAACACTGTAATTATAGTGATGCAGTATTGCCACATAGAACACTGTAATTACAGTGGTACAGTATTGCCACACAGAATAATGTAATCATACTGGTGCAGTTTTGCCACTTATTAAAAAAGGGATACGAGAAATCAAATCAATAATGGCATCCTAATTGGATAAATCACATCACGTGACCATGAGTATATCATACCGCGACCACACTCCTCCACTTTTAACTCCCTCCAAAACAATTTTGCCATTTTATATGACTGTTATACAACTCTATGTTGTGCAGTCGCACTCTGATATACGAATGACTTGGGTGGTTTATGCACAACATGGCATGTGTATATCAGGGCTGGACCACACAGCTAAGAGTGGGTTATCTATTACTTAGAACACTGTAATTATAATTGTGGTGGTAAAGTATTGCCACATAGAATAATGTAATAGTGGTGCTGTATTGCCAAATAGAACACTGTAATTATAGTGGTGCAGTATTGCCACATAGACCACTGTAATTATAGTGGCACAGTGTTGCCACTTAGAACACTGTAAGTATAGAGTACAGTATTGCCACATAGAACACTGCAATTATAGTGGTACAGTATTGCCACTCAGAACACTGTAATTCTAGTGGCACAGTATTGCCACAGAGAACACTGTAATTATAGTGGTGCAGTATGCCACATAGAACACGGTAATTATATTGGTACAGTATTGCCACTAAGAGCACTGTAATTACTGTGGTGCAGTATTGCCTACATAGAACACTGTAATTATAGTGGAACAGTACTGCCACTTAATACACTGTAATTTTCATGGAACAGTACTGCCACGTAATACACTGTAATTATTGTGTTGCAGAATTGCCACTTAGAACAATGTAATTATAGAGGTGCAGTATTACCACATAGAACACTGTAATTGTAGGGTACAGTATTGCAATATAGATCACTGTAATTATAGTGGGACAGTATTGCCACATAGAACACTGTAATTATAGTGGGACAGTATTGCCACTAAGAGCACTGTAATTTCGGTGGTGCAGAATTGCCTCATAGAACACTGTCATTATAGTGAAACAGTATTGCCACTTAATACACTGTAATTATAGTGGTGTAGTATTGCTACTTAGAACAATGTAATTATAGGGTGCAGTACTGCCACATAGAACGCTGTAATTATAGTGGTGCAGTATTGTCACATAGAACACTGTAATTACAGAGCTGCAATATTGCCACATAAAACACTGTAATTATAGTAGTGCAGTATTGCCACATAGGACAATGTAATTACAGTGGAACAGCACTGCCACGAAGAGCACAATAATTACAGTGGTGGAGTATTGCCACTTAGAGCACTGTAATTACAGTGGTACAGTAGTGCCACTTAATACACTGTAATTGTAGTGGTGCAGTAGTGCCACTTAGAACAATGTAATTATAGTGGTGCAGTATTACCACATAGAGCACTGTAATTGTAGGGTAGAGTATTGCAATATAGAACACAGTAATTATAGTGGTACAGTATTGCAACAAAGAACACTGTAATTATATTGGAACAATACTGCCAATAAGAGCACTGTAATTACTTTGGTGCAGTATTGCCACATAGAACACTGTAATTATAGTGGAACAGTACTGCCATGTAATACACTGTAACTATAGTGTTGCAGTGTTGCCACTTAGAACAATGTAATTATAGTGGTGCAATATTACCACATAGAACACTGCAATTCTAGGGTACAGTCGTGCAATTTAGAACTCTGTAATTATAGTGGTAGAATATTGCCACATAGAAGAGTGTAATTATAGTGGTACAATACTGCCACTAAGAGCACTGTAATTTCTGTGGTACAGTATTGCCACATAGAACACTGTAATTATAGTGGAACAGTACAGCCACTTAATACTCTGTAATTATAGTTTAACAGTACTGCCACTTAATACACTGTAATTATAGTGGTGCAGTATTGACACTTAGAACAATGTAATTATAGGGTACAGTATTGCCTCACAGAACACTGTAATTACAGTGGTACACTATTGCCACATAGAACACTGTAATTACAGTGGTGCAGTACTGTCAATAGAACACTGTAATTATACAGCTGCAGTATTGCCACATAGGACACTGTTTTAACAGTGGTACAGTACTGCCACTAAGAGCATTGTAATTACAGTGGTGCAGTATTGCCACTTAATACACTGTAATTAGAGTGGTGCAGTATTGCCACTTAGAACAATGTAATAATAGTGGTACAGTATTACCACATAGAACACTGTATTTATAGGGTACAGTATTGCAATATAGAACACTGTAAATATAGTAGTACAGTATTGCCACTTTGAACACTGCAATTATAGTGGTACAGAATTGCCACTAAGAGCACTGTATTTACAGTGGTGCAGTATTGCCACTTAGAACACTGTACTTATCATGGTACAGTACTGCCACTTAATACACTGTTATTATAGTGCTGCAGTATTACCACTTAGAAAAATGTAATTATAATGGAACAGTTTTACCACATAGAACACTGTAATTATTAGGTAAAGTATTGCAATATAGCACACAGCAATTATAGTGGCACAGTATTGACACTTAGAACACTGTAATTATAGCAGTACAGAATGGCCACTAGAGAACTATAATTATAGTGGTGCGCTATTGCCACATAGAACACTGTAATTATAGTGGAACAGAACTGACACTTAATACACTGTAATTAATATTGGTGCAGTATTGCCTTTTAGAACAATGTAATTATAGTGGTACTGTATTACCACATAGAACACTGTAATGATAAGGTACAGTATTGCAATATTGAACACTGTAATTATAGTGGTACCGTATTGACACTTAAAACACTGTAATTATATTGGTGCAGTTCTGCCACAGAATATCATAATTATAGTGGGGCAGTATTTGCCACATAGAACACTGTAATTAGAGTGGTACAGTACAGCCTCACAGAATATTGCAATTGTAATGGTGCAGTATTGACACATAGAACACTGTAATTACAGTGTTATAGTATTGCCACACAGAACTTTGGAACTACAGTGCCACAGTATTGCCACATAAATCAATGTAATTCCTAATGGTGCATTATTGCCACATAGAACACTGTAATTATAGTGATACAGTATTGCCACATAGAACACTGTAATTACAGTGGTACAGTATTGCCACACAGAATAATGTAATCATAGTGGTGCAGTTTTGCCACTTATAAAAAAAGGGATAAGAGAAATCAAATCAATAATGGCATCCTAAATGGATAAAACACATCACGTGACCATGTATATATCATACCATGACCACACTCCACTTTAACCCCTCCAAAACAATTTTCCATTTTAGATGACTGTTATACAACTGTATGGTGTGCAGTCGCACTCTGATATATGGATGCCTTGGGTGGTTGATGCACAACATGGCATGCGTATATCAGGGCTGGACCACACAGCTAAGAGTGGGTTATCTATTACTTAGAACACTGTAATTATAATTGTAGTGGTAAAGTATTGCCACATAGAATAATGTAATAATAGTGTGTGCTGTATTGCCAAATAGAACACTGTAATTATCATGGTACAGTATTGCCATAGACTATTGTAATTATAGTGGTTCAGTATTGCACATTGAACACTGTAATTATAGTGGTGCAATATTACCACATAGTCCACTGTAATTATAGTGGAGCAGTATTGCCACTTAGAACTCTGTAATTATAGTGGCACAGTATTGCCACTTAGAACACTCTAAGTAAAGGGTACAGTATTGCCACATAGACCACTGCAATTATAGTGGTACAGTATTGCCACTTAGAACACTGTAATTATAGTGGCACAGTATTGAAACAAGAACACTGTAATTATAGTGGTACAGTATTGCCACATAGAACACTGTAATTATAGTGGTACAATATTACCACATAGAACACTGTAATTATAGTGGAACAGTACTGCCACTTAATACACTGTAATTATAGAGGTGTAGTATTGCTACTTAGAACAATGTAATTAAAGGTGCAGTATTGCCACACAGAACACTTTAATTACAGTGGTGCACTACTGCCAAATAGAAGCGCTGTAATTATAGTGGTGCAGTATTGCCACATAGAACACTGTAATTATAGAGCTGCAATATAGCAACATAAAAAATGTAATTATAGTAGTGCAGTATTGCCACATAGGACACTGTAATTACAGTGGAACAGCACTGCCACAAAGAGCACAGTAATTACAGTGGTGGAGTATTGCCATTTAGAACAATGTAATTACAGTTGTACAGTATTGCCATTTAATACACTGTAATTGTAGTTGTGCAGTATTACCATTAGAACAATGTAATTATAGTGGTGCGGTATTACCACATAGGGCACTGTAATTGTAGGGTACAGTATTGCAATATAGAACACTGAAATTATAGCGGTACAGTACTGCCACATAGAACACTGTAATTATATTGGTACAATATTGCCACTAAGAGCACTGTAATTACTGTGGTGCAGTATTGCCACATAGAACACTGTAATTATAGTGTAACAGTACTGCCAGGTAATACAATGTAACTATAGTGTTGCAGTGTTGCCACTTAGAACAATGTAATTATAGTGGTGCAGTATTACCACATAGAACACTGCAATTGTAGGGTACAGTCGTGCAATATAGAACACTGTAATTATACTGGTAAAGTATTGCCAAACAGAACACTGTAATTATAGTGGTACAATTTTGCCACTAAGAACACTGTAATTTCTGTGGTACAGTATTGCCACATAGAACACTGTAATTATAGTGGAACAGTACTGCCAGTTAATACACTGTAATTATAGTGGTGTAGTATTGCTACTTACAACAACGTAATTATAGGGCTTCATTATTGCCACATAGAACACTGTAATTACAGTGGTACACTACTGCCACATAGAACGCTGTAATTATAGTGCAGTATTGTCACATAGAACACTGTAATTACAGATCTGCAATATTGCCACATAAAACACTGTAATTATATTACTGCAGTATTGCCACGTGAGACAGTGTAATTACAGTGGAACAGCACTACCACGAAGAGCACAGTAATTACAGTGGGGAGTATTGCCACTTATAACACTGCAATTACAGTGGTACAGTATTGCCATAAAACACTGTAAATATAGTGTTGCAGTATTACCACAAAGGAAACTTTAATTGTAGGGTACAGTATTGCAATATAGAACACTGTAATTATAGTGGTACAGTATTGCCACATAGAACACTGTAATTATATTGGTACAATATTGCCACTAAGAGCACTGTAATTACTTTGGTGCAGTATTGCCACATAGTACACTGTAATTATAGTGGAACAGAACAGCCCCATAATACTCTGTAATTATAGTGAAAGAGTACTGCCTCTTAATACACTGTAATTATGGTGGTGCAGTATTGCCACTTAGAACAATGTAATTATAGGATACAGTATTGCCACACAGAACACTGTAATTACAGTGGTACACTAGTGCCACATAGAACAATGTAATTACAGTGGTGCAGTATTGCCACATAGAACACTGTAATTATACAGCTGCAGTATTGCCACATAAAACACTGTAATTATAGTGATGCAGTATTGCCACATAGGACACTGTATTTACAGTGGTACAGTACTGCCACTAAAAGCATTGTAATTACAGTGGTGCAGTATTGCCATTAATACACTGTAATTATAGTGTTGCAGTATTGCCTCAGAACAATGTAAATATAGAGGTACAGCATTACCACATAGAACACTAAAATTACAGGGTACTGTATTGCAATATAGAACACTGTAATTATAGTAGTAGAGTAATGCCACTTTGAACACTGCAATTATAGTGGTACAGTTTGCCACTAAGAGCACTGTAATTACAGTGGTGCAGTATTGCCACTTAGAACACTGTACTTATCATGGTACAGTACTGCTTTATACACTGTAATTATAGTGCTTCAGTATTGCCACTTAGAAAATGTAATTATAATGGTACAGTTTTACCACATTGAACACTGTAATTATAAGGTAAAGTATTGCAATATAGCACACTGCAATTATAGTGGCACATTATTCCACTTAGAACACTGTAATTATAGCAGTACAGTATTGCCACTAAGAGCACTATAATTATAGTGGCGCAATATTGCCACATAGAACACTGTAATTATAGTGGAACAGTACTGACACTTAGTATACTGTAATTATAGTGGTACAGTATTGCCTTTTAGATCAATGAATTATAGTGGTACTGTATTACCACATAGAACACTGTAATTATAAGGTACAATATTGCAATATAGAACACTGTAATTATAGTGGTACCTGTTGCCATTTAAAACACTGTAATTATAGTGGTGCACTACTGCCACACAGAATATCGTAATTATAGTGGTGAAGTATTGCCAATAGAACACTGTAATTAGAGTGGTACAGTACTGCCAAACAGAATATTGTAATTATAATGGTGCAGTATTCACACATAGAACACTGTAATTACAGTAGTACAGTATTGCCACACAGAATAATGTAATCATAGTGGAGCAGTTTTGCCACTTATAAAAAAGGGATAGGAGAAATCAAATCAATAATGGCACCCTAATTGGATAAAACACATCACGTGGCCATGTGTATATCATACCGTGACCAAACTCCACTTTTAACCCCTCCAAAACAATTTTGCCATTTAGATGACTGTTATACAACTCTATGGTGTGCAGTAGCACTTCGGATATCACGGATGCCTTGGGTGGTTGGTGCACAACATGGCATACGTATATCGAGGCTGGACCACACAGCTAAGAGTGGGTTATCTATTACTTAGAACACTGTAATTTTGATTGTAGTTGTAAAGTATTGCCACATAGAATAATGTAATAATAGTGGTGCTGTATTGCCAAATAGAACAATGTAATTATCGTGGTACAGTATTGCCACATAGAATATTGTAATTATAGTGGTTTAGTATTGCACATTGAACACTGTAATTATAGTGGTGCAATATTGCCACATAGACCACTGTAATTATAGTGGTGCAGTATTGCCACTAGAACACTGTAATTATTGTGGCACAGTGTTGCCATAGAACACTCTAAGGATAGGGTACAGTATTGCCACATAGACCACAGAAATTATAATGGAACAGTATTGCCATTAAAACACTGTAATTATAGTGGCACAGTATTGCCACACAGAACACTGTAATTATAGTGGTACAGTATTGCCACATAGAACCCTGTAATTATAGTGGTACAATATTGCCATTAAGAGCACTGTAATTTATGTGGTGCATTATTGCCACATCGAACACTGTAATTATAGTGGAACAGTACTGCCACTTAATACACTGTAATTATAGTGGTGTAGTATTGCTACTTAGAACAATGTAATTATAGGGTGAAGTATTGCCACACAGAACACTGTAATTACAGAGGTACACTACTGCCAAAGAGCGCTGTAATTATAGTAGTGCAGTATTGCCACAGAGGACACTGTAATTAGAGTGGAACAGCACTGTCACGAAGAGCACAATAATTACAGTGGTGAAGTATTGCCACTTAGAACAATGTAATTACAGATGTACAGTATTGCGACTTAATACACTGTAATTGTAGTGGTGCAGTGTTGCCATTAGAACAATGTAATTATAGTGGTGCGGTATTACCACATAGAGCCCTGTAATTATAGGGTACAGTATTGCAATGTAGAATACGGTAATTATAGTAGTATAGTACTGCCACTTAGAACACTGTAATTATTTTGGTACAATATTACCAGTAAGAGCACTGTAATTACTGTGGTGCAGTATTGCCACATAGAACACTGTAATTGTCATGGAACAGAACTGCCAGGTAAAAACAATGTAACTATAGTGTTGCAGTGTTGCCACTTAGAACAATGTAATTATAGTGGTGCAGTATTACCACATAGAACACTTCAATTGTAGGGTTCAGTCGAGCAATATAGAACACTGCAATTACAGTGGTACAGTATTGCCACACAGAACACTGTAATTATAGTGGTACAATATTGCCACTAAGAGCACTGTAATTTCTGTGGTATAGTATTGCCACATAGAACACTGTAATTATAGAGGAACAGTACAGCCCATAATACTCTGTAATTATAGTTGAACAGTACTGCCACTAATACACTGTAATTATAGTGGTGCAGTATTGCCAATTAGAACAATGTAATTATAGGGCACAGTATGCCACACAGAACACTGTAATTATGCAGCTGCAGTATTGCCACATAAAACACTGTAATTATAGTGGTGCAGTATTGCCACATAGGTCACTGTAATTACAGTGGAACAACTACTCCACGAAGAGCACAGTAATTACAGTGGTGGAGTATTGCCACATAGAACACTCTAATTACAGTGGTACAGTAGTGCCATAATACACTGTAATTGTAGTGGTGCAGTATTGCCACTTAGAACAATGTAATTATAGTGGTGCAGTATTACCACATCGGGCACTGTAATTGTAGGGTACAGTATTGCAATATAGAACACTGTAATTATAGTGGTACAGTATTGCCACATTGAACACTGTAATTATTTTGGCACAATATTGCCACTAAGAGAACTGTAATTACTGTGGTGCAGTATTGCCACATAGAACACTGTAATTATAGTGGAACAGTACTGCAACGTAATACACTGTAACTATAGTGTTGCAGTGCTGCCACTTAGAACAATGTAATAATACTGGTGCAGTATTACCACATAGAACACTGCAATTGTAGGGTACAGTCGTGCAATACCTGAACACTGTAATTACAGTGGTACAGTATTGCCACATAGAACAGTGTAATTATAGCAGTACAATTTGCCACTAAGAGCACTGTAATTTCTGTGGTACAGTATTGCCACATAGAACACTGTAATTATAGTGTAACAGAACAGCCACTTAATACACTGTAATTATAGTTTAACAGTACTGCCATAATACACTGTAATTATACTGGTGCAGTTTGCCTCTTAGAACAATGTAATTATAGGGTACAGTGTTGCCTCACAGAACACTGTAATTACATTGTTACACTACTGCCACATAGAACACTGTAATTACAGTGGTGCAGTATTGCCAAGTAGAACACTGTAATTATACAGCTGCAGTAGTGCCACATAAAACACTGAATTATACAGCTGCAGTACTGCCACATAAAACACTGTAATTGTAGAGGTACAGTATTACCACATAGAACACTGTAATTATAGGGTACAGTATTGCAATATAAAACACTGTAATTATAGTAGTACAGTAATGCCACTTTAAACACTGCAATTATAGTGGTACAGTATGCCACTAAGAGCACTGTAATTACAGTGATGCAGTATTGCCACTTAGAACACTGTACTTATCATGGTACAGTACTGCCACTAAATACACTGTAATTATAGTGTTGCAGTATTGCCACTTAGAAAAATGTAATTAAAATGGTCCAATTTTACCACATAGAACACTGTAATTATAAGGTAAAGTATTGCAGTATAGCACACTGCAATTATAGTGGCACAATGTGCCACTTAGAACACTGTAATTATAGCAGTACAGTATTGCCACTAAGAGCACTATAATTATAGTGGTGCGGTATTGCCACATAGAACACTGTAAGTATAGTGGAACAGTACTGTCACTTAATATACTGTTATTATAGTGGTGCAGTATTGCCTTTTAGAACAATGTAATTATACAGGTTCTGTATTACGCATTGAACACTGTAATTATAAGGTACAGTATTGCAATATAGAACACTGTAATTATACTGGTACAATATTGCCACTAAAACTCTGTAATTATAGTGGTGCAGTACTGTCACACAGAATATCGTAATTACAGTGGTGCAGTATTGAGACATAGAACACTGTAATTAGAGTGGTACAGTACTGCCACAAAGAATATTGTAATTATAATGGTACGGTATTGCCACATAGAACACTTTAATTATAGTGGTACAGTATTGCCCCCACAGAACATTGTAACTACAGTGCCACAGAATTGCCTCATAAATCACTGTAATTCTAATGGTGCATTATTGCCACATAGAACACTGTAATTATAGTGATGCAGTATTTCCACATAGAACACTGTAATTACAGTGGTACAGTACTGCCACACAGCATAATGTAATCATAGTGGTGCAGTTTTGCCACTTATTAAAAAAGGGATAGGAGAAATCAAATCAATAATGGCATCCTAATTGGATAAACACATCACGTGACCATGAGTATATCATACCGCGACCACACTCCTCCACTTTTAACCCCCTTCAAAACAATTTTGCCATTTTATATGACTGTTATAAAACTCTATAGTGTGCAGTCGCACTCTGATATACGGATGCCTTGAGTGGTTGACGCACAACAAGGCATGCGTATATCAGTGCTGGACCACACAGCTAAGAGTGGGTTATCTATTACTTAGAACACTGTAATTATAATTGTAGTGGTAAAGTATTGCCACATAGAATAATGTAATAATTGTGGTGTTGTATTGCCAAATACAACACTGTAATTATAGTGGTGCAGTATTACCACATAGACCACTGTAATTATAGTGGTGCAGTATTGCCACATACAACACTGTAATTATAGTGGCACAGTATTGTCACTTAGAACACTGTAATTATAGGGTACAGTATTGCCACATAGAGCACTGCAATTATAGTGGTACAGTATTGCCATAGAACACTGTAATTATAGTGGAACAGTACTGCCACTTAATACACTGTAATTATAGTGGTGTAGTATTGCTACTAGAACAATGAAATTATAGGCTGCGGTATTGCCGCTTAGAACACTGTAATTACAGTGGTACACTACTGCCACAAAGAGCTGTAATTATAGTGGTGCAGTATTGTCACATAGAACACTGTAATTACAGAGCTGCAATATTGCCACATAAAACACTGTAATTATAGTAGTGCAGTATTGCCACATAGTACACTGTAATTACAGTGGAACAGCACTGCCACGAAGAGCACAGTAATTACAGTGGTGGAGTATTGCCACCTAGAACACTGTAATTACAGTGGTATAGTATTGCCACTTAATACAATGTAATTGTAGTGGTGCAGTATTGCCTCTTAGAACAATGTAATTATAGTGGTGCAGTTTTACCACATAGGAAATTGTAATTGTAGGGTACAGTATTGCAATGTAGAACACTGTAATTATAGTGGTACAGTATTGAACATAGAACACTGTAATTATATTGGTACAATATTGCCACTAAGAGCACTGTAATTACTGTGGTGCAGTATTACCACATAGTACGCTGTAATTATAGTGGAACAGTACTGCCACGTAATACACTGTAACTATAGTGTTGCAGTGTTGCCACATAGAACAATGTAATTATAATGGTGCAGTATTACCACACATGGAACACTGCAATTGTAGGGTACAGTCGTGCAGTATAGAACACTGTAATTATTGTGGTACAGTATTGCCACATAGAACACTGTAATTTCTGTGGTACAGGATTGCCAATTAGAACACTGTAATTATAGTGGAACAGTACAGCCACTTAATACTCTGTAATTATAGTTTAACAGTACTGCCACTTAATACACAGTAATTATAGTGGTGCAGTATTGACACTTAGAACAATGTAATTATAGGGTACAGTATTGCCTCACAGAACACTGTAATTACAGTGGTACACTATTGCCACATAGAACACTGTAATTACAGTGGTGCAGTACTGTCACATAGAACACTGTAATTATACAGCTGCAGTATTGCCACATAGGACACTGTTTTAACAGTGGTACAGTACTGCCACTAAGAGCATTGTAATTACAGTGGTGCAATGTCCACTTAATACACTGTAATTAGAGTGTTGCAGTATTGCCACTTAGAACAATGTAATAATAGTGGTACAGTATTACCACATAGAACACTGTATTTATAGGGTACAGTATTGCAATATAGAACACTGTAAATATAGTAGTACAGTATTGCCACTTTGAACACTGCAATTATAGTGGTACAGAATTGCCACTAAGAGCACTGTATTTACAGTGGTGCAGTATTGCCACTTAGAACACTGTACTTATCATGGTACAGTACTGCCACTTAATACACTGTTATTATAGTGCTGCAGTATTACCACTTAGAAAAATGTAATTATAATGGAACAGTTTTACCACATAGAACACTGTAATTATTAGGTAAAGTATTGCAATATAGCACACAGCAATTATAGTGGCACAGTATTGACACTTAGAACACTGTAATTATAGCAGTACAGAATGGCCACTGAGAGAACTATAATTATAGTGGTGCGCTATTGCCACATAGAACACTGTAATTATAGTGGAACAGAACTGACACTTAATACACTGTAATAATATTGGTGCAGTATTGCCTTTTAGAACAATGTAATTATAGTGGTACTGTATTACCACATAGAACACTGTAATGATAAGGTACAGTATTGCAATATTGAACACTGTAATTATAGTGGTACCGTATTGCCACTTAAAACACTGTAATTATATTGGTGCAGTTCTGCCACACAGAATATCATAATTATAGTGGGGCAGTATTGCCACATAGAACACTGTAATTAGAGTGGTACAGTACAGCCTCACAGAATATTGTAATTGTAATGGTGCAGTATTGACACATAGAACACTGTAATTACAGTGTTATAGTATTGCCACACAGAACTTTGGAACTACAGTGCCACAGTATTGCCACATAAATCAATGTAATTCTAATGGTGCATTATTGCCACATAGAACACTGTAATTATAGTGATACAGTATTGCCACATAGAACACTGTAATTACAGTGGTACAGTATTGCCACACAGAATAATGTAATCATAGTGGTGCAGTTTTGCCACTTATAAAAAAGGGATAAGAGAAATCAAATCAATAATGGCATCCTAAATGGATAAAACACATCACGTGACCATGTATATATCATACCATGACCACACTCCACTTTAACCCTCAAAACAATTTCCCATTTTAGATGACTGTTATACAACTGTATGGTGTGCAGTCGCACTCTGATATATGGATGCCTTGGGTGGTTGATGCACAACATGGCATGCGTATATCAGGGCTGGACCACACAGCTAAGAGTGGGTTATCTATTACTTAGAACACTGTAATTATAATTGTAGTGGTAAAGTATTGCCACATAGAATAATGTAATAATAGTGGTGCTGTATTGCCAAATAGAACACTGTAATTATCATGGTACAGTATTGCCACATAGACTATTGTAATTATAGTGGTTCAGTATTGCACATTGAACACTGTAATTATAGTGGTGCAATATTACCACATAGTCCACTGTAATTATAGTGGAGCAGTATTGCCACTTAGAACTCTGTAATTATAGTGGCACAGTATTGCCACTTAGAACACTCTAAGTAAAGGGTACAGTATTGCCACATAGACCACTGCAATTATAGTGGTACAGTATTGCCCACTAGAACACTGTAATTATAGTGGCACAGTATTGAAACGCAGAACACTGTAATTATAGTGGTACAGTATTGCCACATAGAACACTGTAATTATAGTGGTACAATATTACCACATAGAACACTGTAATTATAGTGGAACAGTACTGCCACTTAATACACTGTAATTATAGAGGTGTAGTATTGCTACTTAGAACAATGTAATTAAAGGGTGCAGTATTGCCACACAGAACACTTTAATTACAGTGGTGCACTACTGCCAAATAGAACGCTGTAATTATAGTGGTGCAGTATTGCCACATAGAACACTGTAATTATAGAGCTGCAATATAGCAACATAAAAAATGTAATTATAGTAGTGCAGTATTGCCACATAGGACACTGTAATTACAGTGGAACAGCACTGCCACAAAGAGCACAGTAATTACAGTGGTGGAGTATTGCCATTTAGAACAATGTAATTACAGTTGTACAGTATTGCCATTTAATACACTGTAATTGTAGTTGTGCAGTATTGCCATTAGAACAATGTAATTATAGTGGTGCGGTATTACCACATAGGGCACTGTAATTGTAGGGTACAGTATTGCAATATAGAACACTGAAATTATAGCGGTACAGTACTGCCACATAGAACACTGTAATTATATTGGTACAATATTGCCACTAAGAGCACTGTAATTACTGTGGTGCAGTATTGCCACATAGAACACTGTAATTATAGTGTAACAGTACTGCCAGGTAATACAATGTAACTATAGTGTTGCAGTGTTGCCACTTAGAACAATGTAATTATAGTGGTGCAGTATTACCACATAGAACACTGCAATTGTAGGGTACAGTGTAGCAATATAGAACACTGTAATTATACTGGTAAGTATTGCCAAACAGAACACTGTAATTATAGTGGTACAATTTTGCCACTAAGAACACTGTAATTTCTGTGGTACAGTATTGCCACATAAACACTGTAATTATAGTGGAACAGTACTGCCAGTTAATACACTGTAATTATAGTGGTGTAGTATTGCTACTTACAACAACGTAATTATAGGGGCTTCATTATTGCCACATAGAACACTGTAATTACAGTGGTACACTACTGCCACATAGAACGCTGTAATTATAGTGTGCAGTATTGTCACATAGAACACTGTAATTACAGATCTGCAATATTGCCACATAAAACACTGTAATTATATTACTGCAGTATTGCCACGTAGGACAGTGTAATTACAGTGGAACAGCACTACCACGAAGAGCACAGTAATTACAGTGGGGGAGTATTGCCACTTATAACACTGCAATTACAGTGGTACAGTATTGCCACTTAAAACACTGTAAATATAGTGTTGCAGTATTACCACAAAGGAAACTTTAATTGTAGGGTACAGTATTGCAATATAGAACACTGTAATTATAGTGGTACAGTATTGCCACATAGAACACTGTAATTATATTGGTACAATATTGCCACTAAGAGCACTGTAATTACTTTGGTGCAGTATTGCCACATAGTACACTGTAATTATAGTGGAACAGAACAGCCCCATAATACTCTGTAATTATAGTGAAAGAGTACTGCCTCTTAATACACTGTAATTATGGTGGTGCAGTATTGCCACTTAGAACAATGTAATTATAGGATACAGTATTGCCACACAGAACACTGTAATTACAGTGGTACACTAGTGCCACATAGAACAATGTAATTACAGTGGTGCAGTATTGCCACATAGAACACTGTAATTATACAGCTGCAGTATTGCCACATAAAACACTGTAATTATAGTGATGCAGTATTGCCACATAGGACACTGTATTTACAGTGGTACAGTACTGCCACTAAAAGCATTGTAATTACAGTGGTGCAGAATTGCCACTTAATACACTGTAATTATAGTGTTGCAGTATTGCCCTTAGAACAATGTAAATATAGAGGTACAGCATTACCACATAGAACACTAAAATTACAGGGTACTGTATTGCAATATAGAACACTGTAATTATAGTAGTAGAGTAATGCCACTTTGAACACTGCAATTATAGTGGTACAGTTTTGCCACTAAGAGCACTGTAATTACAGTGGTGCAGTATTGCCACTTAGAACACTGTACTTATCATGGTACAGTACTGCTTCTTTATACACTGTAATTATAGTGCTTCAGTATTGCCACTTAGAAAAATGTAATTATAATGGTACAGTTTTACCACATTGAACACTGTAATTATAAGGTAAAGTATTGCAATATAGCACACTGCAATTATAGTGGCACATTATTTCCACTTAGAACACTGTAATTATAGCAGTACAGTATTGCCACTAAGAGCACTATAATTATAGTGGCGCAATATTGCCACATAGAACACTGTAATTATAGTGGAACAGTACTGACACTTAGTATACTGTAATTATAGTGGTACAGTATTGCCTTTTAGATCAATGTAATTATAGTGGTACTGTATTACCACATAGAACACTGTAATTATAAGGTACAATATTGCAATATAGAACACTGTAATTATAGTGGTACCGTATTGCCACTTAAAACACTGTAATTATAGTGGTGCACTACTGCCACACAGAATATCGTAATTATAGTGGTGAAGTATTGCCAAATAGAACACTGTAATTAGAGTGGTACAGTACTGCCAAACAGAATATTGTAATTATAATGGTGCAGTATTCACACATAGAACACTGTAATTACAGTAGTACAGTATTGCCACACAGAATAATGTAATCATAGTGGAGCAGTTTTGCCACTTATAAAAAAGGGATAGGAGAAATCAAATCAATAATGGCACCCTAATTGGATAAAACACATCACGTGGCCATGTGTATATCATACCGTGACCAAACTCCACTTTTAACCCCCTCCAAAACAATTTTGCCATTTTAGATGACTGTTATACAACTCTATGGTGTGCAGTCGCACTCGGATATACGGATGCCTTGGGTGGTTGGTGCACAACATGGCATGCGTATATCAGAAGCTGGACCACACAGCTAAGAGTGGGTTATCTATTACTTAGAACACTGTAATTTTGATTGTAGTTGTAAAGTATTGCCACATAGAATAATGTAATAATAGTGGTGCTGTATTGCCAAATAGAACAATGTAATTATCGTGGTACAGTATTGCCACATAGAATATTGTAATTATAGTGGTTTAGTATTGCACATTGAACACTGTAATTATAGTGGTGCAATATTGCCACATAGACCACTGTAATTATAGTGGTGCAGTATTGCCACTTAGAACACTGTAATTATTGTGGCACAGTGTTGCCACTTAGAACACTCTAAGTATAGGGTACAGTATTGCCACATAGACCACAGAAATTATAATGGAACAGTATTGCCACTTAAAACACTGTAATTATAGTGGCACAGTATTGCCACACAGAACACTGTAATTATAGTGGTACAGTATTGCCACATAGAACCCTGTAATTATAGTGGTACAATATTGCCATTAAGAGCACTGTAATTTATGTGGTGCATTATTGCCACATCGAACACTGTAATTATAGTGGAACAGTACTGCCACTTAATACACTGTAATTATAGTGGTGTAGTATTGCTACTTAGAACAATGTAATTATAGGGTGAAGTATTGCCACACAGAACACTGTAATTACAGAGGTACACTACTGCCAAATAGAACGCTGTAATTATAGTAGTGCAGTATTGCCACAGAGGACACTGTAATTAGAGTGGAACAGCACTGTCACGAAGAGCACAATAATTACAGTGGTGAAGTATTGCCACTTAGAACAATGTAATTACAGGTGTACAGTATTGCGACTTAATACACTGTAATTGTAGTGGTGCAGTGTTGCCATTAGAACAATGTAATTATAGTGGTGCGGTATTACCACATAGAGCCCTGTAATTATAGGGTACAGTATTGCAATGTAGAATACGGTAATTATAGTAGTATAGTACTGCCACTTAGAACACTGTAATTATTTTGGTACAATATTACCAGTAAGAGCACTGTAATTACTGTGGTGCAGTATTGCCACATAGAACACTGTAATTGTCATGGAACAGAACTGCCAGGTAAAACAATGTAACTATAGTGTTGCAGTGTTGCCACTTAGAACAATGTAATTATAGTGGTGCAGTATTACCACATAGAACACTTCAATTGTAGGGTTCAGTCGAGCAATATAGAACACTGCAATTACAGTGGTACAGTATTGCCACACAGAACACTGTAATTATAGTGGTACAATATTGCCACTAAGAGCACTGTAATTTCTGTGGTATAGTATTGCCACATAGAACACTGTAATTATAGAGGAACAGTACAGCCACTTAATACTCTGTAATTATAGTTGAACAGTACTGCCACTTAATACACTGTAATTATAGTGGTGCAGTATTGCCAATTAGAACAATGTAATTATAGGGCACAGTATTGCCACACAGAACACTGTAATTATGCAGCTGCAGTATTGCCACATAAAACACTGTAATTATAGTGGTGCAGTATTGCCACATAGGTCACTGTAATTACAGTGGAACAGCACTACCACGAAGAGCACAGTAATTACAGTGGTGGAGTATTGCCATAGAACACTCTAATTACAGTGGTACAGTAGTGCCATAATACACTGTAATTGTAGTGGTGCAGTATTGCCACTTAGAACAATGTAATTATAGTGGTGCAGTATTACCACATCGGGCACTGTAATTGTAGGGTACAGTATTGCAATATAGAACACTGTAATTATAGTGGTACAGTATTGCCACATTGAACACTGTAATTATTTTGGCACAATATTGCCACTAAGAGAACTGTAATTACTGTGGTGCAGTATTGCCACATAGAACACTGTAATTATAGTGGAACAGTACTGCAACGTAATACACTGTAACTATAGTGTTGCAGTGCTGCCACTTAGAACAATGTAATAATACTGGTGCAGTATTACCACATAGAACACTGCAATTGTAGGGTACAGTCGTGCAATACCTGAACACTGTAATTACAGTGGTACAGTATTGCCCATAGAACAGTGTAATTATAGCAGTACAATATTGCCACTAAGAGCACTGTAATTTCTGTGGTACAGTATTGCCACATAGAACACTGTAATTATAGTGTAACAGAACAGCCACTTAATACACTGTAATTATAGTTTAACAGTACTGCCATAATACACTGTAATTATACTGGTGCAGTTTGCCTCTTAGAACAATGTAATTATAGGGTACAGTGTTGCCTCACAGAACACTGTAATTACATTAATTTACACTACTGTCACATAGAACACTGTAATTACAGTGGTGCAGTATTGCCAAGTAGAACACTGTAATTATACAGCTGCAGTAGTGCCACATAAAACACTGTAATTATACAGCTGCAGTACTGCCACATAAAACACTGTAATTGTAGAGGTACAGTATTACCACATAGAACACTGTAATTATAGGGTACAGTATTGCAATATAAAACACTGTAATTATAGTAGTACAGTAATGCCACTTTAAACACTGCAATTATAGTGGTACAGTATTGCCACTAAGAGCACTGTAATTACAGTGATGCAGTATTGCCACTTAGAACACTGTACTTATCATGGTACAGTACTGCCACTAAATACACTGTAATTATAGTGTTGCAGTATTGCCACTTAGAAAAATGTAATTAAAATGGTCCAATTTTACCACATAGAACACTGTAATTATAAGGTAAAGTATTGCAGTATAGCACACTGCAATTATAGTGGCACAGTATTGCCACTTAGAACACTGTAATTATAGCAGTACAGTATTGCCACTAAGAGCACTATAATTATAGTGGTACGGTATTGCCACATAGAACACTGTAAGTATAGTGGAACAGTACTGTCACTTAATATACTGTTATTATAGTGGTGCAGTATTGCCTTTTAGAACAATGTAATTATACAGGTTCTGTATTACGCATTGAACACTGTAATTATAAGGTACAGTATTGCAATATAGAACACTGTAATTATACGTACAATATTGCCACTTAAAACTCTGTAATTATAGTGGTGCAGTACTGTCACACAGAATAATCGTAATTACAGTGGTGCAGTATTGAGACATAGAACACTGTAATTAGAGTGGTACAGTACTGCCACAAAGAATATTGTAATTATAATAGTGCGGTATTGCCACATAGAACACTTTAATTATAGTGGTACAGTATTGCCCCCACAGAACATTGTAACTACAGTGCCACAGAATTGCCTCATAAATCACTGTAATTCTAATGGTGCATTATTGCCACATAGAACACTGTAATTATAGTGATGCAGTATTTCCACATAGAACACTGTAATTACAGTGGTACAGTACTGCCACACAGAATAATGTAATCATAGTGGTGCAGTTTGCCACTTATTAAAAAGGGATAGGAGAAATCAAATCAATAATGGCATCCTAATTGGATAAACACATCACGTGACCATGAGTATATCATACTGCACCACACCTCCACTTTTAACCCTCCAAAACAATTTTGCCATTTTATATGACTGTTATAAAACTCTATAGTGTGCAGTCGCACTCTGATATCTGGATGCCTTGAGTGGTTGGCGCACAACAAGGCATGCGTATATCAGTGCTGGACCACACAGCTAAGAGTGGGTTATCTATTACTTAGAACACTGTAATTATAATTGTAGTGGTAAAGTATTGCCACATAGAATAATGTAATAATTGTGGTGTTGTATTGCCAAATACAACACTGTAATTATAGTGGTGCAGTATTACCACATAGACCACTGTAATTATAGTGGTGCAGTATTGCCACATACAACACTGTAATTATAGTGGCACAGTATTGTCATAGAACACTGTAATTATAGGGTACAGTATTGCCACATAGAGCACTGCAATTATAGTGGTACAGTATTGCCACTTAGAACACTGTAATTATAGTGGAACAGTACTGCCACTTAATACACTGTAATTATAGTGGTGTAGTATTGCTACTAGAACAATGAAATTATAGGCTGCGGTATTGCCGCTTAGAACACTGTAATTACAGTGGTACACTACTGCCACATAGAAAGCTGTAATTATAGTGGTGCAGTATTGTCACATAGAACACTGTAATTACAGAGCTGCAATATTGCCACATAAAACACTGTAATTATAGTAGTGCAGTATTGCCACATAGTACACTGTAATTACAGTGGAACAGCACTGCCACGAAGAGCACAGTAATTACAGTGGTGGAGTATTGCACCTAGAACACTGTAATTACAGTGGTATAGTATTGCCACTAATACAATGTAATTGTAGTGGTGCAGTATTGCCTCTTAGAACAATGTAATTATAGTGGTGCAGTTTTACCACATAGGAAATTGTAATTGTAGGGTACAGTATTGCAATGTAGAACACTGTAATTATAGTGGTACAGTATTGAACATAGAACACTGTAATTATATTGGTACAATATTGCCACTAAGAGCACTGTAATTACTGTGGTGCAGTATTACCACATAGTCAGCTGTAATTATAGTGGAACAGTACTGCCACGTAATACACTGTAACTATAGTGTTGCAGTGTTGCCACATAGAACAATGTAATTATAATGGTGCAGTATTACCATGGAACACTGCAATTGTAGGGGTACAGTCGTGCAGTATAGAACACTGTAATTATTGTGGTACAGTATTGCCACATAGAACACTGTAATTTCTGTGGTACAGGATTGCCAATTAGAACACTGTAATTATAGTGGAACAGTACAGCCACTTAATACTCTGTAATTATAGTTTAACAGTACTGCCATTAATACACAGTAATTATAGTGGTGCAGTATTGACACTTAGAACAATGTAATTATAGGGTACAGTATTGCCTCACAGAACACTGTAATTACAGTGGTACACTATTGCCACATAGAACACTGTAATTACAGTGGTGCAGTACTGTCACATAGAACACTGTAATTATACAGCTGCAGTATTGCCACATAGGACACTGTTTTAACAGTGGTACAGTACTGCCACTAAGAGCATTGTAATTACAGTGGTGCAGTATTGCCACTTAATACACTGTAATTAGAGTGTTGCAGTATTGCCACTTAGAACAATGTAATAATAGTGGTACAGTATTACCACATAGAACACTGTATTTATAGGGTACAGTATTGCAATATAGAACACTGTAAATATAGTAGTACAGTATTGCCACTTTGAACACTGCAATTATAGTGGTACAGAATTGCCACTAAGAGCACTGTATTTACAGTGGTGCAGTATTGCCACTTAGAACACTGTACTTATCATGGTACAGTACTGCCACTTAATACACTGTTATTATAGTGCTGCAGTATTACCACTTAGAAAAATGTAATTATAATGGAACAGTTTTACCACATAGAACACTGTAATTATTAGGTAAAGTATTGCAATATAGCACACAGCAATTATAGTGGCACAGTATTGACACTTAGAACACTGTAATTATAGCAGTACAGAATGGCCACTAGAGAGAACTATAATTATAGTGGTGCGCTATTGCCACATAGAACACTGTAATTATAGTGGAACAGAACTGACACTTAATACACTGTAATAATATTGGTGCAGTATTGCCTTTTAGAACAATGTAATTATAGTGGTACTGTATTACCATAGAACACTGTAATGATAAGGTACAGTATTGCAATATTGAACACTGTAATTATAGTGGTACCTATTGCCACTTAAAACACTGTAATTATATTGGTGCAGTTCTGCCACAGAATATCATAATTATAGTGGGGCAGTATTGCCACATGAACACTGTAATTAGAGTGGTACAGTACAGCCTCACAGAATATTGTAATTGTAATGGTGCAGTATTGACACATAGAACACTGTAATTACAGTGTTATAGTATTGCCACACAGAACTTTGGAACTACAGTGCCACAGTATTGCCACATAAATCAATGTAATTCTAATGGTGCATTATTGCCACATAGAACACTGTAATTATAGTGATACAGTATTGCCACATAGAACACTGTAATTACAGTGGTACAGTATTGCCACACAGAATAATGTAATCATAGTGGTGCAGTTTTGCCACTTATAAAAAAAGGGATAAGAGAAATCAAATCAATAATGGCATCCTAAATGGATAAAACACATCACGTGACCATGTATATATCATACCATGACCACACTCCACTTTTAACCCCCTCCAAAACAATTTTCCCATTTTAGATGACTGTTATACAACTGTATGGTGTGCAGTCGCACTCTGATATATGGATGCCTTGGGTGGTTGATGCACAACATGGCATGCGTATATCAGGGCTGGACCACACAGCTAAGAGTGGGTTATCTATTACTTAGAACACTGTAATTATAATTGTAGTGGTAAAGTATTGCCACATAGAATAATGTAATAATAGTGGTGCTGTATTGCCAAATAGAACACTGTAATTATCATGGTACAGTATTGCCACATAGACTATTGTAATTATAGTGGTTCAGTATTGCACATTGAACACTGTAATTATAGTGGTGCAATATTACCACATAGTCCACTGTAATTATAGTGGAGCAGTATTGCCACTTAGAACTCTGTAATTATAGTGGCACAGTATTGCCACTTAGAACACTCTAAGTAAAGGGTACAGTATTGCCACATAGACCACTGCAATTATAGTGGTACAGTATTGCCACTTAGAACACTGTAATTATAGTGGCACAGTATTGAAGCATAGAACACTGTAATTATAGTGGTACAGTATTGCCACATAGAACACTGTAATTATAGTGGTACAATATTACCACATAGAACACTGTAATTATAGTGGAACAGTACTGCCACTTAATACACTGTAATTATAGAGGTGTAGTATTGCTACTTAGAACAATGTAATTAAAGGGTGCAGTATTGCCACACAGAACACTTTAATTACAGTGGTGCACTACTGCCAAATAGAACGCTGTAATTATAGTGGTGCAGTATTGCCACATAGAACACTGTAATTATAGAGCTGCAATATAGCAACATAAAAAATGTAATTATAGTAGTGCAGTATTGCCACATAGGACACTGTAATTACAGTGGAACAGCACTACCACAAAGAGCACAGTAATTACAGTGGTGGAGTATTGCCATTTAGAACAATGTAATTACAGTTGTACAGTATTGCCATTTAATACACTGTAATTGTAGTTGTGCAGTATTACCATTAGAACAATGTAATTATAGTGGTGCGGTATTACCACATAGGGCACTGTAATTGTAGGGTACAGTATTGCAATATAGAACACTGAAATTATAGCGGTACAGTACTGCCACATAGAACACTGTAATTATATTGGTACAATATTGCCACTAAGAGCACTGTAATTACTGTGGTGCAGTATTGCCACATAGAACACTGTAATTATAGTGTAACAGTACTGCCAGGTAATACAATGTAACTATAGTGTTGCAGTGTTGCCACTTAGAACAATGTAATTATAGTGGTGCAGTATTACCACATAGAACACTGCAATTGTAGGGTACAGTCGTGCAATATAGAACACTGTAATTATACTGGTAAAGTATTTCCAAACAGAACACTGTAATTATAGTGGTACAATTTTGCCACTAAGAACACTGTAATTTCTGTGGTACAGTATTGCCACATAGAACACTGTAATTATAGTGGAACAGTACTGCCAGTTAATACACTGTAATTATAGTGGTGTAGTATTGCTACTTACAACAACGTAATTATAGGGGCTTCATTATTGCCACATAGAACACTGTAATTACAGTGGTACACTACTGCCACATAGAACGCTGTAATTATAGTGTGCAGTATTGTCACATAGAACACTGTAATTACAGATCTGCAATATTGCCACATAAAACACTGTAATTATATTACTGCAGTATTGCCACGTAGGACAGTGTAATTACAGTGGAACAGCACTACCACGAAGAGCACAGTAATTACAGTGGGGGAGTATTGCCACTTATAACACTGCAATTACAGTGGTACAGTATTGCCATAAAACACTGTAAATATAGTGTTGCAGTATTACCACAAAGGAAACTTTAATTGTAGGGTACAGTATTGCAATATAGAGAACACTGTAATTATAGTGGTACAGTATTGCCACATAGAACACTGTAATTATATTGGTACAATATTGCCACTAAAGAGCACTGTAATTACTTTGGTGCAGTATTGCCCATAGTACACTGTAATTATAGTGGAACAGAACAGCCCATAATACTCTGTAATTATAGTGAAAGAGTACTGCCTCTTAATACACTGTAATTATGGTGGTGCAGTATTGCCACTTAGAACAATGTAATTATAGGATACAGTATTGCCACACAGAACACTGTAATTACAGTGGTACACTAGTGCCACATAGAACAATGTAATTACAGTGGTGCAGTATTGCCACATAGAACACTGTAATTATACAGCTGCAGTATTGCCACATAAAACACTGTAATTATAGTGATGCAGTATTGCCACATAGGACACTGTATTTACAGTGGTACAGTACTGCCACTAAAAGCATTGTAATTACAGTGGTGCAGAATGCCACTTAATACACTGTAATTATAGTGTTGCAGTATTGCCCTTAGAACAATGTAAATATAGAGGTACAGCATTACCACATAGAACACTAAAATTACAGGGTACTGTATTGCAATATAGAACACTGTAATTATAGTAGTAGAGTAATGCCACTTTGAACACTGCAATTATAGTGGTACAGTTTTGCCACTAAGAGCACTGTAATTACAGTGGTGCAGTACTGCCACTTAGAACACTGTACTTATCATGGTACAGTACTGCTTCTTTATACACTGTAATTATAGTGCTTCAGTATTGCCACTTAGAAAAATGTAATTATAATGGTACAGTTTTACCACATTGAACACTGTAATTATAAGGTAAAGTATTGCAATATAGCACACTGCAATTATAGTGGCACATTATTTCCACTTAGAACACTGTAATTATAGCAGTACAGTATTGCCACTAAGAGCACTATAATTATAGTGGCGCAATATTGCCACATAGAACACTGTAATTATAGTGGAACAGTACTGACACTTAGTATACTGTAATTATAGTGGTACAGTATTGCCTTTTAGATCAATGTAATTATAGTGGTACTGTATTACCACATAGAACACTGTAATTATAAGGTACAATATTGCAATATAGAACACTGTAATTATAGTAGTACAGACACAACTTAAAACACTGTAATTATAGTGGCACTACTGCCACACAGAATATCGTAATTATAGTGGTGAAGTATTGCCAAAGAACACTGTAATTAGAGTGGTACAGTACTGCCAAACAGAATATTGTAATTATAATGGTGCAGTATTCACACATAGAACACTGTAATTACAGTAGTACAGTATTGCCACACAGAATAATGTAATCATAGTGGAGCAGTTTTGCCACTTATAAAAAAGGGATAGGAGAAATCAAATCAATAATGGCACCCTAATTGGATAAAACACATCACGTGGCCATGTGTATATCATACCGTGACCAAACTCCACTTTTAACCCCCTCCAAAACAATTTTGCCATTTTAGATGACTGTTATACAACTCTATGGTGTGCAGTCGCACTCGGATATACGGATGCCTTGGGTGGTTGGTGCACAACATGGCATGCGTATATCAGGGCTGGACCACACAGCTAAGAGTGGGTTATCTATTACTTAGAACACTGTAATTTTGATTGTAGTTGTAAAGTATTGCCACATAGAATAATGTAATAATAGTGGTGCTGTATTGCCAAATAGAACAATGTAATTATCGTGGTACAGTATTGCCACATAGAATATTGTAATTATAGTGGTTTAGTATTGCACATTGAACACTGTAATTATAGTGGTGCAATATTGCCACATAGACCACTGTAATTATAGTGGTGCAGTATTGCCACTTAGAACACTGTAATTATTGTGGCACAGTGTTGCCACTAGAACACTCTAAGTATAGGGTACAGTATTGCCACATAGACCACAGAAATTATAATGGAACAGTATTGCCACTTAAAACACTGTAATTATAGTGGCACAGTATTGCCACACAGAACACTGTAATTATAGTGGTACAGTATTGCCACATAGAACCCTGTAATTATAGTGGTACAATATTGCCATTAAGAGCACTGTAATTTATGTGGTGCATTATTGCCACATCGAACACTGTAATTATAGTGGAACAGTACTGCCACTTAATACACTGTAATTATAGTGGTGTAGTATTGCTACTTAGAACAATGTAATTATAGGGTGAAGTATTGCCACACAGAACACTGTAATTACAGAGGTACACTACTGCCAAATAGAACGCTGTAATTATAGTAGTGCAGTATTGCCACAGAGGACACTGTAATTAGAGTGGAACAGCACTGTCACGAAGAGCACAATAATTACAGTGGTGAAGTATTGCCCTTAGAACAATGTAATTACAGATGTACAGTATTGCGACTTAATACACTGTAATTGTAGTGGTGCAGTGTTGCCATTAGAACAATGTAATTATAGTGGTGCGGTATTACCACATAGAGCCCTGTAATTATAGGGTACAGTATTGCAAATGTAGAATACAGTAATTATAGTAGTATAGTACTGCCACTTAGAACACTGTAATTATTTTGGTACAATATTACCAGTAAGAGCACTGTAATTACTGTGGTGCAGTATTGCCACATAGAACACTGTAATTGTCATGGAACAGAACTGCCAGGTAAAACAATGTAACTATAGTGTTGCAGTGTTGCCACTTAGAACAATGTAATTATAGTGGTGCAGTATTACCACATAGAACACTTCAATTGTAGGGTTCAGTCGAGCAATATAGAACACTGCAATTACAGTGGTACAGTATTGCCACACAGAACACTGTAATTATAGTGGTACAATATTGCCACTAAGAGCACTGTAATTTCTGTGGTATAGTATTGCCACATAGAACACTGTAATTATAGAGGAACAGTACAGCCATAATACTCTGTAATTATAGTTGAACAGTACTGCCATAATACACTGTAATTATAGTGGTGCAGTATTGCCAATTAGAACAATGTAATTATAGGGCACAGTATTGCCACACAGAACACTGTAATTATGCAGCTGCAGTATTGCCACATAAAACACTGTAATTATAGTGGTGCAGTATTGCCACATAGGTCACTGTAATTACAGTGGAACAGCACTGCCACGAAGAGCACAGTAATTACAGTGGTGGAGTATTGCCACTTAGAACACTCTAATTACAGTGGTACAGTAGTGCCACTTAATACACTGTAATTGTAGTGGTGCAGTATTGCCACTTAGAACAATGTAATTATAGTGGTGCAGTATTACCACATCGGGCACTGTAATTGTAGGGTACAGTATTGCAATATAGAACACTGTAATTATAGTGGTACAGTATTGCCACATTGAACACTGTAATTATTTTGGCACAATATTGCCACTAAGAGAACTGTAATTACTGTGGTGCAGTATTGCCACATAGAACACTGTAATTATAGTGGAACAGTACTGCAACGTAATACACTGTAACTATAGTGTTGCAGTGCTGCCACTTAGAACAATGTAATAATACTGGTGCAGTATTACCACATAGAACACTGCAATTGTAGGGTACAGTCGTGCAATACCTGAACACTGTAATTACAGTGGTACAGTATTGCCACATAGAACAGTGTAATTATAGCAGTACAATATTGCCACTAAGAGCACTGTAATTTCTGTGGTACAGTATTGCCACATAGAACACTGTAATTATAGTGTAACAGAACAGCCACTTAATACACTGTAATTATAGTTTAACAGTACTGCCACTTAATACACTGTAATTATACTGGTGCAGTTTTGCCTCTTAGAACAATGTAATTATAGGGTACAGTGTTGCCTCACAGAACACTGTAATTACATTGGTACACTACTGCCACATAGAACACTGTAATTACAGTGGTGCAGTATTGCCAAGTAGAACACTGTAATTATACAGCTGCAGTAGTGCCACATAAAACACTGTAATTATACAGCTGCAGTACTGCCACATAAAACACTGTAATTGTAGAGGTACAGTATTACCACATAGAACACTGTAATTATAGGGTACAGTATTGCAATATAAAACACTGTAATTATAGTAGTACAGTAATGCCACTTTAAACACTGCAATTATAGTGGTACAGTATTGCCACTAAGAGCACTGTAATTACAGTGATGCAGTATTGCCACTTAGAACACTGTACTTATCATGGTACAGTACTGCCACTAAATACACTGTAATTATAGTGTTGCAGTATTGCCACTTAGAAAAATGTAATTAAAATGGTCCAATTTTACCACATAGAACACTGTAATTATAAGGTAAAGTATTGCAGTATAGCACACTGCAATTATAGTGGCACAGTATTGCCACTTAGAACACTGTAATTATAGCAGTACAGTATTGCCACTAAGAGCACTATAATTATAGTGGTACGGTATTGCCACATAGAACACTGTAAGTATAGTGGAACAGTACTGTCACTTAATATACTGTTATTATAGTGGTGCAGTATTGCCTTTTAGAACAATGTAATTATACAGGTTCTGTATTACGCATTGAACACTGTAATTATAAGGTACAGTATTGCAATATAGAACACTGTAATTATACTGGTACAATATTGCCACTTAAAACTCTGTAATTATAGTGGTGCAGTACTGTCACACAGAATATCGTAATTACAGTGGTGCAGTATTGAGACATAGAACACTGTAATTAGAGTGGTACAGTACTGCCACAAAGAATATTGTAATTATAATGGTACGGTATTGCCACATAGAAACTTTAATTATAGTGGTACAGTATTGCCCCACAGAACATTGTAACTACAGTGCCACAGAATTGCCTCATAAATCACTGTAATTCTAATGGTGCATTATTGCCACATAGAACACTGTAATTATAGTGATGCAGTATTTCCACATAGAACACTGTAATTACAGTGGTACAGTACTGCCACACAGCATAATGTAATCATAGTGGTGCAGTTTGCCACTTATTAAAAAGGGATAGGAGAAATCAAATCAATAATGGCATCCTAATTGGATAAACACATCACGTGACCATGAGTATATCATACTGCGACCACCTCCTCCACTTTTAACCCCTCAAAACAATTTTGCCATTTTATATGACTGTTATAAAACTCTATAGTGTGCAGTCGCACTCTGATATACGGATGCCTTGAGTGGTTGACGCACAACAAGGCATGCGTATATCAGTGCTGGACCACACAGCTAAGAGTGGGTTATCTATTACTTAGAACACTGTAATTATAATTGTAGTGGTAAAGTATTGCCACATAGAATAATGTAATAATTGTGGTGTTGTATTGCCAAATACAACACTGTAATTATAGTGGTGCAGTATTACCACATAGACCACTGTAATTATAGTGGTGCAGTATTGCCACATACAACACTGTAATTATAGTGGCACAGTATTGTCACTTAGAACACTGTAATTATAGGGTACAGTATTGCCACATAGAGCACTGCAATTATAGTGGTACAGTATTGCCACTTAGAACACTGTAATTATAGTGGAACAGTACTGCCACTTAATACACTGTAATTATAGTGGTGTAGTATTGCTACTTAGAACAATGAAATTATAGGCTGCGGTATTGCCGCTTAGAACACTGTAATTACAGTGGTACACTACTGCCACATAGAACGCTGTAATTATAGTGGTGCAGTATTGTCACATAGAACACTGTAATTACAGAGCTGCAATATTGCCACATAAAACACTGTAATTATAGTAGTGCAGTATTGCCACATAGTACACTGTAATTACAGTGGAACAGCACTGCCACGAAGAGCACAGTAATTACAGTGGTGGAGTATTGCCACTTAGAACACTGTAATTACAGTGGTATAGTATTGCCACTTAATACAATGTAATTGTAGTGGTGCAGTATTGCCACTTAGAACAATGTAATTATAGTGGTGCAGTTTTACCACATAGGAAATTGTAATTGTAGGGTACAGTATTGCAATGTAGAACACTGTAATTATAGTGGTACAGTATTGAACATAGAACACTGTAATTATATTGGTACAATATTGCCACTAAGAGCACTGTAATTACTGTGGTGCAGTATTACCACATAATGCGCTGTAATTATAATTGGACAAGTACTGCCACGTAATACACTGTAACTATAGTGTTGCAGTGTTGCCACATAGAACAATGTAATTATAATGGTGCAGTATTACCACATGGAACACTGCAATTGTAGGGTACAGTTGTGCAGTATAGAACACTGTAATTATTGTGGTACAGTATTGCCACATAGAACACTGTAATTTCTGTGGTACAGGATTGCCAATTAGAACACTGTAATTATAGTGGAACAGTACAGCCACTTAATACTCTGTAATTATAGTGGATCAGTACTGCCACTTAATACACTGTAATTATAGTGGTGCAGTATTGCTACTTAGAACAATGTAATTATAGGGTACAGTATTGCAACACAGAACACTGTAATTAGAGTGGTACACTACTGCCACATAGAACACTGTAATTACAGTGGTGCAGTATTGCCACATAGAACACTGTCATTATACAGCTGCAGTATTGCCACATAAAACACTGTAATTATAGTGGCGCAGTATTGCCACATAGGACACTGCAATTACAGTGGTACAGTACTGCCACTAAGAGCAGTGTAATTACAGTGGTGCAGTATTGCCACTTATTACACTGTAATTATAGTGTTGCAGTATTGCCACTTAGAACAATGTAATTATAGTGGTACAGTATTACAACATAGAACACTCTAATTACAGGGTACAGTATTACAATATAGAACACTGTAATTATAGTAGTAGAGTATTGCCACTTTGAACACTGCAATTATAGTGGTACAGTATTGCCTCTAAGAGCACAGTAATTACAGTGGTGCAGTATAGCCACTTAGAACACTGTACTTATCATGGTACAGTACTGCCCATAATACACTGTAATTATAGTGCTGCAGTATTGCCACTAGAACAATGTAATTATAGTGGTGCAGTTTTACCACATAGGAAATTGTAATTGTAGGTTACAGTATTGCAATGTAGAACACTGTAATTATAGTGGTACAGTATTGAACATAGAACACTGTAATTATATTGGTACAATATATGCCACTAAGACACTGTAATTACTGTGGTGCAGTATTACCACATAGTACCCTGTAATTATAGTGGAACAGTACTGCCACGTAATACACTGTAACTATAGTGTTGCAGTGTTGCCACATAGAACAATGTATTTATAATGGTGCAGTATTACCACATGGAACACTGCAATTGTAGGGTACAGTCGTGCAGTATAGAACACTGTAATTATAGTGGTACAGTATTACAACATAGAACACTCTAATTACAGGGTACAGTATTACAATATAGAACACTGTAATTATAGTAGTAGAGTATTGCCACTTTGAACACTGCAATTATAGTGGGACAGTATTGCCTCTAAGAGCACTGTAATTACAGTGGTGCAGTATAGCCACTTAGAACACTGCTTATCATGGTACAGTACTGCCATAATACACTGTAATTATAGTGCTGCAGTATTGCCATAGAAAAATGTAATTATAATGGTACAGTTTTACCACATAGAACACTGTAATTATAAGGTAAAGTATTGCAATATAGCATAGTGCAATTATAGTGGCACAATGTGCCATTTAGAACACTGTAATTATTGCAGTACAGTATTACCACTAAGAGCACTATAATTATAGTGGTGGGATATTGCCAAATAGAACAATGTAATTATAGTGGAACAGTACTGACACTTAATATACTGTAATTATAGTGGTGCAGTATTGCCTTTTGGAACAATGTAATTCTAGTGGTACTGTACTACCACATAGAACACTGTAATTATAAGGTACAGTAATGCAATATAGAACACTGTAATTATAGTGGTACCGTATAGTCACTTAAAACACTGAAATTATAGTGATGCACTTCTGCCACACAGAATGAATTAATTATAGTGGTGCAGTACTGCCAAATAGAACACTGTAATTAGAGTGGTACAGTACAGCCACACAGAATATTGTAATTATAATGGTGCAGTATTGATACATAGAACACTGTAATTACAGTGGTACAGTATTGCCACACAGAATATTGTAACTGCAGTGCCACATTATTGCCACATAAATCACTGTAATTCTAATGCTGCATTATTGCCACATAGAACACTATAATTATATTGATGCAGTACTGTCACATAGAACACTGTAATTACAATGGTACAGTATTGCCACACAGAATAATGTAATCATAGTGGTGCAGTTTTGCCCCTTATAAAAAAGGGATAGGAGAAATCTAATCAATAATGGCATCCTAATTGGATAAAACACATCACGTGACCATGTAATAATCATACCGCGACCACACTCCACTTTTAACCCCCTCCAAAACACTTTTGCCATTTTAGAAGACTGTTATACAACTCTATGGTGTGCAGTCACACTCTGATATACGGATGCCTTGGGTGGTTGATGCACAATATGGCATGCGTATATCAGGGCTGGACCACACAGCTAAGAGTGGGTTATCTATTACTTAGAAGACTGTAATTATGAATGTAGTTGTAAGGTATTGCCACATAGAATATTGTAATAATAGTGGTGTTGTATTGCCAAACAGAACAATGTAATTATCGTGGTACAGTATTGCCACATAGAATATTGTAATTATAGTGGTTCAGTATTGCCACATAGACCACTGTAATTATAGTGGTGCAGTATTGCCTATTAGAACACTGTAATTATAGTGGCACAGTATTGTCACTTAGAACACGCTAAGTATAGGGTACAGTATTGCCACATAGACCACAGCAATTATAGTGGAATAGTATTGCCATAGAACACTGTAATTATAGTGGCACAGTATTGCCACACAGAACACTGTAATTATAGTGGTACAGTATTGCCACATAGAACACTGTAATAATAGTGGTACTATATTGCCACTAAGAGCACTATATTTTCTGTGGTGCAGTATTGCCACATCAAACACTGTAATTATAGTGGAACAGTACTGCACTTAATACACTGCAATTATAGTGGTGTAGTTTTGCTACTTAGAACAATGTAATTATAGGGTGACGTATTGCCACACAGAACGCTGTAATTACAGTGGTACACTACTGCCAAATAGAACGCTGTAATTATAGTAGTGCAGTATTGCCACATAGGACACTGCAATTACAGTGGAACAGCACTGCCACAAAGATCACAGTAATTACAGTGGTGGAGTATTGCCACGTAGAACAATGTAATTACAGTTGTACAGTATTGCCACTTAATACACTGTAATTGTAGTGGTGCAGTGTTGCCATTAGAACAATGTAATTATAGTGTTGCGGTATTACCACATAGGGCACTGTAATTGTAGAGGTACAGTATTGCAATATAGAACACTGTAATTATAGTAGATCAGTACTGCCAAATAGAACACTGTAATTATATTGGTACAATATTACCACTAAGAGCACTGTAATTACTGTGATGCAGTATTGCCACATAGAACACTGTAATTATAGTGGAACAGTACTGCCAGCGTAAAACAATGTAACTATAGTGTTGCAGTGTTGCCACTAGAACAATGCAATTATAGTGGTGCAGTATTACCACATAGAACACAACAATTGTAGGGTACAGTCGTGCAATATAGAACACTGTAATTATAGTGGTACAGTACTGCCACACAGAACACTGTAATCATAGTGGTACATTATTGCCACTAAGAGCACTGTAATTTCTGTGGTACAGTATTGCCACATAGAACACTGTAATAATAGTGGAACAGTACAGCCACTTAATACTCTGTAATTATAGTGGAACAGTACTGCCACTTAATACACTGTAATTATAGTGGTGCAGTATTGCCAATTAGAACAATGTAATTATAGGGTACAGTATTGCCACACAGAACACTGTAATTACAATGGTACACTACTGCCTCATAGAACACTGTAATTACAGTGGTGCAGTATTGCCACATAGGACACTGTAATTACAGTGGTGCATTATTGCCACTTAATACACTGTAATTATATTGTTGCAGTATTGCCACTTAGAACAATGTAATTATAGTGGTACAGTATTACCACATAGAACACAGTAATTTTAGGGTACAGTATTGCAATATAGAACACTGTAATTATAGTAGTAGAGTATTGCCACTTTGAACACTGCAATTATAGTGGTACAGTATTGCCACTTAGAGCACTGTAATTACAGTGGTGCAGTATTGCCACTTTGAACACTGTACTTATCATGGTACAGTACTGCCACATAATACACTGTAATTATAGTGCTGCAGCATTGCCACTTAGAAAATGTAATTATAATGGTACAGTTTTACCACATAGAACACTGTAATTGTAAGGTAAAGTATTGCAATATAGCACTCTGCAATTATAGTGTCACAGTTTGCCACTTAGAACACTGTAATTATTGCAGTACAGTATTGCCACTAAGAGCACTATAATTATAGTGTTGCGGTATTGCCATATAGAACACTGTAATTATAGTGGAAAAGTATGACACTTAATATACTGTAATTAAAGTGGTGCAGTATTGCCTTTTAGAACAATGTAATTATAGTTATACTGCATTTCCACATAGAACACTGTAATTATAAGGTACAGTATTGCAATATAGAACACTGTAATTATAGTGGTACCGTATTGCCTCTTAAAACACTGTAATTATAGTGGTGCAGTACTGTCACACAGAATATCGTAATTATAGTGGTGCAGTATTGCCATAGAACACTGTAATTACAGTAGTACACTACTGCCACATAGAGCGTGTAATTATAGTGGTGCAGTATTGTCAAATAGAACACTGTAATTACAGAGCTGCAATATTGCCACATAAAATACAGTCATTATTGTAGTGCAGTATTGCCACATAGGACACTGTTATTACAGTGGAACAGCACTGCCAAAAAGAGCACAGTAATTACAGTGGTGGAGTATTGCCACTAGAACACTGTAATTACAGTGATACAATAGTGCCACTTAATACACTGTAATTGTAGTGGAGCAGTATTGCCACTAGAACAATGTAATTATAGTGGTGCAGTATTACCACATAGGGCACTGTAATTGTAGGGCACAGTATTGCAATATAGAACACTGTAATTATAGTGGTACTGTATTGCCACATAGAACACTGTAATTATATTGGCTCAATATTGCCACTAAGAGAACTGTAATTACTGTGGTGCAGTATTGCCACATAGAACACTGTAATTATAGTGGAACAGAATTGCCACATAATGCACTGTAACAATAGTGTCGCAGTGTTGCCACTTAGAACAATGTAATTATACTGGTGCAGTATTACCACATAGAACACTGCAATTGTAGGGTACAGTCGTGCAATACAGAACACTGTAATTACAGTGGTACAGTATTGCCAGATAGAACAGTGTAATTATAGTGGTACAATATTGCCACTAAGAGCACTGTAATTTCTGTGGTACAGTATTGCCACATAGAACACTGTAATTATAGTGTAACAGAACAGCCACTTAATACACTGTAATTATAGTTTAACAGTACTTCCATAATACACTGCAATTATAGTGGTGCAGTTTCGCCTCTTAGAACAATGTAATTATAGGGTTCAATATTGCCTCACAGAACACTGTAATTACAGTGGTACCTACTGCCACATAGAATACTGTAATTACAGTGGTGCAGTATTGCCACGTAGAACACTGTAATTATACAGCTGCAGTATTGCCACATAAAACACTCTAATTATACAGCTGCAGTATAGCCACATAAAACACTGTAATGTAGTGGTACAGTATTACCACATAGAACACTGTAATTATGGGTACAGTATTGCAATACAAAACACTGTAATTATAGTTGTACAGTATTTCCGCTTTGAACACTGCAATTATAGTGGTACAGTATTGCCATTAAGAGCACTGTAATTACAGTGGTGTAGTATTGCCACTTAGAACACTGTACTTATCATGGTACAGTACTGCCACTTAATACACTGTAATTATAGTGCTTCAGTATTGCCACTTAGAAAATGTAATTATAATGGTCCAATTTTACCACATAGAACACTGTAATTATAAGGTAAAGTATTGCAGTATAGCACACTGCAATTATAGTGGCACAGTATTGCCACTTAGAACACTGTAATTATAGCAGTACAGTATTGCCACTAAGAGCACTATAACTATAGTGGTGCAGTATTCCACATAGAACACTGTAATTATAGTGGAACAGTACTCTCACTTAATATACTGTAATTATAGTGGAGCAGTATTGCCTTTTAGAACAATGTAATTATAGAGGTACTGTATTACCACATTGAACAATGTAATTATGAGGTACAGTATTGCAATATAGTACACTGTAATTATTGTGGTATCGTATTGCCACTTAAAACTCTGTAATTATAGTGGTGCAGTACTGCCACACAGAATATCGTAATAGTGGTGCAGTATTGCCACATAGAACACTGTAATTACAGTGGTTCAGTATTGCCACACAGAACATTGTAACTACAGTGCCACAGTATTGCCTCATAAATCACTGTAATTCTAATGGTGCATTATTGCCACATAGAACATTGTAATTATAGTGATGCAGTATTTCCACATAGAACACTGTAATTACAGTGGTACAGTATTGCCACACAGAACAATGTAATCATAGTGGTGCAATTTTGCTACTTAATTAAAAAGGGATAGGAGAAATCAAATCAATAATGGCATCCTAATTGGATAAACACATCACGTGACCATGGTATATCATACCACGACCACACTCCTCCACTTTTAACCCCTCCAAAACAATTTTGCCATTTTATATGACTGTTATAAAACTCTATAGTGTGCAGTCGCACTCTGATATCTGGATGCCTTGGGTGGTTGGCGCACAACAAGGCATGCGTATATCGAGAGCTGTCCACACAGCTAAGAGTGGGTTATCTATTACTTAGAACACTGTAATTATAATTGTAGTGGTAAAGTATTGCCACATACAATAATGTAATAACAGTGGAGCTGTATTCCAAATAGAACACTGTAATTATAGTGGTGCAGTATTGCCACATAGACCATTGTAATTATAGTGGTGCATTATTGACAAATACAACACTGTAATTATAGTGGCACAGTATTGCCACATAGAACACTGTAAGTATAGGGTACAGTATTGCCACATTGATCACTGCAATTATAGTGGTACAGTATTGCCACTGAGAACACTGTAATTATAGTGCCACAGTATTGCCACACAGAACACTGTAATTATAGTGGTGTAGTATGCCACCTAGAACACGGTAATTTTATTGGTACAATATTGCCACTAAGAGCACTGTAATTACTGTGGTGCAGTATTGCCACATAGAACATTGTAATTATAGTGGAACAGTACTGCCAGTTAATACACTGTAATTATAGTGGAACAGTACTGCCACATAATACACTGTAATTATAGTGTTGCAGAATTGCCACTTAGAACAGCGTAATTATAGAGGTGCAGTATTACCACATAGAACACTGCAATTGTAGGTTACAGTATTGCAGTATAGAAAACTGTAATTATAGTGGTACAGTACTGCCACATAGAACACAGTAATTATAGTATTACAATATTGTCACTAAGAGCACAGTTATTTCTGTGGTGCAGTATAGCCACATAGAACACTGTAATTATAGTGGAACAGTACTGCCATAATACACTGTAATTATAGTAGTGTATTATTGCTACTTAGAACAATGTAATTATAGGGTGAAGTACTGCCACACAGAACACTGTAATTACAGTGGTACACTACTGCCAAATAGAACGCTGTAATTATAGTAGTGCAGTATTGCCACATAGGACACTGTAATTACAGTGGAACAGCACTACCACAAAGAGCACAGTAATTACAGTGGTGGAGTATTGCCCCTTAGAACAATGTAATTACAATTGTACAGTATTGCCACTAATACACTGTAATTGTAGTGGTGCAGTGTTGCCAATAGAACAATGTAATTATAGTGCTGTGGTATTACCACATAGGGCCCTGTAATTATAAGGTACAGTATTGCAATATAGAACACTGTAATTATAGTAGATCAGTACTGCCACATAGAACACTGTAATTATATTGGGACAATATTACCACTAAGAGCACTGTAATTACTGTAATGCAGTATTGCCACATAGAACACTGTAATTATAGTGTACCAGAATTTCCAGGTAATACAATGTAACTATAGTGTTGCAGTGTTGCCACTTAGAACAATGCAATTATAGTGGTGCAGTATTACCACATAGAACACAGCAATTGTAGGGAACAGTCGTGCAATATAGAACACTGTAATTATAGTGGTACAGTATTGCCACACAGAACACTGTAATTATAGTGGTACAATATTGCCACAGAGCACTGTAATTTCTGTGGTAAAGTATTGCCACATAGAACACTGTAATTATAGTGGAACAGTACAGCGACTTAATACTCTGTAATTATAGTGGAACAGAACTGCCACTTAATACACTGTAATTATAGTGGTGCAGCATTGCCAATTAGAACAATGTAATTATAGGGTACAGTATTGCCACACAGAACACAGTAATTACAGTGGTACACCACTGCCACATAGAACACTGTAATTTCAGTGGTGCAGTATTGCCACATAGAACACTGTAATTATACAGCTGCAGTATTGCCCACAAAAAAACACTGTAATTATAGTGGTGCAGTATTGCCACATAGGACACTGTAATTACAGTGGTACAGTACTGCCACTATGAGCTTTGTAATTACAGTGGTGCAGTATTGCCACTTAATACACTGTAATTATAGTGGTGCAGTATTGCCTTTTAGAACAATGTATTATAGAGGTACTGTATTACCACATTGAACACTGTAATTATAAGGTACAGTATTGCAATAGAGAACACTGTAATTAAAGTGGTACCGTATTGCCACTTAAAACTCTGTAATTATAGTGGTGCAGTACTGCCACACAGAATATCGTAATTATAGTGGTGCAGTATTGCCACATAGAACACTGTAATTAGAGTGGTATAGTACTGCCACACAGAATATTGTAATTATAATGGTGCAGTATTGCCACATAGAATATTGTAATTATAGTGGTTCAGTATTGCCACATAGAATATTGTAATTATAGTGGTTCAGTATTGCCACAAAGACCACTGTAATTATAGTGGTGCAGTATTGCCTATTAGAACACTGTAATTATAGTGGCACAGTATTGCCACTTAGAACACGCTAAGTATAGGGTACAGTATTGCCACATAGACCACAGCAATTATAGTGGAATAGTATTGCCACTTAGAACACTGTAATTATAGTGGCACAGTATTGCCACACAGAACACTGTAATTATAGTGGTACAGTATTGCCACATAGAACACTGTAATAATAGTGGTACTATATTGCCACTAAGAGCACTATATTTTCTGTGGTGCAGTATTGCCACATCAAACACTGTAATTATAGTGGAACAGTACTGCACTTAATACACTGCAATTATAGTGGTGTAGTTTTGCTACTTAGAACAATGTAATTATAGGGTGACGTATTGCCACACAGAACACTGTAATTACAGTGGTACACTACTGCCAAATAGAACGCTGTAATTATAGTAGTGCAGTATTGCCACATAGGACACTGCAATTACAGTGGAACAGCACTGCCACAAAGATCACAGTAATTACAGTGGTGGAGTATTGCCACGTAGAACAATGTAATTACAGTTGTACAGTATTGCCACTTAATACACTGTAATTGTAGTGGTGCAGTGTTGCCATTAGAACAATGTAATTATAGTGTTGCGGTATTACCACATAGGGCGCTGTAATTATAGGGTACAGTATTGCAATATAGAACACTGTAATTATAGTAGATCAGTACTGCCAAATAGAACACTGTAATTATATTGGTTCAATATTACCACTAAGAGCACTGTAATTACTGTGATGCAGTATTGCCTCATAGAACACTGTAATTATAGTGGAATAGTACTGCCAGGTAAAACAATGTAACTATAGTGTTGCAGTGTTGCCACTTAGAACAATGCAATTATAGTGGTGCAGTATTACCACATAGAACACAACAATTGTAGGGTACAGTCGTGCAATATAGAACACTGTAATTATAGTGGTACAGTACTGCCACACAGAACACTGTAATCATAGTGGTACATTATTGCCACTAAGAGCTCTGTAATTTCTGTGGTACAGTATTGCCACATAGAACACTGTAATAATAGTGGAACAGTACAGCCACTTAATACTCTGTAATTATAGTGGAACAGTACTGCCACTTAATACACTGTAATTATAGTGGTGCAGTATTGCCAATTAGAACAATGTAATTGTAGGGTACAGTATTGCCACACAGAACACTGTAATTACAATGGTACACTACTGCCACATAGAACACTGTAATTACAGTGGTGCAGTATTGCCACATAGGACACTGTAATTACAGTGGTACAGTACTGCCACTAAGAGCTTTGTAATTACAGTGGTGCATTATTGCCACTTAATACACTGTAATTATATTGTTGCAGTATTGCCACTTAGAACAATGTAATTATAGTGGTACAGTATTACCACATAGACACAGTAATTTTAGGGTACAGTATTGCAATATAGAACACTGTAATTATAGTAGTAGAGTATTGCCACTTTGAACACTGCAATTATAGTGGTACAGTTTTGCCACTAAGAGCACTGTAATTACAGTGGTGCAGTATTGCCACTTTGAACACTGTACTTATCATGGTACAGTACTGCCACATAATACACTGTAATTATAGTGCTGCAGCATTGCCACTTAGAAAAATGTAATTATAATGGTACAGTTTTACCACATAGAACACTGTAATTGTAAGGTAAAGTATTGCAATATAGCACTCTGCAATTATAGTGTCACAGTTTCCACTTAGAACACTGTAATTATTGCAGTACAGTATTGCCACTAAGAGCACTATAATTATAGTGTTCTGGTATTGCCATATAGAACACTGTAATTATAGTGGAAAAGTACTGACACTTAATATACTGTAATTAAAGTGGTGCAGTATTGCCTTTTAGAACAATGTAATTATAGTTATACTGCATTTCCACATAGAACACTGTAATTATAAGGTACAGTATTGCAATATAGAACACTGTAATTATAGTGGTACCGTATTGCACTTAAAACACTGTAATTATAGTGGTGCAGTACTGTCACACAGAATATCGTAATTATAGTGGTGCAGTATTGCCATAGAACACTGTAATTACAGTAGTACACTACTGCCACATAGAACGCTGTAATTATAGTGGTGCAGTATTGTCAAATAGAACACTGTAATTACAGAGCTGCAATATTGCCACATAAAATACAGTCATTATTGTAGTGCAGTATTGCCACATAGGACACTGTTATTACAGTGGAACAGCACTGCCAAAAAGAGCACAGTAATTACAGTGGTGGAGTATTGCCACTTAGAACACTGTAATTACAGTGATACAGTAGTGCCACTTAATACACTGTAATTGTAGTGGAGCAGTATTGCCACTTAGAACAATGTAATTATAGTGGTGCAGTATTACCACATAGGGCACTGTAATTGTAGGGCACAGTATTGCAATATAGAACACTGTAATTATAGTGGTACTGTATTGCCACATAGAACACTGTAATTATATTGGCTCAATATTGCCACTAAGAGAACTGTAATTACTGTGGTGCAGTATTGCCACATAGAACACTGTAATTATAGTGGAACAGAATTGCCACATAATGCACTGTAACTATAGTGTCTGATGTTGCCACTTAGAACAATGTAATTATACTGGTGCAGTATTACCACATAGAACACTGCAATTGTAGGGTACAGTCATGCAATACAGAACACTGTAATTACAGTGGTACAGTATTGCCAGATAGAACAGTAAAATTATAGTGGTACAATATTGCCACTAAGAGCACTGTAATTTCTGTGGTACAGTATTGCCACATAGAACACTGTAATTATAGTGTAACAGAACAGCCACTTAATACACTGTAATTATAGTTTAACAGTACTGCCACTTAATACACTGCAATTATAGTGGTGCAGTTTCGCCTCTTAGAACAATGTAATTATAGGGTTCAATATTGCCTCACAGAACACTGTAATTACAGTGGTACACTACTGCCACATAGAATACTGTAATTACAGTGGTGCAGTATTGCCACGTAGAACACTGTAATTATACAGCTGCAGTATTGCCACATAAAACACTCTAATTATACAGCTGCAGTATAGCCACATAAAACACTGTAACTGTAGTGGTACAGTATTACCACATAGAACACTGTAATTATGGGGTACAGTATTGCAATACAAAACACTGTAATTATAGTTGTACAGTATTTCCTTTGAACACTGCAATTATAGTGGTACAGTATTGCCATTAAGAGCACTGTAATTACAGTGGTGTAGTATTGCCACTTAGAACACTGTACTTATCATGGTACAGTACTGCCACTTAATACACTGTAATTATAGTGCTTCAGTATTGCCACTTAGAAAATGTAATTATAATGGTCCAATTTTACCACATAGAACACTGTAATTATAAGGTAAAGTATTGCAGTATAGCACACTGCAATTATAGTGGCACAGTATTGCCACTTAGAACACTGTAATTATAGCAGTACAGTATTGCCACTAAGAGCACTATAACTATAGTGGTGCAGTATTGCCACATAGAACACTGTAATTATAGTGGAACAGTACTCTCACTTAATATACTGTAATTATAGTGGAGCAGTATTGCCTTTTAGAACAATGTAATTATAGAGGTACTGTATTACCACATTGAACAATGTAATTATGAGGTACAGTATTGCAATATAGTACACTGTAATTATTGTGGTATCGTATTGCCACTTAAAACTCTGTAATTATAGTGGTGCAGTACTGCCACACAGAATATCGTAATTATAGTGGTGCAGTATTGCCACATAGAACACTGTAATTACAGTGGTTCAGTATTGCCACACAGAACATTGTAACTACAGTGCCACAGTATTGCCTCATAAATCACTGTAATTCTAATGGTGCATTATTGCCACATAGAACATTGTAATTATAGTGATGCAGTATTTCCAAATAGAACACTGTAATTACAGTGGTACAGTATTGCCACACAGAACAATGTAATCATAGTGGTGCAATTTTGCTACTTAATTAAAAAGGGATAGGAGAAATCAAATCAATAATGGCATCCTAATTGGATAAACACATGACGTGACCATGAGTATATCATACCACGACCACACTCCTCCACTTTTAACCCCTCCAAAACAATTTCCATTTTATATGACTGTTATAAAACTCTATAGTGTGCAGTCGCACTCTGATATCTGGATGCCTTGGGTGGTTGGCGCACAGCAAGGCATGCGTATATTCAGGGCTGGACCACACAGCTAAGAGGTGGGTTATCTATTACTTAGAACACTGTAATTATAATTGTAGTGGTAAAGTATTGCCACATACAATAATGTAAACAGTGGAGCTGTATTGCCAAATAGAACACTGTAATTATAGTGGTGCAGTATTGCCACATAGACCATTGTAATTATAGTGGTGCATTATTGACAAATACAACACTGTAATTATAGTGGCACAGTATTGCCACATAGAACACTGTAAGTATAGGGTACAGTATTGCCACATTGATCACTGCAATTATAGTGGTACAGTATTGCCACTGAGAACACTGTAATTATAGTGCCACAGTATTGCCACACAGAACACTGTAATTATAGTGGTGTAGTATGCCACCTAGAACACGGTAATTTTATTGGTACAATATTGCCACTAAGAGCACTGTAATTACTGTGGTGCAGTATTGCCACATAGCACATTGTAATTATAGTGGAACAGTACTGCCAGTTAATACACTGTAATTATAGTGGAACAGTACTGCCACATAATACACTGTAATTATAGTGTTGCAGAATTGCCACTTAGAACAGCGTAATTATAGAGGTGCAGTATCTACCACATAGAACACTGCAATTGTAGGTTACAGTATTGCAGTAAAGAAAACTGTAATTATAGTGGTACAGTACTGCCACATAGAACACAGTAATTATAGTATTACAATATTGTCACTAAGAGCACAGTTATTTCTGTGGTGCAGTATAGCCACATAGAACACTGTAATTATAGTGGAACAGTACTGCCACTTAATACACTGTAATTATAGTAGTGTATTATTGCTACTTAGAACAATGTAATTATAGGGTGAAGTACTGCCACACAGAACACTGTAATTACAGTGGTACACTACTGCCAAATAGAACGCTGTAATTATAGTAGTGCAGTATTGCCACATAGGACACTGTAATTACAGTGGAACAGCACTGCCACAAAGAGCACAGTAATTACAGTGGTGGAGTATTGCCCTTAGAACAATGTAATTACAATTGTACAGTATTGCCACTTAATACACTGTAATTGTAGTGGTGCAGTGTTGCCAATAGAACAATGTAATTATAGTGCTGTGGTATTACCACAGGGCCCTGTAATTATAGGGTACAGTATTGCAATATAGAACACTGTAATTATAGTAGATCAGTACTGCCACATAGAACACTGTAATTATATTGGGACAATATTACCACTAAGAGCACTGTAATTACTGTAATGCAGTATTGCCACATAGAACACTGTAATTATAGTGGACCAGAATTGGTAATACAATGTAACTATAGTGTTGCAGTGTTGCCACTTAGAACAATGCAATTATAGTGGTGCAGTATTACCACATAGAACACAGCAATTGTAGGGACAGTCGTGCAATATAGAACACTGTAATTATAGTGGTACAGTATTGCCACACAGAACACTGTAATTATAGTGGTACAATATTGCCACAAAGAGCACTGTAATTTCTGTGGTAAAGTATTGCCACATAGAACACTGTAATTATAGTGGAACAGTACAGCGACTTAATACTCTGTAATTATAGTGGAACAGAACTGCCATAATACACTGTAATTATAGTGGTGCAGCATTGCCAATTAGAACAATGTAATTATAGGGTACAGTATTGCCACACAGAACACAGTAATTACAGTGGTACACCACTGCCACATAGAACACTGTAATTTCAGTGGTGCAGTATTGCCACATAGAACACTGTAATTATACAGCTGCAGTATTGCCACACAAAAAACACTGTAATTATAGTGGTGCAGTATTGCCACATAGGACACTGTAATTACAGTGGTACAGTACTGCCACTATGAGCTTTGTAATTACAGTGGTGCAGTATTGCCACTTAATACACTGTAATTATAGTGGTGCAGTATTGCCTTTTAGAACAATGTATTATAGAGGTACTGTATTACCACATTGAACACTGTAATTATAAGGTACAGTATTGCAATAGAGAACACTGTAATTAAAGTGGTACCGTATTGCCACTTAAAACTCTGTAATTATAGTGGTGCAGTACTGCCACACAGAATATCGTAATTATAGTGGTGCAGTATTGCCACATAGAACACTGTAATTAGAGTGGTATAGTACTGCCACACAGAATATTGTAATTATAATGGTGCAGTATTGCCACATAGAACACTATAATTACAGTGGTACAGTATTGCCACATGGAACATTGTAACTACAGTGCCACAGTATTGCCTCAGAAATCACTGTAATTCTAATGGTGCATTATTGCCACAGAGAACACTGTAATTATAGTGATGCAGTATTTCCAAATAGAACACTGTAATTACAGTGGTACAGTATTGCACACAGAATAATGTAATCATAGTGGTGCAATTTTGCCAATATTAAAAAGGATAGGAGAAATCAAATCAATAATGGCATCCTAAATGGATAAAACACATCACGTGACCATGAGTATATCATACCGCGACCACACTCCTCCACTTTTAACCCCTTCCAAAACAATTTTGCCATTTTATATGACTGTTATAAAACTCTATAGTGTGCAGTCTCACTCTGATATACGGATGCCTTGGGTGGTTGATGCACAACATGGCATGCGTATATCAGGGCTGGACCACACAGCTAAGAGTGGGTTATCTATTACTTAGAACACTGTAATTATAATTGTAGTGGTAAAGTATTGCCACATAGAATAATGTAATAACAGTGGAGCTGTATTATCAAATAGAACACTGTAATTATAGTGGTGCAGTATTGCACATAGACCATTGTAATTATAGTGGTGCAGTATTGCCAAAATACACTGTAATTATAGTGGCACAGTATTGCCACATAGAACACTGTAAGTATAGGGTACAGTATTGCCACATTGATCACTGCAATTATAGTGGTACAGTATTGCCACTGAGAACACTGTAATTATAGTGCCACAGTATTGCCACACAGAACACTGTAATTATAGTGGTGTAGTATGCCACCTAGAACACGGTAATTTTATTGGTACAATATTGCCACTAAGAGCACTCTAATTACTGTGGTGCAGTATTGCCACATAGCACATTGTAATTATAGTGGAACAGTACTGCCAGTTAATACACTGTAATTATAGTGGAACAGTACTGCCACATAATACACTGTAATTATAGTGTTGCAGAATTGCCACTTAGAACAGCGTAATTATAGAGGTGCAGTATTACCACATAGAACACTGCAATTGTAGGTTACAGTATTGCAGTAAAGAAAACTGTAATTATAGTGGTACAGTACTGCCACATAGAACACAGTAATTATAGTATTACAATATTGTCACTAAGAGCACAGTTATTTCTGTGGTGCAGTATAGCCACATAGAACACTGTAATTATAGTGGAACAGTACTGCCACTTAATACACTGTAATTATAGTAGTGTATTATTGCTACTTAGAACAATGTAATTATAGGGTGAAGTACTGCCACACAGAACACTGTAATTACAGTGGTACACTACTGCCAAATAGAACGCTGTAATTATAGTAGTGCAGTATTGCCACACAGAATATCGTAATTATAGTGGTGCAGTATTGCCACATAGAACACTGTAATTAGAGTGGTATAGTACTGCCACACAGAATATTGTAATTATAATGGTGCAGTATTGCCACATAGAACACTATAATTACAGTGGTACAGTATTGCCACATGGAACATTGTAACTACAGTGCCACAGTATTGCCTCAGAAATCACTGTAATTCTAATGGTGCATTATTGCCACAGAGAACACTGTAATTATAGTGATGCAGTATTTCCAAATAGAACACTGTAATTACAGTGGTACAGTATTGCCACACAGAATAATGTAATCATAATGGTGCAGTTTGCCACTTATTAAAATATGGATAGGAGAAATCAAATCAATAATGGCATCTAAATGGATAAAACACATCACGTGACCATGAGTATATCATGCCGCGACCACACTCCTCCACTTTTAACCCTTCCAAAACAATTTTGTTATTTTATATGACTGTTATAAAACTCTATAGTGTGCAGTCTCGTTCTGATATACGGATGCCATGGGTGGTTGATGCACAACATGGCATGCGAATATCAGGGCAGGACCACACAGCTAAGAGTGGGTTATCTATTACTTAGAACACTGTAATTATAATTGTAGTGGTAAAGTATTGCCACATAGAATAATGCAATAATAGTGGAGCTGTTTTGAAAAATAGAACTCTGTAATTATAGTGGTGCAGTATTGCCACATACAACACTGTAATTATAGTGGCACAGTATTGACACTTAGAACACTGTAAGTATAGTGTACAGTTTTGCCACATAGAACACTGCAATTATATTGGTACAGTATTGCCACTTAGAACACTGTAATTATAGTGGCACAGTATTACACACAGAACACTGTAATTATAGTGGTGTAGTATGCCACATAGAACACGGTAATTTTATTGGTACAATATTGCCACTAAGAGCACTGTTAATTACTGTGGTGCAGTATTGCCACATAGAACACTGTAATTATAGTGGAACAGTACTGCCACTTAATACACTGTATTTTAGTGGAACAGTACTGCACGTAATACACTGTAATTATAGTGTTGCAGAATTGCCACTTTGAACAGTGTAATTATAGAGGCAGTATTACTACATAGAACACTGCAATTGTAGGGTACAGTATTGCAATATAGAACACTGTAATTATAGTGGTACAGTACTACCACATAGAACACAGTAAATATAGTATTACGATATTGTCACTAAGAGCACTGTAATTTCTGTGGTGCAGTATTGCCACATAGAAAACAGTAATTATAGTGGAACAGTGCTGCCACTTAATACACTGTAATTATAGTGGTGTAGTATTGCTACTTAGAACAATGTAATTATGGGGTGCAGTATTGCCACTTAGAACACTGTAATTACAGTGGTACACTACTGCCACATAGAACGCTGTAATTATAGTCTTGCAGTATTGTCACATAGAACACTGTAATTACAATGGTACACTACTGCCAAATAGAACGCTGTAATTATAGTAGTGCAGTATTGCCACATAGGACACTGTAATTACAGTGGAACTGCACTGTCACCAAGATCACAGTAATTACAGTGGTGGAGTATTGCCACTTAGAACAATGTAATTACAGTTGTACTGTATTACCATTAATACACTGTAATTGTAGTGGTGCAGTGTGCCATTAGAACAATGTAATTATAGTGCTGCGGTATTACCACATAGGGCCCTGTAATTATAGGGTACAGTATTGCAATATAGAACACTGTAATTATAGTAGATCAGTACTGCCACATAGAACACTGTAATTATATTGGTACAATATTACCACTAAGAGCACTGTAATTACTGTGATGCAGTATTGCCACATAGAACACTGTAATTATAGTGGAACAGTACTGCCAGGTAAAACAATGTAACTATAGTGTTGCAGTGTTGCCACTTAGAACAATGCAATTATAGTGGTGCAGTATTACCACATAGAACACAGCAATTGTAGGGTACAGTCGTGCAATATAGAACACTGTAATTATAGTGGTATAGTATTGCCACAAAGAACACTGTAATTATAGTGGTACAATATTGCAACTAAGAGCAATGTAATTTCTGTGGTACAGTATTGCCACATAGAACACTGTAATTATAGCGAACAGTACAGCCACTTAATACTCTGTAATTATAGTGGAACAGTACTGCCACTTAATACTCTGTAATTATAGTGGTGCAGTATTGCCAATTAGAACAATGTAATTATAGGGTACAGTATAGCCACACAGAACACTGTAATTACAGTGGTACACTACTGCCACATAGAACACTGTTATTACAGTGGTGCAGTATTGCCACATAGAACACTGTAATTATACAGCTGTAGTATTGCCACATAAAACACTGTAATTATAGTGGTGCAGTACTGCAACATAGGACACTTTATTTACAGTGGTGCAATACTGCCACTATGAGCTTTGTAATTACAGTGGTGCAGTATTGCCACTTAATACACTGTAATTATAGTGTTGCAGTATTGCCACTTAGAACAATGTAATTATAGTGGTACAGTATTACCACATAGAACACTGTAATTACAGTGGTACACTACTGCCAAATAGAACGCTGTAATTATAGTAGTGCAGTATTGCCACATAGGACACTGTAATTACAGTGGAACAGCACTGCCACAAAGAGCACAGTAATTACCGTGGTGGAGTATTTCCACTTAGAACAATGTAATTACAATTGTACAGTATTGCCACTTAATACACTGTAATTGTAGTGGTGCAGTGTTGCCAATAGAACAATGTAATTAGAGTGCTGTGGTATTACCACATAGGGCCCTGTAATTATAGGGTACAGTATTGCAATATAGAACACTGTAATTATAGTAGATCAGTACTGCCACATAGAACACTGTAATTATATTGGGACAATATTACCACTAAGAGCACTGTAATTACTGTAATGCAGTATTGCCACATAGAACACTGTAATTATAGTGGACCAGTATTGCCAGGTAATACAATGTAACCATAGTGTTGCAGTGTTGCCACTTAGAACAATGCAATTATAGTGGTGCAGTATTACCACATAGAGCACAGCAATTGTAGGGTACAGTCGTGCAATATAGAACACTGTAATTATAGTGGTACAGTATTGCCACACAGAACACTGTAATTATAGTGGTACAATATTGCCACTAAGAGCACTGTAATTTCTGTGGTAAAGTATTGCCACATAGAACACTGTAATTATAGTGGAAAAGTACAGCCACTTAATACTCTGTAATTATAGTGGAACAGAACTGCCACTTAATACACTGTAATTATAGTGGTGCAGTATTGCCAATTAGAACAATGTAATTATAGGGTACAGTACTGCCACACAGAACACAGTAATTACAGTGGTACACCACTGCCACATAGAACACTGTAATTTCAGTGGTGCAGTATTGCCACATAGAACACTGTAATTATACAGCTGCAGTATTGCCACACAAAAACACTGTAATTATAGTGGTAGTATTGCCACATAGGACACTGTAATTACAGTGGACAGTACTGCCACTATGAGCTTTGTAATTACAGTGGTGCAGTATTGCCACTTAATACACTGAATTATAGTGGTGCAGTATTGCCTTTAGAACAATGTATTATAGAGGTACTGTATTACCACATTGAACACTGTAATTATAAGGTACAGTATTGCAATAGAGAACACTGTAATTAAAGTGGCACCAGATTGCCACTTAAAACTCTGTAATTATAGTGGTGCAGTACTGCACACAGAATATCGTATTATAGTGGTGCAGTATTGCCACATAGAACACTGTAATTAGAGTGGTATAGTACTGCCACACAGAATATTGTAATTATAATGGTGCAGTATTGCCTCATAGAACACTGTAATTACAGTGGTACAGTATTGCCACATGGAACATTGTAACTACAGTGCCACAGTATTGCCTCAGAAATCACTGTAATTCTAATGGTGCATTATTGCCACAAAGAACACTGTAATTATAGTGATGCAATATTTCCACATAGAACACTGTAATTACAGTGGTTCAGTATTGCCACACAGAATAATGTAATCATAATGGTGCAGTTTTGCCACTTATTAAAAAATGGATAGGAGAAATCAAATCAATAATGGCATCCTAATTGGATAAAACACATCACGTGACCATGGGAATATCATGCCGCGACCACACTCCTCCACTTTTAACCCCTTCCAAAACAATTTTGCCATTTTATATGACTGTTATAAAACTCTATAGTGTGCAGTCTCATTCTGATATACGGATGCCATGGGTGGCTGATGCACAACATGGCATGCGTATATCAGGGCTGGACCACACAGCTAAGAGTGGGTTATCTATTACTTAGAACACTGTAATTATAATTGTAGTGGTAAAGTATTGCCACATAGAATAATGTAATAATAGTGGTGCTGTTTTGAAAATAGAACACTGTAATTATAGTGGTGCAGTATTGCACATACAACACTGTAATTATTAGTGGCAAGTATTGCCACTAGAACACTGTAAGTATAGTGCACAGTTTTGCCACATAGAACACTGCAATTATATTGGTACAGTATTGCCACTTAGAACACTGTAATTATAGTGGCACAGTATTGCCACACAGAACACTGTAATTATAGTGGTGTAGTATGCCACATAGAACACATTAATTTTATTGGTACAATATTGCCACTAAGAGCACTATAATTACTGTTGTGCAGTATTGCCACATAGAACACTGTAATTATACTGGAACAGTACTGACACTAAATACACTGTAATTTTAGTGGAACAGTACTGCCACGTAATACACTGTAATTATAGTGTTGCAGAATTGCCACTTTGAACAGTGTAATTATAGAGGTGCAGTATTACCACATAGAACACTGCAATTGTAGGGTACAGTATTGCAATATAGAACACTGTAATTATAGTGGCAGTACTGCCACATAGAACACAGTTAATATAGTATTACGATATTGTCACTAAGAGCACTGTAATTTCTGTGGTGCAGTATTGCCACATAGAAAACAGTAATTATAGTGGAACAGTGCTGCCACTTAATACACTGTAATTATAGTGGTGTAGTATTGCTACTTAGAACAATGTAATTATAGGGTGCAGTATTGCCACTTAGAACACTGTAATTACAGTGGTACACTACTGCCACATAGAACGCTGTAATTATAGTCTTGCAGTATTGTCACATAGAACACTGTAATTACAGTGGTACACTACTGCCAAATAGAACGCTGTAATTATAGTAGTGCAGTATTGCCACATAGGACACTGTAATTACAGTGGAACTGCACTGTCACGAAGATCACAGTAATTACAGTGGTGGAGTATTGCCACTTAGAACAATGTAATTACAGTTGTACAGTATTACCACTTAATACACTGTAATTGTAGTGGTGCAGTGTTGCCATTAGAACAATGTAATTATAGTGCTGTGGTATTACCACATAGGGCCCTGTAATTATAGGGTACAGTATTGCAATATAGAACACTGTAATTATAGTAGATCAGTACTGCCACATAGAACACTGTAATTATATTGGTACAATATTACCACTAAGAGCACTGTAATTACTGTGGTGCAGTATTGCCACATAGAACACTGTAATTATAGTGGAACAGTACTGCCAGGTAAAACAATGTAACTATAGTGTTGCAGTGCTGCCACTTAGAACAATGCAATTATAGTGGTGCAGTATTACCAAATAGAACACAGCAATTGTAGGGTACAGTCGTGCAATATAGAACACTGTAATTATAGTGGTACAGTATTGCCACACAGAACACTGTAATTATAGTGGTACAATATTGAGAGAAATCAAATCAATAATGGCATCCTAAATGGATAAAACACATCACGTGACCATGTATATATCATACCATGACCACACTCCACTTTAACCCTCCAAAACAATTTTCCATTTTAGATGACTGTTATACAACTGTATGGTGTGAGTCGCACTATGATATATGGATGCCTTGGGTGGTTGATGCACAACATGGCATGCGTATATCAGGGCTGGACCACACAGCTAAGAGTGGGTTATCTATTACTTAGAACACTGTAATTATAATTGTAGTGGTAAAGTATTGCCACATAGAATAATGTAATAATAGTGGTGCTGTATTGCCAAATAGAACACTGTAATTATCATGGTACAGTATTGCCACATAGACTATTGTAATTATAGTGGTTCAGTATTGCACATTGAACACTGTAATTATAGTGGTGCAATATTACCACATAGTCCACTGTAATTATAGTGGAGCAGTATTGCCACTTAGAACTCTGTAATTATAGTGGCACAGTATTGCCACTTAGAACACTCTAAGTAAAGGGTACAGTATTGCCACATAGACCACTGCAATTATAGTGGTACAGTATTGCCACTTAGAACACTGTAATTATAGTGGCACAGTATTGAAACGCAGAACACTGTAATTATAGTGGTACAGTATTGCCACATAGAACACTGTAATTATAGTGGTACAATATTACCACATAGAACACTGTAATTATAGTGGAACAGTACTGCCACTTAATACACTGTAATTATAGAGGTGTAGTATTGCTACTTAGAACAATGTAATTAAAGGGTGCAGTATTGCCACACAGAACACTTTAATTACAGTGGTGCACTACTGCCAAATAGAACGCTGTAATTATAGTGGTGCAGTATTGCCACATAGAACACTGTAATTATAGAGCTGCAATATAGCAACATAAAAAATGTAATTATAGTAGTGCAGTATTGCCACATAGGACACTGTAATTACAGTGGAACAGCACTGCCACAAAGAGCACAGTAATTACAGTGGTGGAGTATTGCCATTTAGAACAATGTAATTACAGTTGTACAGTATTGCCATTTAATACACTGTAATTGTAGTTGTGCAGTATTACCATTAGAACAATGTAATTATAGTGGTGCGTATTACCACAGGGCACTGTAATTGTAGGTACAGTATTGCAAATATAGAACACTGAAATTATAGCGTACAGTACTGCCACATAGAACACTGTAATTATATTGGTACAATATTGCCACTAAGAGCACTGTAATTACTGTGGTGCAGTATTGCCACATAGAACACTGTAATTATAGTGTAACAGTACTGCCAGGTAATACAATGTAACTATAGTGTTGCAGTGTTGCCACTAGAACAATGTAATTATAGTGTGCAGTATTACCACATAGAACACTGCAATTGTAGGGTACAGGTCGCAATATAGAACACTGTAATTATACTGGTAAAGTATTTCAAACAGAACACTGTAATTATAGTGGTACAATTTTGCCACTAAGAACACTGTAATTTCTGTGGTACAGTATTGCCACATAGAACACTGTAATTATAGTGGAACAGTACTGCCAGTTAATACACTGTAATTATAGTGGTGTAGTATTGCTACTTACAACAACGTAATTATAGGGCTTCATTATTGCCACATAGAACACTGTAATTACAGTGGTACACTACTGCCACATAGAACGCTGTAATTATAGTGCAGTATTGTCACATAGAACACTGTAATTACAGATCTGCAATATTGCCACATAAAACACTGTAATTATATTACTGCAGTATTGCCACGTAGGACAGTGTAATTACAGTGGAACAGCACTACCACGAAGAGCACAGTAATTACAGTGGGGGAGTATTGCCACTTATAACACTGCAATTACAGTGGTACAGTATTGCCACTTAAAACACTGTAAATATAGTGTTGCAGTATTACCACAAAGGAAACTTTAATTGTAGGGTACAGTATTGCAATATAGAACACTGTAATTATAGTGGTACAGTATTGCCACATAGAACACTGTAATTATATTGGTACAATATTGCCACTAAGAGCACTGTAATTACTTTGGTGCAGTATTGCCACATAGTACACTGTAATTATAGTGGAACAGAACAGCCCCATAATACTCTGTAATTATAGTGAAAGAGTACTGCCTCTTAATACACTGTAATTATGGTGGTGCAGTATTGCCACTTAGAACAATGTAATTATAGGATACAGTATTGCCACACAGAACACTGTAATTACAGTGGTACACTAGTGCCACATAGAACAATGTAATTACAGTGGTGCAGTATTGCCACATAGAACACTGTAATTATACAGCTGCAGTATTGCCACATAAAACACTGTAATTATAGTGATGCAGTATTGCCACATAGGACACTGTATTTACAGTGGTACAGTACTGCCACTAAAAGCATTGTAATTACAGTGGTGCAGATTGCCACTTAATACACTGTAATTATAGTGTTGCAGTATTGCCCTTAGAACAATGTAAATATAGAGGTACAGCATTACCACATAGAACACTAAAATTACAGGGTACTGTATTGCAATATAGAACACTGTAATTATAGTAGTAGAGTAATGCCACTTTGAACACTGCAATTATAGTGGTACAGTTTTGCCACTAAGAGCACTGTAATTACAGTGGTGCAGTATTGCCACTTAGAACACTGTACTTATCATGGTACAGTACTGCTTCTTTATACACTGTAATTATAGTGCTTCAGTATTGCCACTTAGAAAAATGTAATTATAATGGTACAGTTTTACCACATTGAACACTGTAATTATAAGGTAAAGTATTGCAATATAGCACACTGCAATTATAGTGGCACATTATTTCCACTTAGAACACTGTAATTATAGCAGTACAGTATTGCCACTAAGAGCACTATAATTATAGTGGCGCAATATTGCCACATAGAACACTGTAATTATAGTGGAACAGTACTGACACTTAGTATACTGTAATTATAGTGGTACAGTATTGCCTTTTAGATCAATGTAATTATAGTGGTACTGTATTACCACATAGAACACTGTAATTATAAGGTACAATATTGCAATATAGAACACTGTAATTATAGTGGTACTCGAGACACACTTAAAACACTGTAATTATAGTGGTGCACTACTGCCACACAGAATATCGTAATTATAGTGGTGAAGTATTGCCAATAGAACACTGTAATTAGAGTGGTACAGTACTGCCAAACAGAATATTGTAATTATAATGGTGCAGTATTCACACATAGAACACTGTAATTACAGTAGTACAGTATTGCCACACAGAATAATGTAATCATAGTGGAGCAGTTTTGCCACTTATAAAAAGGGATAGGAGAAATCAAATCAATAATGGCACCCTAATTGGATAAAACACATCACGTGGCCATGTGTATATCATACCGTGACCAAACTCCACTTTTAACCCCTCCAAAACAATTTTGCCATTTTAGATGACTGTTATACATACCTATGGTGCAGTCGCTTTCGGATATACGGATGCCTTGGGTGGTTGGTGCACAACATGGCATGCGTATATCAGGGCTGGACCACACAGCTAAGAGTGGGTTATCTATTACTTAGAACACTGTAATTTTGATTGTAGTTGTAAAGTATTGCCACATAGAATAATGTAATAATAGTGGTGCTGTATTGCCAAATAGAACAATGTAATTATCGTGGTACAGTATTGCCACATAGAATATTGTAATTATAGTGGTTTAGTATTGCACATTGAACACTGTAATTATAGTGGTGCAATATTGCCACATAGACCACTGTAATTATAGTGGTGCAGTATTGCACTTAGAACACTGTAATTATTGTGGCACAGTGTTGCCACTAGAACACTCTAAGTATAGGGTACAGTATTGCCACATAGACCACAGAAATTATAATGGAACAGTATTGCCACTTAAAACACTGTAATTATAGTGGCACAGTATTGCCACACAGAACACTGTAATTATAGTGGTACAGTATTGCCACATAGAACCCTGTAATTATAGTGGTACAATATTGCCATTAAGAGCACTGTAATTTATGTGGTGCATTATTGCCACATCGAACACTGTAATTATAGTGGAACAGTACTGCCACTTAATACACTGTAATTATAGTGGTGTAGTATTGCTACTTAGAACAATGTAATTATAGGGTGAGTATTGCCACACAGAACACTGTAATTACAGAGGTACACTACTGCCAAATAGAACGCTGTAATTATAGTAGTGCAGTATTGCCACAGAGGACACTGTAATTAGAGTGGAACAGCACTGTCACGAAGAGCACAATAATTACAGTGGTGAAGTATTGCCACTTAGAACAATGTAATTACAGATGTACAGTATTGCGACTTAATACACTGTAATTGTAGTGGTGCAGTGTTGCCATTAGAACAATGTAATTATAGTGGTGCGGTATTACCACATAGAGCCCTGTAATTATAGGGTACAGTATTGCAATGTAGAATACGGTAATTATAGTAGTATAGTACTGCCACTTAGAACACTGTAATTATTTTGGTACAATATTACCAGTAAGAGCACTGTAATTACTGTGGTGCAGTATTGCCACATAGAACACTGTAATTGTCATGGAACAGAACTGCCAGGTAAAACAATGTAACTATAGTGTTGCAGTGTTGCCACTTAGAACAATGTAATTATAGTGGTGCAGTATTACCACATAGAACACTTCAATTGTAGGGTTCAGTCGAGCAATATAGAACACTGCAATTACAGTGGTACAGTATTGCCACACAGAACACTGTAATTATAGTGGTACAATATTGCCACTAAGAGCACTGTAATTTCTGTGGTATAGTATTGCCACATAGAACACTGTAATTATAGAGGAACAGTACAGCCACTTAATACTCTGTAATTATAGTTGAACAGTACTGCCACTTAATACACTGTAATTATAGTGGTGCAGTATTGCCAATTAGAACAATGTAATTATAGGGCACAGTATTGCCACACAGAACACTGTAATTATGCAGCTGCAGTATTGCCACATAAAACACTGTAATTATAGTGGTGCAGTATTGCCACATAGGTCACTGTAATTACAGTGGAACAGCACTGCCACGAAGAGCACAGTAATTACAGTGGTGGAGTATTGCCACTTAGAACACTCTAATTACAGTGGTACAGTAGTGCCACTTAATACACTGTAATTGTAGTGGTGCAGTATTGCCACTTAGAACAATGTAATTATAGTGGTGCAGTATTACCACATCGGGCACTGTAATTGTAGGGTACAGTATTGCAATATAGAACACTGTAATTATAGTGGTACAGTATTGCCACATTGAACACTGTAATTATTTTGGCACAATATGCTAAGAGAACTGTAATTACTGTGGTGCAGTATTGCCACATAGAACACTGTAATTATAGTGGAACAGTACTGCAACGTAATACACTGTAACTATAGTGTTGCAGTGCTGCCACTTAGAACAATGTAATAATACTGGTGCAGTATTACCACATAGAACACTGCAATTGTAGGGTACAGTCGTGCAATACCTGAACACTGTAATTACAGTGGTACAGTATTGCCACATAGAACAGTGTAATTATAGCAGTACAATATTGCCACTAAGAGCACTGTAATTTCTGTGGTACAGTATTGCCACATAGAACACTGTAATTATAGTGTAACAGAACAGCCACTTAATACACTGTAATTATAGTTTAACAGTACTGCCACTTAATACACTGTAATTATACTGGTGCAGTTTTGCCTCTTAGAACAATGTAATTATAGGGTACAGTGTTGCCTCACAGAACACTGTAATTACATTGGTACACTACTGCCACATAGAACACTGTAATTACAGTGGTGCAGTATTGCCAAGTAGAACACTGTAATTATACAGCTGCAGTAGTGCCACATAAAACACTGTAATTATACAGCTGCAGTACTGCCACATAAACACTGTAATTGTAGAGGTACAGTATTACCACATAGAACACTGTAATTATAGGGTACAGTATTGCAATATAAAACACTGTAATTATAGTAGTACAGTAATGCCACTTTAAACACTGCAATTATAGTGGTACAGTATTGCCACTAAGAGCACTGTAATTACAGTGATGCAGTATTGCCACTTAGAACACTGTACTTATCATGGTACAGTACTGCCACTAAATACACTGTAATTATAGTGTTGCAGTATTGCCACTTAGAAAAATGTAATTAAAATGGTCCAATTTTACCACATAGAACACTGTAATTATAAGGTAAAGTATTGCAGTATAGCACACTGCAATTATAGTGGCACAGTATTGCCACTTAGAACACTGTAATTATAGCAGTACAGTATTGCCACTAAGAGCACTATAATTATAGTGGTACGGTATTGCCACATAGAACACTGTAAGTATAGTGGAACAGTACTGTCACTTAATATACTGTTATTATAGTGGTGCAGTATTGCCTTTTAGAACAATGTAATTATACAGGTTCTGTATTACCGCATTGAACACTGTAATTATAAGGTACAGTATTGCAATATAGAACACTGTAATTATACTGGTACAATATTGCCACTTAAAACTCTGTAATTATAGTGGTGCAGTACTGTCACACAGAATATCGTAATTACAGTGGTGCAGTATTGAGACATAGAACACTGTAATTAGAGTGGTACAGTACTGCCACAAAGAATATTGTAATTATAATGGTACGGTATTGCCACATAGAACACTTTAATTATAGTGGTACAGTATTGCCCCCACAGAACATTGTAACTACAGTGCCACAGAATTGCCTCATAAATCACTGTAATTCTAATGGTGCATTATTGCCACATAGAACACTGTAATTATAGTGATGCAGTATTTCCACATAGAACACTGTAATTACAGTGGTACAGTACTGCCACACAGCATAATGTAATCATAGTGGTGCAGTTTTGCCACTTATTAAAAAAGGGATAGGAGAAATCAAATCAATAATGGCATCCTAATTGGATAAACACATCACGTGACCATGAGTATATCATACTGCGACCACACTCCTCCACTTTTAACCCCCTCCAAAACAATTTTGCCATTTTATATGACTGTTATAAAACTCTATAGTGTGAGTCGCACTCTGATATACGGATGCCTTGAGTGGTTGACGCACAACAAGGCATGCGATATCAGTGCTGGACCACACAGCTAAGAGTGGTTATCTATTACTTAGAACACTGTAATTATAATTGTAGTGGTAAAGTATTGCCACATAGAATAATGTAATAATTGTGGTGTTGTATTGCCAAATACAACACTGTAATTATAGTGTGCAGTATTACCACAAGACCACTGTAATTATAGTGGTGCAGTATTGCCACATACAACACTGTAATTATAGTGGCACAGTATTGTCACTTAGAACACTGTAATTATAGGGTACAGTATTGCCACATAGAGCACTGCAATTATAGTGGTACAGTATTGCCACTTAGAACACTGTAATTATAGTGGAACAGTACTGCCACTTAATACACTGTAATTATAGTGGTGTAGTATTGCTACTTAGAACAATGAAATTATAGGCTGCGGTATTGCCGCTTAGAACACTGTAATTACAGTGGTACACTACTGCCACAGAAGCGCTGTAATTATAGTGGTGCAGTATTGTCACATAGAACACTGTAATTACAGAGCTGCAATATTGCCACATAAAACACTGTAATTATAGTAGTGCAGTATTGCCACATAGTACACTGTAATTACAGTGGAACAGCACTGCCACGAAGAGCACAGTAATTACAGTGGTGGAGTATTGCCACTTAGAACACTGTAATTACAGTGGTATAGTATTGCCACTTAATACAATGTAATTGTAGTGGTGCAGTATTGCCACTTAGAACAATGTAATTATAGTGGTGCAGTTTTACCACATAGGAAATTGTAATTGTAGGGTACAGTATTGCAATGTAGAACACTGTAATTATAGTGGTACAGTATTGAACATAGAACACTGTAATTATATTGGTACAATATTGCCACTAAGAGCACTGTAATTACTGTGGTGCAGTATTACCACATAGTACGCTGTAATTATAGTGGAACAGTACTGCCACGTAATACACTGTAACTATAGTGTTGCAGTGTTGCCACATAGAACAATGTAATTATAATGGTGCAGTATTACCACATGGAACACTGCAATTGTAGGGTACAGTCGTGCAGTATAGAACACTGTAATTATTGTGGTACAGTATTGCCACATAGAACACTGTAATTTCTGTGGTACAGGATTGCCAATTAGAACACTGTAATTATAGTGGAACAGTACAGCCACTTAATACTCTGTAATTATAGTTTAACAGTACTGCCACTTAATACACAGTAATTATAGTGGTGCAGTATTGACACTTAGAACAATGTAATTATAGGGTACAGTATTGCACACAGAACACTGTAATTACGAGTGGTACACTACTGCCACATAGAACACTGTAATTACAGTGGTGCAGTACTGTCACATAGAACACTGTCATTATACAGCTGCAGTATTGCCACATAGAACACTGTAATTATAGTGGCGCAGTATTGCCACATAGGACACTGCAATTACAGTGGTACAGTACTGCCACTAAGAGCAGTGTAATTACAGTGGTGCAGTATTGCCACTTATTACACTGTAATTATAGTGTTGCAGTATTGCCACTTAGAACAATGTAATTATAGTGGTACAGTATTACAACATAGAACACTCTAATTATAGGGTACAGTATTACAATATAGAACACTGTAATTATAGTAGTAGAGTATTGCCACTTTGAACACTGCAATTATAGTGGTACAGTATTGCCTCTAAGAGCACAGTAATTACAGTGGTGCAGTATAGCCACTTAGAACACTGTACTTATCATGGTACAGTACTGCCACTTAATACACTGTAATTATAGTGCTGCAGTATTGCCACTTAGAACAATGTAATTATAGTGGTGCAGTTTTACCACATAGGAAATTGTAATTGTAGGTTACAGTATTGCAATGTAGAACACTGTAATTATAGTGGTACAGTATTGAACATAGAACACTGTAATTATATTGGTACAATATTGCCACTAAGAGCACTGTAATTACTGTGGTGCAGTATTACCACATAGTACCCTGTAATTATAGTGGAACAGTACTGCCACGTAATACACTGTAACTATAGTGTTGCAGTGTTGCCACATAGAACAATGTATTTATAATGGTGCAGTATTACCACATGGAACACTGCAATTGTAGGGTACAGTCGTGCAGTATAGAACACTGTAATTATAGTGGTACAGTATTACAACATAGAACACTCTAATTACAGGGTACAGTATTACAATATAGAACACTGTAATTATAGTAGTAGAGTATTGCCACTTTGAACACTGCAATTATAGTGGGACAGTATTGCCTCTAAGAGCACTGTAATTACAGTGGTGCAGTATAGCCACTTAGAACACTGTACTTATCATGGTACAGTACTGCCACTTAATACACTGTAATTATAGTGCTGCAGTATTGCCACTTAGAAAAATGTAATTATAATGGTACAGTTTTACCACATAGAACACTGTAATTATAAGGTAAAGTATTGCAATATAGCATAGTGCAATTATAGTGGCACAGTATTGCCATTTAGAACACTGTAATTATTGCAGTACAGTATTACCACTAAGAGCACTATAATTATAGTGGTGGGATATTGCCAAATAGAACAATGTAATTATAGTGGAACAGTACTGACACTTAATATACTGTAATTATAGTGGTGCAGTATTGCCTTTTGGAACAATGTAATTCTAGTGGTACTGTACTACCACATAGAACACTGTAATTATAAGGTACAGTAATGCAATATAGAACACTGTAATTATAGTGGTACCAATTATAGTCACTTAAAACACTGAAATTATAGTGATGCACTTCTCACACAGAAATGAATTAATTATAGTGGTGCAGTACTGCCAAATAGAACACTGTAATTAGAGTGGTACAGTACAGCCACACAGAATATTGTAATTATAATGGTGCAGTATTGATACATAGAACACTGTAATTACAGTGGTACAGTATTGCCACACAGAATATTGTAACTGCAGTGCCACATTATTGCCACATAAATCACTGTAATTCTAATGCTGCATTATTGCCACATAGAACACTATAATTATATTGATGCAGTACTGTCACATAGAACACTGTAATTACAATGGTACAGTATTGCCACACAGAATAATGTAATCATAGTGGTGCAGTTTTGCCCCTTATAAAAAAGGGATAGGAGAAATCTAATCAATAATGGCATCCTAATTGGATAAAACACATCACGTGACCATGTAATAATCATACCGCGACCACACTCCACTTTTAACCCCCTCCAAAACACTTTTGCCATTTTAGAAGACTGTTATACAACTCTATGGTGTGCAGTCGCACTCTGATATACGGATGCCTTGGGTGGTTGATGCACAATGGCATCGTATATCAGGGCTGATCACACAGCTAAGAGTGGGTTATCTATTACTTAGAAGACTGTAATTATGAATGTAGTTGTAAGGTATTGCCACATAGAATAATTGTAATAATAGTGGTGCTGTATTGCCAAACAGAACAATGTAATTATCGTGGTACAGTATTGCCACATAGAATATTGTAATTATAGTGGTTCAGTATTGCCACATAGACCACTGTAATTATAGTGGTGCAGTATTGCCTATTAGAACACTGTAATTATAGTGGCACAGTGTTGCCACTAGAACACTCTAAGTATAGGTACAGTATTGCCACATAGACCACAGCAATTATAGTGGAATAGTATTGCCACTTGAACACTGTAATTATAGTGGCACAGTATTGCCACACAGAACACTGTAATTATAGTGGTACAGTATTGCCACATAGAACACTGTAATTATAGTGGTACTATATTGCCACTAAGAGCACTGTATTATCGTGGTGCAGTATTGCCACATCAAACACTGTAATTATAGTGGAACAGTACTGCACTTAATACACTGTAATTATAGTGGTGTAGTTTTGCTACTTAGAACAATGTAATTATAGGGTGACGTATGCCACACAGAACACTGTAATTACAGTGGTACACTATTGCCAAATAGAACACTGTAATTATAGTGGTGCAGTATTGCCACATAGGACACTGTAATTACAGTGGAACAGCACTGCCACAAAGATCACAGTAATTACAGTGGTGGAGTATTGCCACGTAGAACACTGTAATTACAGTGGTACAGTAGTGCCACTTAATACACTGTAATTGTAGTGGTGCAGTATTGCCATTAGAACAATGTAATTATAGTGGTGCAGTATTACCACATGGGCACTGTAATTGTAGGGTACAGTATTGCAATATAGAACACTGTAATTATAGTAGATCAGTACTGCCAAATAGAACACTGTAATTATATTGGCTACAATATTGCCACTAAGAGACTGTAATTACTGTGGTGCAGTATTGCCACATAGAACACTGTAATTATAGTGGAACAGTACTGCCAGGTAAAACAATGTAACTATAGTGTTGCAGTGTTGCCACTAGAACAATGTAATTATAGTGGTGCAGTATTACCACATAGAACACAACAATTGTAGGGTACAGTCGTGCAATACTAGAACACTGTAATTATAGTGGTACAGTATTGCCACATAGAACACTGTAATATAGGTACAATATTGCCACTAAGAGCACTGTAATTTCTGTGGTACAGTATTGCCACATAGAACACTGTAATTATAGTGTAACAGAACAGCCACTTAATACACTGTAATTATAGTTTAACAGTACTGCACTTAATACACTGTAATTATAGTGGTGCAGTATTGCCAATTAGAACAATGTAATTATAGGGTACAGTATTGCCACACAGAACACTGTAATTACAATGGTACACTACTGCCTCATAGAACACTGTAATTACAGTGGTGCAGTATTGCCACATAGGACACTGTAATTACAGTGGTGCATTATTGCCACTTAATACACTGTAATTATATTGTTGCAGTATTGCCACTTAGAACAATGTAATTATAGTGGTACAGTATTACCACATAGAACACAGTAATTTTAGGGTACAGTATTGCAATATAGAACACTGTAATTATAGTGTAGAGTATTGCCACTTTGAACACTGCAATTATAGTGGTACAGTATTGCCACTTAGAGCACTGTAATTACAGTGGTGCAGTATTGCCACTTTGAACACTGTACTTATCATGGTACAGTACTGCCACATAATACACTGTAATTATAGTGCTGCAGCATTGCCACTTAGAAAAATGTAATTATAATGGTACAGTTTTACCACATAGAACACTGTAATTGTAAGGTAAAGTATTGCAATATAGCACTCTGCAATTATAGTGTCACAGTTTTGCCACTTAGAACACTGTAATTATTGCAGTACAGTATTGCCACTAAGAGCACTATAATTATAGTGTTGCGGTATTGCCATATAGAACACTGTAATTATAGTGGAAAAGTACTGACACTTAATATACTGTAATTAAAGTGGTGCAGTATTGCCTTTTAGAACAATGTAATTATAGTTATACTGCATTTCCACATAGAACACTGTAATTATAAGGTACAGTATTGCAATATAGAACACTGTAATTATAGTGGTACCGTATTGCCACTTAAAACACTGTAATTATAGTGGTGCAGTACTGTCACACAGAATATCGTAATTATAGTGGTGCAGTATTGCCACTTAGAACACTGTAATTACAGTAGTACACTACTGCCACATAGAACGCTGTAATTATAGTGGTGCAGTATTGTCAAATAGAACACTGTAATTACAGAGCTGCAATATTGCCACATAAAATACAGTCATTATTGTAGTGCAGTATTGCCACATAGGACACTGTTATTACAGTGGAACAGCACTGCCAAAAAGAGCACAGTAATTACAGTGGTGGAGTATTGCCACTTAGAACACTGTAATTACAGTGATACAGTAGTGCCACTTAATACACTGTAATTGTAGTGGAGCAGTATTGCCACTTAGAACAATGTAATTATAGTGGTGCAGTATTACCACATAGGGCACTGTAATTGTAGGGCACAGTATTGCAATATAGAACACTGTAATTATAGTGGTACTGTATTGCCACATAGAACACTGTAATTATATTGGCTCAATATTGCCACTAAGAGAACTGTAATTACTGTGGTGCAGTATTGCCACATAGAACACTGTAATTATAGTGGAACAGAATTGCCACATAATGCACTGTAACAATAGTGTCGCAGTGTTGCCACTTAGAACAATGTAATTATACTGGTGCAGTATTACCACATGAACACTGCAATTGTAGGGTACAGTCATGCAATACAGAACACTGTAATTACAGTGGTACAGTATTGCCAGATAGAACAGTGTAATTATAGTGGTACAATATTGCCACTAAGAGCACTGTAATTTCTGTGGTACAGTATTGCCACATAGAACACTGTAATTATAGTGTAACAGAACAGCCACTTAATACACTGTAATTATAGTTTAACAGTACTGCCACTTAATACACTGCAATTATAGTGGTGCAGTTTCGCCTCTTAGAACAATGTAATTATAGGGTTCAGTATTGCCTCACAGAACACTGTAATTACAGTGGTACACTACTGCCACATAGAATACTGTAATTACAGTGGTGCAGTATTGCCACGTAGAACACTGTAATTATACAGCTGCAGTATTGCCACATAAAACACTCTAATTATACAGCTGCAGTATTGCCACATAAAACACTGTAATAGTAGTGGTACAGTATTACCACATAGAACACTGTAATTATGGGGTACAGTATTGCAATACAAAACACTGTAATTATAGTTGTACAGTATTTCCGCTTTGAACACTGCAATTATAGTGGTACAGTATTGCCATTAAGAGCACTGTAATTACAGTGGTGTAGTATTGCCACTTAGAACACTGTACTTATCATGGTACAGTACTGCCACTTAATACACTGTAATTATAGTGCTTCAGTATTGCCACTTAGAAAAATGTAATTATAATGGTCCAATTTTACCACATAGAACACTGTAATTATATATAAAGTATTGCAGTATAGCACACTGCAATTATAGTGCACAGTATTGCCACTTAGAACACTGTAATTATAGCAGTACAGTATTGCCACTAAGAGCACTATAACTATAGTGGTGCAGTATTGCCACATAGAACACTGTAATTATAGTGGAACAGTACTCTCACTTAATATACTGTAATTATAGTGGAGCAGTATTGCCTTTTAGAACAATGTAATTATAGAGGTACTGTATTACCACATTGAACAATGTAATTATGAGGTACAGTATTGCAATATAGTACACTGTAATTATTGTGGTATCGTATTGCCACTTAAAACTCTGTAATTATAGTGGTGCAGTGCTGCCACACAGAATATCGTAATTATAGTGGTGCAGTATTGCCACATAGAACACTGTAATTACAGTGGTTCAGTATTGCCACACAGAACATTGTAACTACAGTGCCACAGTATTGCCTCATAAATCACTGTAATTCTAATGGTGCATTATTGCCACATAGAACATTGTAATTATAGTGATGCAGTATTTCCACATAGAACACTGTAATTACAGTGGTACAGTATTGCCACACAGAACAATGTAATCATAGTGGTGCAATTTTGCTACTTAATTAAAAAGGGATAGGAGAAATCAAATCAATAATGGCATCCTAATTGGATAAACACATCACGTGACCATGAGTATATCATACCACGACCACACTCCTCCACTTTTAACCCCCTCCAAAACAATTTTGCCATTTTATATGACTGTTATAAAACTCTATAGTGTGCAGTCGCACTCTGATATACGGATGCCTTGGGTGGTTGACGCACAACAAGGCATGCGTATATCAGGGCTGGACCACACAGCTAAGAGTGGGTTATCTATTACTTAGAACACTGTAATTATAATTGTAGTGGTAAAGTATTGCCACATACAATAATGTAATAACAGTGGAGCTGTATTGCCAAATAGAACACTGTAATTATAGTGGTGCAGTATTGCCACATAGACCATTGTAATTATAGTGGTGCATTATTGACAAATACAACACTGTAATTATAGTGGCACAGTATTGCCACATAGAACACTGTAAGTATAGGGTACAGTATTGCCACATTGATCACTGCAATTATAGTGGTACAGTATTGCCACTGAGAACACTGTAATTATAGTGCCACAGTATTGCCACACAGAACACTGTAATTATAGTGGTGTAGTATGCCACCTAGAACACGGTAATTTTATTGGTACAATATTGCCACTAAGAGCACTGTAATTACTGTGGTGCAGTATTGCCACATAGAACATTGTAATTATAGTGGAACAGTACTGCCAGTTAATACACTGTAATTATAGTGGAACAGTACTGCCACATAATACACTGTAATTATAGTGTTGCAGGATGCCACTTAGAACAGCGTAATTATAGAGGTGCAGTATTACACATAGAACACTGCAATTGTAGGTTACAGTATTGCAGTATAGAAAACTGTAATTATAGTGGTACAGTACTGCCACATAGAACACAGTAATTATAGTATTACAATATTGTCACTAAGAGCACAGTTATTTCTGTGGTGCAGTATAGCCACATAGAACACTGTAATTATAGTGGAACAGTACTGCCACTTAATACACTGTAATTATAGTAGTGTATTATTGCTACTTAGAACAATGTAATTATAGGGTGAAGTATTGCCACAGAACACTGTAATTACAGTGGTACACTACTGCCAAATAGAACGCTGTAATTATAGTAGTGCAGTATTGCCACATAGGACACTGTAATTACAGTGGAACAGCACTCCACAAAGAGCACAGTAATTACAGTGGTGGAGTATTGCCCCTTAGAACAATGTAATTACAATTGTACAGTATTGCCACTTAATACACTGTAATTGTAGTGGTGCAGTGTTGCCAATAGAACAATGTAATTATAGTGCTGTGGTATTACCACAAGGGCCCTGTAATTATAGGGTACAGTATTGCAATATAGAACACTGTAATTATAGTAGATCAGTACTGCCACATAGAACACTGTAATTATATTGGGACAATATTACCACTAAGAGCACTGTAATTACTGTAATGCAGTATTGCCACATAGAACACTGTAATTATAGTGACCAGTATTGCCAGGTAAACAATGTAACTATAGTGTTGCAGTGTTGCCACTTAGAACAATGCAATTATAGTGGTGCAGTATTACCACATAGAACACAGCAATTGTAGGGAACAGTCGTGCAATATAGAACACTGTAATTATAGTGGTACAGTATTGCCACACAGAACACTGTAATTATAGTGGTACAATATTGCCACAAAGAGCACTGTAATTTCTGTGGTAAAGTATTGCCACATAGAACACTGTAATTATAGTGGAACAGTACAGCGACTTAATACTCTGTAATTATAGTGGAACAGAACTGCCACTTAATACACTGTAATTATAGTGGTGCAGCATTGCCAATTAGAACAATGTAATTATAGGGTACAGTATTGCCACACAGAACACAGTAATTACAGTGGTACACCACTGCCACATAGAACACTGTAATTTCAGTGGTGCAGTATTGCCACATAGAACACTGTAATTATACAGCTGCAGTATTGCCACACAAAAAACACTGTAATTATAGTGGTGCAGTATTGCCACATAGGACACTGTAATTACAGTGGTACAGTACTGCCACTATGAGCTTTGTAATTACAGTGGTGCAGTATTGCCACTTAATACACTGTAATTATAGTGGTGCAGTATTGCCTTTTAGAACAATGTATTATAGAGGTACTGTATTACCACATTGAACACTGTAATTATAAGGTACAGTATTGCAATAGAGAACACTGTAATTAAAGTGGTACTGTATTGCCACTTAAACTCTGTAATTATAGTGGTGCAGTACTGCCACACAGAATATCGTAATTATAGTGGTGCAGTATTGCCACATAGAACACTGTAATTAGAGTGGTATAGTACTGCCACACAGAATATTGTAATTATAATGGTGCAGCATGCACACATAGAATATTGTAATTATAGTGGTTCAGTATTGCCACATAGAATATTGTAATTATAGTGGTTCAGTATTGCCACAAAGACCACTGTAATTATAGTGGTGCAGTATTGCCTATTAGAACACTGTAATTATAGTGGCACAGTATTGCCACTTAGAACACGCTAAGTATAGGGTACAGTATTGCCACATAGACCACAGCAATTATAGTGGAATAGTATTGCCACTTAGAACACTGTAATTATAGTGGCACAGTATTGCCACAGAACACTGTAATTATAGTGGTACAGTATTGCCACATAGAACACTGTAATAATAGTGGTACTATATTGCCACTAAGAGCACTATATTTTCTGTGGTGCAGTATTGCCACATCAAACACTGTAATTATAGTGGAACAGTACTGCACTTAATACACTGCAATTATAGTGGTGTAGTTTTGCTACTTAGAACAATGTAATTATAGGGTGACGTATGCACACAGAACACTGTAATTACAGTGGTACACTTGCCAAATAGAACGCTGTAATTATAGTAGTGCAGTATTGCCACATAGGACACTGCAATTACAGTGGAACAGCACTGCCACAAAGATCACAGTAATTACAGTGGTGGAGTATTGCCATAGAACAATGTAATTACAGTTGTACAGTATGCCATAATACACTGTAATTGTAGTGGTGCAGTGTTGCCATTAGAACAATGTAATTATAGTGTTGCGGTATTACCACATAGGGCGCTGTAATTATAGGGTACAGTATTGCAATATAGAACACTGTAATTATAGTAGATCAGTACTGCCAAATAGAACACTGTAATTATATTGGTACAATATTACCACTAAGAGCACTGTAATTACTGTGATGCAGTATTGCCTCATAGAACACTGTAATTATAGTGGAACAGTACTGCCAGGTAAAACAATGTAACTATAGTGTTGCAGTGTTGCCACTTAGAACAATGCAATTATAGTGGTGCAGTATTACCACATAGAACACAACAATTGTAGGGTACAGTCGTCAATATAGAACACTGTAATTATAGTGGTACAGTACTGCCACACAGAACACTGTAATCATAGTGGTACATTATTGCCACTAAGAGCTCTGTAATTTCTGTGGTACAGTATTGCCACATAGAACACTGTAATAATAGTGGAACAGTACAGCCACTTAATACTCTGTAATTATAGTGGAACAGTACTGCCACTTAATACACTGTAATTATAGTGCAGTATTGCCAATTAGAACAATGTAATTGTAGGGTACAGTATTGCCACACAGAACACTGTAATTACAATGGTACACTACTGCCACATAGAACACTGTAATTACAGTGGTGCAGATTGCCACATAGGACACTGTAATTACAGTGGTACAGTACTGCCACTAAGAGCTTTGTAATTACAGTGGTGCATTATTGCCACTTAATACACTGTAATTATATTGTTGCAGTATTGCCACTTAGAACAATGTAATTATAGTGGTACAGTATTACCACATAGACACAGTAATTTTAGGGTACAGTATTCCAATATAGAACACTGTAATTATAGTAGAGAGTATTGCCACTTTGAACACTGCAATTATAGTGGTACAGTTTTGCCACTAAGAGCACTGTAATTACAGTGGTGCAGTATTGCCACTTAGACACTGTACTTATCATGGTACAGTACTGCCACATAATACACTGTAATTATAGTGCTGCAGCATTGCCACTTAGAAAATGTAATTATAATGGTACAGTTTTACCACATAGAACACTGTAATTGTAAGGTAAAAGTATTGCAATATAGCACTCTGCAATTATAGTGTCACAGTTTGCCACTTAGAACACTGTAATTATTGCAGTACAGTATTGCCACTAAGAGCACTATAATTATAGTGTTGGTGGTATTGCCATATAGAACACTGTAATTATAGTGGAAAAGTACTGACACTTAATATACTGTAATTAAAGTGGTGCAGTATTGCCTTTTAGAACAATGTAATTATAGTTATACTGCATTTCCACATAGAACACTGTAATTATAAGGTACAGTATTGCAATATAGAACACTGTAATTATAGTGGTACCGTATTGCCATTTAAAACACTGTAATTATAGTGGTGCAGTACTGTCACACAGAATATCGTAATTATAGTGGTGCAGTATTGCCACTTAGAACACTGTAATTACAGTAGTACACTACTGCCACATAGAACGCTGTAATTATAGTGGTGCAGTATTGTCAAATAGAACACTGTAATTACAGAGCTGCAATATTGCCACATAAAATACAGTCATTATTGTAGTGCAGTATTGCCACATAGGACACTGTTATTACAGTGGAACAGCACTGCCAAAAAGAGCACAGTAATTACAGTGGTGGAGTATTGCCACTTAGAACACTGTAATTACAGTGATACAGTAGTGCCACTTAATACACTGTAATTGTAGTGGAGCAGTATTGTCACTTAGAACAATGTAATTATAGTGGTGCAGTATTACCACATAGGGCACTGTAATTGTAGGGCACAGTATTGCAATATAGAACACTGTAATTATAGTGGTACTGTATTGCCACATAGAACACTGTAATTATATTGGCTCAATATTGCCACTAAGAGAACTGTAATTACTGTGGTGCAGTATTGCCACATAGAACACTGTAATTATAGTGGAACAGAATTGCCACATAATGCACTGTAACTATAGTGTCGCAGTGTTGCCACTTAGAACAATGTAATTATACTGGTGCAGTATTACCACATAGAACACTGCAATTGTAGGGTACAGTCATGCAATACAGAACACTGTAATTACAGTGGTACAGTATTGCCAGATAGAACAGTGTAATTATAGTGGTACAATATTGCCACTAAGAGCACTGTAATTTCTGTGGTACAGTATTGCCACATAGAACACTGTAATTATAGTGTAACAGAACAGCCACTTAATACACTGTAATTATAGTTTAACAGTACTGCCACTTAATACACTGCAATTATAGTGGTGCAGTTTCGCCTCTTAGAACAATGTAATTATAGGGTTCAATATTGCCTCACAGAACACTGTAATTACAGTGGTACACTACTGCCACATAGAATACTGTAATTACAGTGGTGCAGTATTGCCACGTAGAACACTGTAATTATACAGCTGCAGTATTGCCACATAAAACACTCTAATTATACAGCTGCAGTATAGCCACATAAAACACTGTAACTGTAGTGGTACAGTATTACCACATAGAACACTGTAATTATGGGTACAGTATTGCAATACAAAACACTGTAATTATAGTTGTACAGTATTTCCGCTTTGAACACTGCAATTATAGTGGTACAGTATTGCCATTAAGAGCACTGTAATTACAGTGGTGTAGTATTGCCACTTAGAACACTGTACTTATCATGGTACAGTACTGCCACTTAATACACTGTAATTATAGTGCTTCAGTATTGCCACTTAGAAAATGTAATTATAATGGTCCAATTTACCACATAGAACACTGTAATTATAAGGTAAAAGTATTGCAGTATAGCACACTGCAATTATAGTGGCACAGTATTGCCACTAGAACACTGTAATTATAGCAGTACAGTATTGCCACTAAGAGCACTATAACTATAGTGGTGCAGTATTGCCACATAGAACACTGTAATTATAGTGGAACAGTACTCTCACTTAATATACTGTAATTATAGTGGAGCAGTATTGCCTTTTAGAACAATGTAATTATAGAGGTACTGTATTACCACATTGAACAATGTAATTATGAGGTACAGTATTGCAATATAGTACACTGTAATTATTGTGGTATCGTATTGCCACTTAAAACTCTGTAATTATAGTGGTGCAGTACTGCCACAGAATATCGTAATTATAGTGGTGCAGTATTGCTACATAGAACACTGTAATTACAGTGGTTCAGTATTGCCACACAGAACATTGTAACTACAGTGCCACAGTATTGCCTCATAAATCACTGTAATTCTAATGGTGCATTATTGCCACATAGAACATTGTAATTATAGTGATGCAGTATTTCCAAATAGAACACTGTAATTACAGTGGTACAGTATTGCCACACAGAACAATGTAATCATAGTGGTGCAATTTTGCTACTTAATTAAAAAGGGATAGGAGAAATCAAATCAATAATGGCATCCTAATTGGATAAACACATGACGTGACCATGAGTATATCATACCGCGACCACACTCCTCCACTTTTAACCCCCTCCAAAACAATTTTGCCATTTTATATGACTGTTATAAAACTCTATAGTGTGCAGTCGCACTCTGATATATGGATGCCTTGGGTGGTTGACGCACAACAAGGCATGCGTATATCAGGGCTGGACCACACAGCTAAGAGTGGGTTATCTATTACTTAGAACACTGTAATTATAATTGTAGTGGTAAAGTATTGCCACATACAATAATGTAATAACAGTGGAGCTGTATTGCCAAATAGAACACTGTAATTATAGTGGTGCAGTATTGCCACATAGACCATTGTAATTATAGTGGTGCATTATTGACAAATACAACACTGTAATTATAGTGGCACAGTATTGCCACATAGAACACTGTAAGTATAGGGTACAGTATTGCCACATTGATCACTGCAATTATAGTGGTACAGTATTGCCACTGAGAACACTGTAATTATAGTGCCACAGTATTGCCACACAGAACACTGTAATTATAGTGGTGTAGTATGCCACCTAGAACACGGTAATTTTATTGGTACAATATTGCCACTAAGAGCACTGTAATTACTGTGGTGCAGTATTGCCACATAGAACATTGTAATTATAGTGGAACAGTACTGCCAGTTAATACACTGTAATTATAGTGGAACAGTACTGCCACATAATACACTGTAATTATAGTGTTGCAGAATTGCCACTTAGAACAGCGTAATTATAGAGGTGCAGTATTACCACATAGAACACTGCAATTGTAGGTTACAGTATTGCAGTATAGAAAACTGTAATTATAGTGGTACAGTACTGCCACATAGAACACAGTAATTATAGTATTACAATATTGTCACTAAGAGCACAGTTATTTCTGTGGTGCAGTATAGCCACATAGAACACTGTAATTATAGTGGAACAGTACTGCCACTTAATACACTGTAATTATAGTAGTGTATTATTGCTACTTAGAACAATGTAATTATAGGGTGAAGTATTGCCACACAGAACACTGTAATTACAGTGGTACACTACTGCCAAATAGAACGCTGTAATTATAGTAGTGCAGTATTGCCACATAGGACACTGTAATTACAGTGGAACAGCACTGCCACAAAGAGCACAGTAATTACAGTGGTGGAGTATTGCCCCTTAGAACAATGTAATTACAATTGTACAGTATTGCCACTTAATACACTGTAATTGTAGTGGTGCAGTGTTGCCAATAGAACAATGTAATTATAGTGCTGTGGTATTACCACATAGGGCCCTGTAATTATAGGGTACAGTATTGCAATATAGAACACTGTAATTATAGTAGATCAGTACTGCCACATAGAACACTGTAATTATATTGGGACAATATTACCACTAAGAGCACTGTAATTACTGTAATGCAGTATTGCCACATAGAACACTGTAATTATAGTGGACCAGAATTGCCAGGTAATACAATGTAACTATAGTGTTGCAGTGTTGCCACTTAGAACAATGCAATTATAGTGGTGCAGTATTACTACATAGAACACAGCAATTGTAGGGAACAGTCGTGCAATATAGAACACTGTAATTATAGTGGTACAGTATTGCCACACAGAACACTGTAATTATAGTGGTACAATATTGCCACAAAGAGCACTGTAATTTCTGTGGTAAAGTATTGCCACATAGAACACTGTAATTATAGTGGAACAGTACAGCGACTTAATACTCTGTAATTATAGTGGAACAGAACTGCCACTTAATACACTGTAATTATAGTGGTGCAGCATTGCCAATTAGAACAATGTAATTATAGGGTACAGTATTGCCACACAGAACACAGTAATTACAGTGGTACACCACTGCCACATAGAACACTGTAATTTCAGTGGTGCAGTATTGCCACATAGAACACTGTAATTATACAGCTGCAGTATTGCCACACAAAAAACACTGTAATTATAGTGGTGCAGTATTGCCACATAGGACACTGTAATTACAGTGGTACAGTACTCCACTATGAGCTTTGTAATTACAGTGGTGCAGTATTGCCACTTAATACACTGTAATTATAGTGGTGCAGTATTGCCTTTAGAACAATGTATTATAGAGGTACTGTATTACCACATTGAACACTGTAATTATAAGGTACAGTATTGCAATAGAGAACACTGTAATTAAAGTGGTACCGATTGCCACTTAAAACTCTGTAATTATAGTGGTGCAGTACTGCCACACAGAATATCGTAATTATAGTGGTGCAGTATTGCCACATAGAACACTGTAATTAGAGTGGTATAGTACTGCCACACAGAATATTGTAATTATAATGGTGCAGTATTGCCACATAGAACACTATAATTACAGTGGTACAGTATTGCCACATGGAACATTGTAACTACAGTGCCACAGTATTGCCTCAGAAATCACTGTAATTCTAATGGTGCATTATTGCCACAGAGAACACTGTAATTATAGTGATGCAGTATTTCCAAATAGAACACTGTAATTACATTGGTACAGTATTGCCACACAGAATAATGTAATCATAATGGTGCAGTTTTGCCACTTATTAAAATATGGATAGGAGAAATCAAATCAATAATGGCATCCTAAATGGATAAAACACATCACGTGACCATGAGTATATCATGCCGCGACCACACTCCTCCACTTTTAACCCTTCCAAAACAATTTTGTTATTTTATATGACTGTTATAAAACTCTATAGTGTGCAGTCTCGTTCTGATATACGGATGCCATGGGTGGTTGATGCACAACATGGCATGCGAATATCAGGGCAGGACCACACAGCTAAGAGTGGGTTATCTATTACTTAGAACACTGTAATTATAATTGTAGTGGTAAAGTATTGCCACATAGAATAATGCAATAATAGTGGAGCTGTTTTGAAAAATAGAACTCTGTAATTATAGTGGTGCAGTATTGCCACATACAACACTGTAATTATAGTGGCACAGTATTGACACTTAGAACACTGTAAGTATAGTGCACAGTTTTGCCACATAGAACACTGCAATTATATTGGTACAGTATTGCCACTTAGAACACTGTAATTATAGTGGCACAGTATTGCCACACAGAACACTGTAATTATAGTGGTGTAGTATGCCACATAGAACACGGTAATTTTATTGGTACAATATTGCCACTAAGAGCACTATAATTACTGTGGTGCAGTATTGCCACATAGAACACTGTAATTATAGTGGAACAGTACTGCCACTTAATACACTGTATTTTTAGTGGAACAGTACTGCCACGTAATACACTGTAATTATAGTGTTGCAGAATTGCCACTTTGAACAGTGTAATTATAGAGGTGCAGTATTACTACATAGAACACTGCAATTGTAGGGTACAGTATTGCAATATAGAACACTGTAATTATAGTGGTACAGTACTACCACATAGAACACAGTAAATATAGTATTACGATATTGTCACTAAGAGCACTGTAATTTCTGTGGTGCAGTATTGCCACATAGAAAACAGTAATTATAGTGGAACAGTGCTGCCACTTAATACACTGTAATTATAGTGGTGTAGTATTGCTACTTAGAACAATGTAATTATGGGGCAGTATTGCCACTTAGAACACTGTAATTACAGTGGTACACTACTGCCACATAGAACGCTGTAATTATAGTCTTGCAGTATTGTCACATAGAACACTGTAATTACAATGGTACACTACTGCCAAATAGAACGCTGTAATTATAGTAGTGCAGTATTGCCACATAGGACACTGTAATTACAGTGGAACTGCACTGTCACCAAGATCACAGTAATTACAGTGGTGGAGTATTGCCACTTAGAACAATGTAATTACAGTTGTACTGTATTACCACTTAATACACTGTAATTGTAGTGGTGCAGTGTTGCCATTAGAACAATGTAATTATAGTGCTGCGGTATTACCACATAGGGCCCTGTAATTATAGGGTACAGTATTGCAATATAGAACACTGTAATTATAGTAGATCAGTACTGCCACATAGAACACTGTAATTATATTGGTACAATATTACCACTAAGAGCACTGTAATTACTGTGATGCAGTATTGCCACATAGAACACTGTAATTATAGTGGAACAGTACTGCCAGGTAAAACAATGTAACTATAGTGTTGCAGTGTTGCCACTTAGAACAATGCAATTATAGTGGTGCAGTATTACCACATAGAACACAGCAATTGTAGGGTACAGTCGTGCAATATAGAACACTGTAATTATAGTGGTATAGTATTGCCACAAAGAACACTGTAATTATAGTGGTACAATATTGCAACTAAGAGCAATGTAATTTCTGTGGTACAGTATTGCCACATAGAACACTGTAATTATAGCGAACAGTACAGCCACTTAATACTCTGTAATTATAGTGGAACAGTACTGCCACTTAATACTCTGTAATTATAGTGGTGCAGTATTGCCAATTAGAACAATGTAATTATAGGGTACAGTATAGCCACAGAACACTGTAATTACAGTGGTACACTACTGCCACATAGAACACTGTTATTACAGTGGTGCAGTATTGCCACATAGAACACTGTAATTATACAGCTGTAGTATTGCCACATAAAACACTGTAATTATAGTGGTGCAGTACTGCAACATAGGACACTTTATTTACAGTGGTGCAATACTGCCACTATGAGCTTTGTAATTACAGTGGTGCAGTATTGCCACTTAATACACTGTAATTATAGTGTTGCAGTATTGCCACTTAGAACAATGTAATTATAGTGGTACAGTATTACCACATAGAACACTGTAATTACAGTGGTACACTACTGCCAAATAGAACGCTGTAATTATAGTAGTGCAGTATTGCCACATAGGACACTGTAATTACAGTGGAACAGCACTGCCACAAAGAGCACAGTAATTACCGTGGTGGAGTATTTCCACTTAGAACAATGTAATTACAATTGTACAGTATTGCCACTTAATACACTGTAATTGTAGTGGTGCAGTGTTGCCAATAGAACAATGTAATTAGAGTGCTGTGGTATTACCACATAGGGCCCTGTAATTATAGGGTACAGTATTGCAATACAGAACACTGTAATTATAGTAGATCAGTACTGCCACATAGAATACTGTAATTATATTGGGACAATATTACCACTAAGAGCACTGTAATTACTGTAATGCAGTATTGCCACATAGAACACTGTAATTATAGTGGACCAGTATTGCCAGGTAATACAATGTAACCATAGTGTTGCAGTGTTGCCACTTAGAACAATGCAATTATAGTGGTGCAGTATTACCACATACAGAGCACAGCAATTGTAGGGTACAGTCGTGGCAATATAGAACACTGTAATTATAGTGGTACAGTATTGCCACACAGAACACTGTAATTATAGTGGTACAATATTGCCACTAAGAGCACTGTAATTTCTGTGGTAAAGTATTGCCACATAGAACACTGTAATTATAGTGGAAAAGTACAGCCACTTAATACTCTGTAATTATAGTGGAACAGAACTGCCACTTAATACACTGTAATTATAGTGGTGCAGTATTGCCAATTAGAACAATGTAATTATAGGGTACAGTACTGCCACACAGAACACAGTAATTACAGTGGTACACCACTGCCACATAGAACACTGTAATTTAAGTGGTGCAGTATTGCCACATAGAACACTGTAATTATACAGCTGCAGTATTGCCACACAAAAAACACTGTAATTATAGTGGTGCAGTATTGCCACATAGGACACTGTAATTACAGTGGACAGTACTGCCACTATGAGCTTTGTAATTACAGTGGTGCAGTATTGCCACTTAATACCTGATATTATAGTGGTGCAGTATTGCCTTTAGAACAATGTATTATAGAGGTACTGTATTACCACATTGAACACTGTAATTATAAGGTACAGTATTGCAATAGAGAACACTGAAATTAAAGTGGCACCTATTACCACTTAAAACTCTGTAATTATAGTGGTGCAGTACTGCCACACAGAATATCGTGAATTATAGTGGTGCAGTATTGCCACATAGAACACTGTAATTAGAGTGGTATAGTACTGCCACACAGAATATTGTAATTATAATGGTGCAGTATTGCCACATAGAACACTATAATTACAGTGGTACAGTATTGCCACATGGAACATTGTAACTACAGTGCCACAGTATTGCCTCAGAAATCACTGTAATTCTAATGGTGCATTATTGCCACAAGAACACTGTAATTATAGTGATGCAGTATTTCCACATAGAACACTGTAATTACAGTGGTACAGTATTGCCACACAGAATAATGTAATCATAATGGTGCAGTTTTGCCACTTATTAAAAAATGGATAGGAGAAATCAAATCAATAATGGCATCCTAATTGGATAAAACACATCACGTGACCATGGGTATATCATGCCGCGACCACACTCCTCCACTTTTAACCCCTTCCAAAACAATTTTGCCATTTTATATGACTGTTATAAAACTCTATAGTGTGCAGTCTCATTCTGATATACGGATGCCATGGGTGGCTGATGCACAACATGGCATGCGTATATCAGGGCTGGACCACACAGCTAAGAGTGGGTTATCTATTACTTAGAACACTGTAATTATAATTGTAGTGGTAAAGTATTGCCACATAGAATAATGTAATAATAGTGGTGCTGTTTTGAAAAATAGAACACTGTAATTATAGTGGTGCAGTATTGCCACATACAACACTGTAATTATAGCGGCAAAGTATTGCCACTTAGAACACTGTAAGTATAGTGTACAGTTTTGCCACATAGAACACTGCAATTATAGTGGTACAGTATTGCCACTTAGAACACTGTAATTATAGTGGCACAGTATTGCCACACAGAACACTGTAATTATAGTGGTGTAGTATGCCACATAGAACACATTAATTTTATTGGTACAATATTGCCACTAAGAGCACTATAATTACTGTTGTGCAGTATTGCCACATAGAACACTGTAATTATACTGGAACAGTACTGACACTAAATACACTGTAATTTTAGTGGAACAGTACTGCCACGTAATACACTGTAATTATAGTGTTGCAGAATTGCCACTTTGAACAGTGTAATTATAGAGGTGCAGTATTACCACATAGAACACTGCAATTGTAGGGTACAGTATTGCAATATAGAACACTGTAATTATAGTGGTACAGTGCTGCCACATAGAACACAGTTAATATAGTATTACGATATTGTGACTAAGAGCACTGTAATTTCTGTGATGCAGTATTGCCACATAGAAAACAGTAATTATAGTGGAACAGTACTGCCACTTAATACACTGTAATTATAGTGGTGTAGTATTGCTACTTAGAACAATGTAATTATAGGGTGCAGTATTGCCACTTAGAACACTGTAATTACAGTGGTACACTACTGCCACATAGAACGCTGTAATTATAGTCTTGCAGTATTGTCACATAGAACACTGTAATTACAGTGGTACACTACTGCCAAATAGAACGCTGTAATTATAGTAGTGCAGTATTGCCACATAGGACACTGTAATTACAGTGGAACTGCACTGTCACGAAGATCACAGTAATTACAGTGGTGGAGTATTGCCACTTAGAACAATGTAATTACAGTTGTACAGTATTACCACTTAATACACTGTAATTGTAGTGGTGCAGTGTTGCCATTAGAACAATGTAATTGTAGTGCTGTGGTATTACCACATAGGGCCCTGTAATTATAGGGTACAGTATTGCAATATAGAACACTGTAATTATAGTAGATCAGTACTGCCACATAGAACACTGTAATTATATTGGTACAACATTACCACTAAGAGCACTGTAATTACTGTGGTGCAGTATTGCCACATAGAACACTGTAATTATAGTGGAACAGTACTGCCAGGTAAAACAATGTAACTATAGTGTTGCAGTGCTGCCACTTAGAACAATGCAATTATAGTGGTGCAGTATTACCAAATAGAACACAGCAATTGTAGGGTACAGTCGTGCAATATAGAACACTGTAATTATAGTGGTACAGTATTGCCACACAGAACACTGTAATTATAGTGGTACAATATTGCCTCTAAGAGCACTGTAATTTCTGTGGTACAGTATTGCCACATAGAACACTGTAATTATAGTGAACAGTACAGCCCCTTAATACTCTGTAATTATAGTGGAACAGTACAGCCACTTAATACACTGTAATTGTAGTGGTGCAGTATTGCCAATTAGAACAATGAAATTATAGGGTACAGTATAGCCACACAGAACACTGTAATTACAGTGGTACACTACTGCCACATAGAACACTGTTATTACAGTGGTGCAGTATTGCCACATAGAACACTGTAATTATACAGCTGTAGTATTGCCACATAAAACACTGTAATTATAGTGGTGCAGTATTGCCACATAGGACACTTTATTTACAGTGGTACAATACTGCCACTATGAGCTTTGTAATTACAGTGGTGCAGTATTGCCACTTAATACACTGTAATTATAGTGTTGCAGTATTGCCACTTAGAACAATGTAATTATAGTGGTACAGTATTACCATATAGAACACTGTAATTATAGGGTACAGTACTGCAATATAGAACACTGTAATTATAGTAGTACAGTTTTGCCTCTTTGAATACTGCAATTATAGTTGTACAGTATTGTCATTAAGAGCACTGTAATTACAGTGGTGCAGTATTGCCACTTAGAACACTGCACTGATCATGGTACAGTACTGCCACATAAAACACTGTAACTGTAGTGCTGCAGTATTGCCACTTAGAAAAATGTAATTATAATGGTACAGTTTTACCACATAGAACACTGTAATTATAAGGTAAAGTATTGCAGTATAGCACACTGCAATTATAGAGGCACAGTATTGCCACTTAGAACACTGTAATTATAGCAGTACAGTATTGCCACTAAGAGCACTATAATTATAGTGGTGCGAGTATTGCCACATAGAACACTTTATTATAGTGGAACAGTACTGTCACTTACTATACTGTAAATATAGCGGTGCAGTATTGCCTTTTAGAACAATGTATTATAGAGGTACTGTATTACCACATTGAACACTGTAATTATAAGGTACAGTATTGCAATATAGAACACTGTAATTATAGTGGAACCGTATTGCCACTTAAAACTCCGTAATTATAGTGGTGCAGTACTGACACACAGAATATCGTAATTATAGTGGTGCAGTATTGCCACATAGAACACTGTAATTAGAGAGGTATAGTACTGCCACACAGAATATTGTAATTATAATGGTGCAGTATTACCACATAGAACACTGTAATTACAGTGGTACAGTATTGCCACACAGAACATTGTAACTACAGTGCCACAGTATTGCCTCAGAAATCACTGTAATTCTAATGGTGCATTATTGCCACATAGAACACTGTAATTATAGTGAGCAGTATTTCCACATAGAACACTGTAATTACAGTGGTACAGTATTGCCACACAGAATAATGTAATCATAGTGGTGCAGTTTTGCCACTTATTAAAAAAGGGATAGGAGAAAGCAAATCAATAATGGCAACCTAACTGAATAAAACACATCACGTGACCCTGAGTATATCATACTGTGACCACACTCCTGCACTTTTAACCCCTTCCAAAACAATTTTGCCATTTTAGATGACTGTTATAAAACTCTATAGTGTGCAGTCGCACTCTGATATACGGATGCCTTGGGTGGTTGATGCACAACATGGCATGCGTATATCAGGGCTGGACCACACAGCTAAGAGTTTGTTATCTATTACTTAGAACACTGTAATTATAATTGTAGTGGTAAAGTATTGCCACATAGAATAATGTAATAATAGAGGTGCTGTTTTGCCAAATAGAACACTGTAATTGTAGTGGTGCAATATTGCCACATAGACCACTGTAATTATAGTGGTGCAGTATTGCCACATACAGCACTGTAATTATAGTGGCACAGTATTGCCACTTAGAACACTGAAAGTATAGTGGTGCAGTATTGCCACATAGGACACTGCAATTACAATGGTACAGTACTGCCACTAAGAGAATTGTAATTACAGTTGTGCAGTATTGCCACTTATTACACTGTAATTATAGTGATGCAGTATTGCCACTTAGAACAATGTAATTATAGTGGTACAGTATTACCACATAGAACACTCTAATTACAGGGTACAGTATTACAATATAGAACACTGTAATTATAATAGTAGAGTATTGCCACTTTGAACACTGCAATTATAGTGGTACAGTATTGTCAATAAGAGCACTGTAATTACAGTGGTGCAGTATTGCCACTTAGAACACTGTACTTATCATGGTACAGTACTGCCACAAAATACACTGTAATTATAGTGCTGCAGTATTGCCACTTAGAAAAATGTAATTATAATGGTACAGTTTTACCACATAGAACACTGTAATTATAAGGTAAAGTATTGCAGTATAGCACACTGCAATTATAGTGGCACAGAATTGCCACTTAGAACACCGTAATTATAGCAGTACAGTATTGCCTCTAAGAGCACTATAATTACAGTGGTGCGGTATTGCCATATAGAACACTTTATTATAGTGGAACAGTACTGTCACTTAAAATACTGTAATTATAGTGGTGCAGAATTGCCTTTTAGAACAATGTAATTATAGAGGTACTGTATTACCACATTGAACACTGTAATTATAAGGTACAGTATTGCAATATAGAACACTGTAATTATAGTGGTACCGTATTGCCACTTAAAACTCTGTAATTATAGTGGTGCAGTACTGCCACACAGAAAATTGTAATTATAGTGGTGCAGTATTTGCACATAGAACACTGTAATTACAGTGGTTCAGTATTGCCACACAGAACATTGTAACTACAGTTCCACAGTATTGCCTCAGAAATCACTGTAATTCTAATGGTGCATTATTGCCTCATAGAACACTGTATTTATAGTGATGCAGTATTTCCACATAGAACACTGTAATTACAGTGGTACAGTACTGCCACACAGAATAATGTAATCAGAGTGGTGCAGTTTTGCCACTTTTTAAAAAAGGGATATGAGAAATCAAATCAATAATGGCATCCTAATTGGATAAAACACATCACGTGACCATGAATATATCATACCGCAACCACACTCCTCCACTTTTAACCCCCTCCAAAACAATTTTGCCATTTTATATGACTGTTATAAAACTCTATAGCGTGCAGTCGTACTCTGATATACGGATGCCGTGGGTGGTTGATGCACAACATGGCATGCTTAAATCAGGGCTGGACCACACAGCTAAGAGTGGGTTATCTATTACTTAGAACACTGTAATTATAATTGTAGTGGTAAAGTATTGCCACATAGAATAATGTAATAATAGTGGTGCTGTTTTGCCAATAGAACACTGTAATTATAGTGGTGCAGTATTGCCACATAGACCACTGTAATTATAGTGGTGCAGAATTGCCACATACAACACAGTAATTATAGTGGTGAAGTATGCCACATAGAACACGGTAATTTTATTGGTACAATATTGCCACTAAGAGCACTGTAATTACTGTGGTGCAGTATTGCCACATAGAACACTGTAATTATAGTGGAACAGTACTGCCACTTAATACACTGTAATTTTAGTGGAACAGTACTGCCACGTAATACACTGTAATTATAGTGTTGCAGAATTGCCACTTTGAACAGTGTAATTATAGAGGTGCAGTATTACCACATAGAACACTGCAATTGTAGGGTACAGTATTGCAAAATAGAACACTGTAATTATAGTGGTACAGTACTGCCACATAGAACACAGTAAATATAGTATTACGATATTGTCACTAAGAGCACTGTAATTTCTGTGGTGCAGTATTGCCGCATAGAACACAGTAATTATAGTGGAACAGTACTGCCACTTAATACACTGTAATTTTAGTGGTGTAGTATTGCTGCTTAGAACAATGTAATTAAAGGGTGCAGTACTGCCACTTAGAACACTGTAATTACAGTGGTACACTACTGCCACATAGAACGCTTTAATTATAGTGGTGCAGTATTGTCACATAGAACACTGTAATTACAGAGCTGCAATATTGCCACATAAAACACTGTAATTATAGCAGTGCAGTATTGCCACATAGGACACTGTAATTACAGTGGAACAACACTGCCACGAAGAGCACAGTAATTACAGTGGTGTAGTATTGCCACTTTGAACACTGTAATTACAGTGGTACAGTATTGCCACTTAATACACTGTAATTGTAGTGGTGCAGTATTGCCACTTAAAACAATGTAATTATAGTGGTGCAGTATTACCACATAGGAAACTGTAATTGTAGGGTACAGTATTGTAATATAGAACACAGTAATTATAGTGGTACAGTATTGCCACATAGAACACTGTAATTATAGTGTAAAAGAACAGACACTTAATACTCTGTAATTATAGTTTAACAGTACTGCCACTTAATACACTGTAATTATAGTGGTGCAGTTTTGCCTCTTAGAACAATGTAATTATAGTGGTTCAGGATTGCCTCACAGAACACTGTAATTACAGTGGTACACTACTGCCACATAGAACACTGTAATTACAGTGGTGCAGTTTTGCCACGTAGAACACTGTAATTATACATCAGCAGTATTGCCACTTAAAACACTCTAATTATACAGCTGCAGTATTGCCACATAAAACTCTGTAATTGTAGTGGTACAGTATTACCTCATAGAACACTGTAATAATAGGGTACAGTATTGCAATACAAAACACTGTAATTATAGTTGTACAGTATTGCCGCTTTGAACACTGCAATTATAGTGGTACAGTATTGCCACTAAGAGCACTGTAATTACAGAGGTGTAGTATTGCCACTTAGAACACTGTACTTATCATGGTACAGTACTGCCACTTAATACACTGTAAATATAGTGCTGCAGTATTGCCACTTAGAAAAATGTAATTATAATGGTCCAATTTTACCACATAGAACACTGTAATTATAAGGTAAAGTATTGCAGTATAGCACACTACAGTTATAGTGGCACAGTATTGCCACTTAGAACACTGTAATTATAGCAGTACAGTATTGCCACTAAGAGCACTATAATTATAGTGGTGTGGTATTGCCACATAGAACACCGTAATTATAGTGGAACAGTACTGTCACTTAATATACTGTTATTATATTGGTGCAGTATTGCCTTTTCGAACAATGTAATTATAGAGGTACTGTATTACCACATTGAACACTGTAATTATGAGGTACAGTATTGCAATATTGTACACTGTAATTATAGTGGTATATTATTGCCACTTAAAACTCTGTAATTATAGTGGTGCATTACTGCCACACAGAATATCATAATTATAGTGGTGCAGTATTGCCACATAGAACACTGTAATTAGAGTTGTACAGTACTGCCACACAGAATATTGTAATTATAATGGTGCAGTACTGCCACATAGAACACTATAATTACAGAGGTACAGTATTGCCACACAGAACAGTGTAACTACAGTGCCACAGTATTACCTCATAAATCACTGTAATTCTAATGGTGCATTATTGCCACATAGAACACTGTAATTATAGTGATGCAGTATTTCCACATAGAACACTGTAATTACAGTGGTACAGTTTTGCCACACAGAATAATGTAATCATAGTGGTGCAGTTTGCCACTTAATGAAAAAGGGATAGCAGAAATCAAATCAATAATGGCATCCTAATTGGATAAACACATCACGTGAGCATGAGTATACCATACCGCAACCACACTCCTCCACTTTTAACCCCCTCCAAAACAATTTTGCCATTTTATATGACTGTTAAAAAACTCTATAGTGTGCAGTCGCACTCTGATATACGGATGCCTTGGGTGGTTGACGCACAACAGGGCATGCGTATATCAGGGCTGGACCACACAGCTAAGAGTGGGTTATCTATTACTTAGAACACTGTAATTATAATTGTAGTGGTAAAGTATTGCCATTTACAATAATGTAATAACAGTGGATCTGTATTGCCAAATAGAACACTGTAATTATAGTGGTGCAGTATTGCCACATAGACCACTGTAATTATAGTGGTGCAGTATTGCCACATACAACACTGTAATTAAAGTGGCACAGTATTGCCACATAGAACACTGTAAGTATAGGGTACAGTATTGCCACATAGATCACTGCAATTATAGTGGTACAGTATTGCCACTTAGAACACTGTAATTATAGTGCCACAGTATTGCCACACAGAACACTGTAATTATAGTGGTGTAGTATGCCACATAGAACACAGTAATTTTATTGCTACAATATTGCCACTAAGAGCACTGTAATTACTGTGGTGCAGTATTGCCACATAGTACACTGTAATTATAGTGGAACAGTACTGCCACTTAATACACTGTAATTATAGTGGAACAGTACTGCCACATAATACACTGTAATTATAGTGTTGCAGAATTGCCACTTAGAACAGTGTAATTATAGAGGTGCAGTATTACCACATAGAACTCTGCAATTGTAGGTTACAGTATTGCAGTATAGAAAACTGTAATTATAGTGGTACTGTTCTGCCACATAGAACACAGTAATTATAGTATTACAATATTGTCACTAAGAGCACAGTTATTTCTGTGGTGCAGTATTGCCACATAGAACACTGTAATTATAGTGGAACAGTACTGCCACTTAATACACTGTAATTATAGTGGTGTAGTATTGCTACTTAGAACAATGTAATTATAGGGTGAAGTATTGCCACACAGAACACTGTAATTACAGTGGTACACTACTGCCAAATAGATCGCTGCAATTATAGTAGTGCAGTATTGCACATAGGACACTGTAATTACAGTGGAACAGCACTGCCATGAAGATCACAGTAATTACAGTGGTGGAGTATTGCCACTTAGAACAATGTAATTACAATTGTACAGTATTGCCACTTAATACACAGTAATTGTAGTGGTGCAGTGTTGCCAAAAGTACAAAGTAATTATAGTGCTGTGGTATTACCACATAGGGCCCTGTAATTATAGGGTACAGTATTGCAATATAGAACACTGTAATTATAGTAGATCAGTACTGCCACATAGAACACTGTAATTATATTGGGACAATATTACCACTAAGAGCACTGTAATTACTGTGATGCAGTATTGCAACATAGAACACTGTAATTATAGTGGACCAGTATTGCCAGGTAATACAATGTAACTATAGTGTTACAGTGTTGCCACTTAGAACAATGCAATTATAGTGGTGCAGTATTACCACATAGAACACAGCAATTGTAGGGTACAGTCGTGCAATATAGAACACTGTAATTATAGTGGTACAGTATTGCCACACAGAACACTGTAATTATAGAGGTACAATATTGCCATTAAGAGCACTGTAATTTCTGTTGTACAGTATTGCCACATAGAACACTGTAATTATAGTGGAACAGTACAGCCTCTTAATACTCTGTAATTATAGTGGAACAGAACTGCCACTTAATACACTGTAATTATAGTGGTGCAGCATTGCCAATTAGAACAATGTAATTATAGGGTACAGTATTGCCACACAGAACACTGTAATTACAGTGGTACACCACTGCCACATAGAACACTGTAATTACAGTGGTGCAGTATTGCCACATAGAACACTGTAATTATACAGCTGCAGTATTGCCACACAAAAAACACTGTAATTATAGTGGTGCAGTATTGCCACATAGGACACTGTAATTACAGTGGTATAGTACTGCCACTATGAGCTTTGTAATTACAGTGGTGCAGTATTGCCACTTAATACACTGTAATTATAGTGGTGCAGTATTGCCTTTTAGAACAATGTATTATAGAGGTACTGTATTACCACATTGAACACTGTAATTATAAGGTACAGTATTGCAATATAGAACACTGTAATTAAAGTGGTACAGTATTGCCACTTAAAACTCTGTAATTATAGTGGTGCAGTACTGCCACACAGAATATCGTAATTATAGTGGTGCAGTATTGCCACATAGAACACTGTAATTAGAACGGTACAGTACTGCCACACAGAATATTGTAATTATAATGGTGCAGTATTGCCACATAGAACACTGTAATTACAGTGGTACAGTATTGCCACACAGAACATTGTAACTACAGTGCCACAGTATTGCCTCAGAAATCACTGTAATTCTAATGGTGCATTATTGCCACATAGAACACTGTAATTATAGTGATGCAGTATTTCCACATAGAACACTGTAATTACAGTGGTTCAGTATTGCCACACAGAATAATGTAATCATAGTGGTGCAGTTTTGCCACTTATTAAAAAAGGAAAGGAGAAATCAAATCAATAATGGCATCCTAATTGGATAAAACACATCACGTGACCATGGGAATATCATGCCGCGACACACCTCCACTTTTAACCCCCTCCAAACAATTATGCCATTTTATATGACTGTTATAAAACTCTATAGTGTGCAGTCTCATTCTGATATACGGATGCCTTGGGTGGTTGATGCACAACATGGCATGTGTATATCAGGGCTGGACCACACAGCTAAGAGTGGGTTATCTATTACTAAGAACACTGTAATTATAATTGTAGTGGTAAAGTATTGCCACATAGAATAATGTAATAACAGTGGCACAGTATTGACACTTAGAACACTGTAAGTATAGGGTACAGTTTTGCCACATAGAACACTGCAATTATAGTGGTACAGTATTGCCACACAGAACACAGTAATTATAGTGGTGTAGTATGCCACATAGAACACGGTAATTTTATTGGTACAATATTGCCACTAAGAGCACTGTAATTACTGTGGTGCAGTATTGCCACATAGAACACTGTAATTGTAGGGGAACTGTACTGCCACTTAATACACTGTAATTTTAGTGGAACAGTACTGCCACGTAATACACTGTAATTATAGTGTTGCAGAATTGCCACTTTGAACAGTGTAATTATAGAGGTGCAGTATTACCACATAGAACACTGCAATTGTAGTGTACAGTATTGCAATCTAGAACACTGTAATTATAGTGGTACAGTACTGCCACATAGAACACAGTAAATATAGTATTACGATATTGTCACTAAGAGCACTGTAATTTCTGTGGTGCAGTATTGCCACATAGAACACAGTAATTATAGTGGAACAGTACTGCCACTTAATACACTGTAATTATAGTGGTGTAGTATTGCTACTTAGAACAATGTAATTATAGGGTGCAGTATTGCCACTTAGAACACTGTAATTACAGTGGTACACTACTGCCACATAGAACGCTGTAATTATAGTGGTGCAGTATTGTCACATAGAACACTGTAATTACAGTGGTACACTACTGCCAAATAGAACGCTGTAATTATAGTAGTGCAGTATTGCCGCATAGGACACTGTAATTACAGTGGAACTGCACTGTCACAAAGATCACAGTAATTACAGTGGTGGAGTATTGCCACTTAGAACAATGTAATTACAGTTGTACAGTATTGCCACTTAATACACTGTAATTGTAGTGGTGCAGTGTTGCCATTAGAACAATGTAATTATAGTGCTGTGGTATTACCACATTGGGCCCGGTAATTATAGGGTACAGTATTGCAATATAGAACACTGTAATTATAGTAGATCAGTACTGCCACATAGAACACTGTAATTATATTGGTACAATATTACCACTAAGAGCACTGTAATTACTGTGATGCAGTATTGCCACATAGAACACTGTAATTATAGTGGAACAGTACTGCCAGGTAATACAATGTAACTATAGTGTTGCAGTGTTGCCACTTAGAACAATGCAATTATAGTGGTGCAGTATTACCACATAGAACACAGCAATTGTAGGGTACAGTCATGCAATATAGAACACTGTAATTATAGTGGTACAGAATTGCCACACAGAACACTGTAATTATAGTGGTACAATATTGCCACTAAGAGCACTGTAATTTCTGTGGTACAGTATTGCCACATAGAACACTGTAATTATAGTGGAACAGTACAGCCACTTAATACTGTGTAATTATAGTGGAACAGTACTGCCACTTAAAACACTGTAATTATAGTGGTGCAGTATTGCCAATTAGAACAATGTAATTATAGGGTACAGTATAGCCACCCAGAACACTGTAATTACAGTGGTACACTACTGCCACATAGAACACTGTAATTACAGTGGTGCAGTATTGCCACATAGAACACTGTAAATATACAGCTGTAGTATTGCCACATAAAATACTGTAATTATAGAGGTGCAGTATTGCCACATAGGACACTTTAATTACAGTGGTACAGTACTGCCACTATGAGCTTTGTAATTACAGTGGTGCAGTATTGCCACTTAATACACTGTAATTATAGTGTTGCAGTATTGCCACTTAGAACAATGAAATTATAGTGGTACAGTATTACCACATAGAACACTGTAATTATAGTGTACAGTATTGCAATATAGAACACTGTAATTATAGTAGTACAGTGTTGCCACTTTGAATACTGCAATTCTAGTTGTACAGTATTGCCACTAAGAGCACTGTAATTACAGTGGTGCAGTATTGCCACTTAGAACACTGCACTTATCATGGTACAGTACTGCCACATAATACACTGTAATTATAGTGCTGCAGTATTGCCACTTAGAAAAATGTAATTATAATGGTACAGTTTTACCACATAGAACACTGTAATTATAAGGTAAAGTATTGCAGTATAGCACACTGCAATTATAGAGGCACAGTATTGCCTCTTAGAACACTGTAATTATAGCAGTACAGTATTGCCATTAAGAGCACTACAATTATAGTGGTGTGGTATTGCCACATAGAACACTTTATTATAGTGGAACAGTACTGTCACTTAATATACTGTAATTATAGTGGTGCAGTATTGCCTTTTAGAACAATGTATTATAGAGGAAGTGTATTACCACATTGAACACTGTAATTATAAGGTACAGTGTTGCAATATAGAACACTGTAATTATAGTGGTACCGTATTGCCACTTAAAACTCTGTAATTATAGTGGTGCAGTACTGCCACACAGAATATCGTAATTATAGTGGTGCAGTATTGCCACATAGAACACTGTAATTAGAGTGGTATAGTGCTGCCACACAGAATATTGTAATTATAATGGTGCAGTATTGCCACATAGAACACTGTAATTACAGTGGTACAGTATTGCCACACAGAAAATTGTAACTACAGTGCCACAGTATTGCCTCAGAAATCACTGTAATTCTAATGGTGCATTATTGCCACATAGAACACAGTAATTATAGTGAGCAGTATTTCCACATAGCACACTGTAATAACAGTGGTACAGTATTGCCACACAGAATAATGTAATCATAGTGGTGCAGTTTTGCCACTTAATAAAAAAGGGATAGGAGAAAGCAAATCAATAATGGCATCCTAATTGGATAAAACACATCACGTGACCCTGAGTATATCATACCGCGACCACACTCCTCCACTTTTAACCCCCTCCAAAACAATTTTGCCATTTTAGATGACTGTTATAAAACTCTATAGTGTGCAGTCGCACTCTGATATACAGAAGCCTTGGGTGGTTGATGCACAACATGGCATGCGTATATCAGGGCTGGACCACACAGGTAAGAGTGGGTATCTATTACTTAGAACACTGTAATTATAATTGTAGTGGTAAAGTATTGCCACATAGAATAATGTAATAATAGTGGTGCTGTTTTGCCAAATAGAACACTGTAATTATAGTGGTGCAGTATTGCCACATAGACCACTGTAATTATAGTGGTGCAGTATTGCCACATACAGCACTGTAATTATAGTGGCACAGTATTGCCACTTAGAACACTGTAAGTATAGTGGTGCAGTATTGCCACATAGGAAACTGCAATTACAGTGGTACAGTACAGCCACTAAGAGAATTGTAATTACAGTGGTGCAGTATTGCCACTTATTACACTGTAATTATAGTGTTGCAGTATTGCCACTTAGAACAATGTAATTATAGTGGTACAGTATTACCACATGGAACACTCTAATTACAGGGTACAGTATTACAATATAGAACACTGTAATTATAGTAGTAGAGTATTGCCACTTTGAACACTGCATTTATAGTGGTACAGTATTGTCAATAAGAGCACTGTAATTACAGTGGTGCAGTATTGCCACTTAGAACACTGTACTTATCATGGTACAGTACTGCCACAAAATACACTGTAATTATAGTGCTGCAGTATTGCCACTTAGAAAAATGTAATTATAATGGTACAGTTTTACCACATAGAACACTGTAATTATAAGGTAAAGTATTGCAGTATAGCACACTGTAATTACAGTGGCACAGTATTGCCACTTAGAACACAGTAATTATAGCAGTACAGTATTGCCACTAAGAGCACTATAATTATAGTGGTGCGGTATTGCCACATAGAACACTTTGTTATAGTGGAACAGTACTGTCACTTAAAATACTGTAATTATAGTGGTGCAGAATTGCCTTTTAGAACAATGTAATTATAGAGGTAATGTATTACCACATTGAACACTGTAATTATAAGGAACAGTATTGCAATATAGAACACTGTAATTATAGTGGTACCGTATTGCCACTTAAAACTCTGTAATTATAGTGGTGCAGTACTGCCACACAGAAAATTGTATTTATAGTGGTGCAGTATTTGCACATAGAACACTGTAATTAGAGTGGTATAGTACTGCCACACAAAATATTGTAATTATAATGGTGCAGTATTGCTACATAGAACACTGTAATTACAGTGGTTCAGTATTGCCACACAGAACATTGTAACTACAGTTCCACAGTATTGCCTCAGAAATCACTGTAATTCTAATGGTGCATTATTGCCACATAGAACACTGTATTTACAGTGATGCAGTATTTCCACATAAAACACTGTAATTACAGTGGTACAGTACTGCCACACAGAATAATGTAATCAGAGTGGTGCAGTTTTGCCACTTATTAAAAAAGGGATAGGAGAAATCAAATCAATAAAGGCATCCTAATTGGATAAAACACATCACGTGACCATGAGTATATCATACCGCGACCACACTCCTCCACTTTTAACCCCCCTCCAAAACAATTTTGCCATTTTATATGACTGTTATAAAACTCTATAGTGTGCAGTCGCACTCTGATATTCGGATGCCTTGGGTGGTTGATGCACAACATGGCATGCGTATATCAGGGCTGGACCACACAGCTAAGAGTGGGTTATCTATTACTTAGAACACCGTAATTATATTTGTAGTGGTAAAGTATTGCCACATAGAATAATGTAATAATAGTGGTGCTGTTTTGCCAATAGAACACTGTAATTATAGTGGTGCAGTATTGCCACATAGACCACTATAATTATAGTGGTGCAGTGTATTGCCACATACAACACAGTAATTATAGTGGTGTAGTATGCCACATAGAACACAGTAATTTTATTGGTACAATATTGCCACTAAGAGCACTGTAATTACTTTGGTGCAGTATTGCCACATCGAACACTGTAATTATAGTGGAACAGTACTGCCTCTTAATACACTGTAATTTTAGTGGAACAGTACTGCCATGTAATACACTGTAATTATAGTGTTGCAGAACTGCCACTTTGAACAGTGTCATTATAGACGTGCAGTATTACCACATAGAACACTGCAATTGTAGGGTAAGGTATAGCAATATAGAACACTGTAATTATAGTGGTACAGTACTGCCACATAGAACACAGTAAATATAGTATTATGCGATTGTCACTAAGAGCACTGAAATGTCTGTTGTGCAGTATTTCCACATAGAACACAGTAATTATAGTGGAACAGTACTGCCACTTAATACACTGTAATTATAGTGGTGTAGTATTGTTACTTAGAACAATGTAATTAAAGGGTGCAGTATTGCCACTTAGAACACTGTAATTACAGTGGTACACTACTGCCACATAAAACACTGTAATTATAGCAGTGCAGTATTGCCACATAGGACACTGTAATTACAGTGGAACAGCACTGCCACGAAGAGCACAGTAATTACAGTGGTGGAGTATTGCCACTTAGAACACTGTAATTACAGTGGTACAATATTGCCACTTAATACACTGTAATTGTAGTGGTGCAGTATTGCCACTTAGAACAATGTAATTATAGTGGTGCAGTATTACGACAATGGGCACTGTAATTGTAGGGTACAGTATTGCAATACAGAACACTGTAATTATAGTGGTACAGTATTGCCACATAGAACACTGTAATTATATTGGTACAATATTGCCACTAAGAGAACTGCAATTACTGTGGTGCAGTATTGCCACATAGAATATTGCAATTATAGTGGAACAGTACTGCCACATAATACACTGTAACCATAGTGTTGCAGTGTTGATACTTAGAACAATGTAATTATACTGGTGCAGTATTACCACATAGAACACTGCAATTGTAGGGTACAGTCGTGCAATACAGAAAACTCTAATTACAGTGGTACAGTATTGCCAAATAGAACACTGTAATTACAGTGGTACAATATTGCAACTAAGAGCACTGTAATTTCTGTGGTACAGTATTGCCACATAGAACACTGTAATTATAGTGGAACAGTACAGCCACTTAATACACTGTAATTATAGTGGAACAGTACTGCCACTTAATACACTGTAATTATAGTGGTGCAGTATTGCCAATTAGAACAATGTAATTATAGAGTACAGTATTGCCACACAGAACACTGTGATTATAATGGTACACTACTGCCACATAGAACACTATAATTACAGTGGTGCAGTATTGCCACATAGTACACTGTAATTATACAGCTGCAGTATTGCCACATAAAACACTGTAATTATAGTGGTGCAGTATTGCCACATAGAACACTGTAATTACAGTGGTACAGTACTGCCACTTAATACACTGTAATTATAGTGGAACAGTACTGTCACGTAATACACTGTAATTATAGTGTTGCAGAATTGCCACTTAGAACAGTGTAATTATAGAGGTGCAGTATTACCACACAGAACACAGCAATTGTAGGGTACAGTATTGCATTGTAGAACACTGTAATTATAGTGGTACAGTACTGCCACATAGAACACAGTAATTATATTATTACAATAGTGTCACTAAGAGCACTGTAATTTCTGTGGTGCAGTATTGCCACATAGAACACTGTAATTATAAGGTACGGTATTGCAATATAGAACACTGTAATTATAGTGGTACCGTATTGCCACTTAAAACACTGTAATTGTAGTGGTGCACTACTGCCACCCAGAATATCGTAATTATAGTGGTGCTGACTTGCCAAATAGAACACTGTAATTAGAGTGGTACAGTACTGCCACACAGAATATTGTAATTATAATGGTGCAGTATTGACACATAGAACACTGTAATTACAGTGGTACAGTATTTCCACACAAAACATTGTTACTACAGAGCCACAGCATTGTCACAAAAATCATTGTAATTCTAATGGTGCATTATTGCCACATAGAACACTTTAATTATAGTGATGCAGTATTGTCACATAGAACACTGTAATTACAGTGGTACAGTATTGCCGCACAGAATAATGTAATCATAGTGGTGCAGTTTTGCCACTTATAAAAAAGGGATAGGAGAAAGCAAATCAATAATGGCACCCTAATTGGATAAAACACATCACGTGACCATGTGTATATCATACCGTGACCACACTCCACTTTTAACCCCCTCCAAAACAATTTTGCCATTTTAGATAACTGTTATACAACTCTATGGTGTGCAGTCGCACTCTGATATACGGATGCCTTGGGTGGTTGATGCACAACATGGCATGCATATATCAGGGCTGGACCACACAGCTAAGAGTGGTTTATCTATTACTTAGAACACTGTAATTATGATTGTAGTTGTAAAGTATTGCCACATAGAATAATGTAATAATAGTGGTGCTGTATTGCCAAATAGAACAATGTAATTTTCGTGGTACAGTATTGCCACATAGAATATTGTAATTATAGTGGTTCAATATTGCACATTGAACACTGTAATTATAGTGATGCAATATTGCCACATAGACCACTGTAATTATAGTTGTGCAGTATTGCCACTTAGAACACTGTAATTATAGTGGCACAGTATTGCCCCTTAGAACACTCTAAGTATAGGGTACAGTATTGCCACATAGACCACAGCAATTATAGTGGAACAGTATTGCCACTTAGAACACTGTAATTATAGTGGCACAGTATTGCGACATAGAACACTGTAATTATAGAGGTACAATATTGCCACTAAGAGCACTGTAATTTCTGTGGTGCAGTATTGCCACATCGAACACTGTAATTATATTGGAACAGTACTGCCACTTAATACACTGTAATTATAGTGGAACAGTACTGTCACGTAATACACTGTAATTATAGTGTTGCAGAATTGCCACTTAGAACAGTGTAATTATAGAGGTGCAGTATTACCACATAGAACACAGCAATTGTAGGGTACAGTATTGCATTGTAGAACACTGTTATTATAGTGGTACAGAACTGCCACATAGAACACAGTAATTATATTATTACTATAGTGTCACTAAGAGCACTGTAATTTCTGTGGTGCAGTATTGCCACATAGAACAATGTAATTATAAGGTACAATATTGCAATATAGAACACTGTAATTATAGTGGTACCGTATTGCCACTTAAAACACTGTAATTGTAGTGGTGCACTACTGCCACCCAGAATATCGTAATTATAGTGGTGCAGACTTGCCAAATAGAACACTGTAATTAGAGTGGTACAGTACTGCCACACAGAATATTGTAATTATAATGGTGCAGTATTGACACATAGAACACTGTAATTACTGTGGTTCAGTATTTCCACACAAAACATTGTTACTACAGTGCCACAGTATTGCCACATAAATCACTGTAATTCTCATGGTGCATTATTGACACATAGAACACTATAATTATAGTGATGCAGTATTGTCACATAGAACACTGTAATTACAGTGGTACAGTATTGCCACACAGAATAATGTAATCATAGTGGTGCAGTTTTGCCACTTATAAAAAAGGGATAGGAGAAATCAACTCAATAATGGTACCCCAATTGGATAAAACACATCAAGTGACCATGTGTATATCAAACCGTGACCACACTCCACTTTTAACCCCCTCCAAAACAATTTTGCCATTTTAGATGACTGTTATACAACTCCGTGGTGTGCAGTCGCACTCTGATATACGGATGCCTTGGGTGGTTGATGCACAACATGGCATGCATATATCAGGGCTGGACCACACAGCTAAGAGTGGTTTATCTATTACTTAGAACACTGTAATTATGATTGTAATTGTAAAGTATTGCCACATAGAATAATGTAATAATAGTGGTGCTGTATTGCCAAATAGAACAATGTAATTATCGTGGTACAGTATTGCCACATAGAATATTGTAATTATAGTGGTTCAGTATTGCACATTGAACACTGTAATTATAGTGGTGCAATATTGCCACACAGACCACTGTAATTATAGTTGTGCAGTATTGCCACTTAGAACACTGTAATTATAGTGGCACAGTATTGCCACTTAGAACACTCTAAGTATAGGGTACAGTATTGCCACATAGACCACAGCAATTATAGTGGAACAGTATCGCCACTTAGAACACTGTAATTATAGAGGTACAATATTGCCACTTAGAGCACTGTAATTTCTGTGGTGCAGTATTGCCACATCGAACACTGTAATTATAGTGGAACAGTACTGCCACTTAATACACTGTAATTATAGTGGTGTAGTATTGCAACTTAGAACAATGTAATTATTGGGTGAAGTATTGCCACACAGAACACTGTAATTACAGTGGTACACTACTGCCAAATAGAACGCTGTAATTATAGTAGTGCAGTATTGCGACATAGGACACTGTAATTACAGTGGAACAGCACTGCCACAAAGATCACAGTGATTACAGTGGTGGAGTATTGCCACTTAGAACAATGTAATTACAGTTGTACAGTATTGCCACTTAATACACTGTAATTGTAGTTGTGCAGTGTTGCCATTAGAACAATGTAATTATAGTGCTGCGGTATTACCTCATAGGGTTCTGTAATTTTAGGGTACAGTATTGCAACATAGAACACTGTAATTATAGTAGATCAGTACTGCCACATAGAACACTGTAATTATATTGGTACAATATTACCACTAAGAGCACTGTAATTACTGTGATGCAGTATTGCCACATAGAGCACTGTAATTATAGTGGAACAGTACTGCCAGGTAATACAATGTAACTATAGTGTTGCAGTGTTGCCACTTAGAACAATGTAATTATAGTGGTGCAGTATTACCACATAGAACACAGCAATTACTTGGACTGCCGGCATCGGATGGGGGTTTTCCTGCTGGTGCTGGATGTGAACTCTCTTGTTAAATTGCAGAGTTGAGGCGGTTGAGCTGAGCTAGTCGGAGACTTGTTTGCTCTGTTTGAATGCTCCGGAAGCTCCCGCCGTGAGGTTTATGCTACCTGTGTTCCTCTCGCCTGCTTCCTGGATTTTTGGACTTGTTGAAACTGCCGAAACTCCTGTCGATGGATTTTTTGGATTCACTGAGACTGAACTTGTACTTGGATTGCATTGGATTTGGTTTGTTGAGACTTGGATGCTGGATTATAGTACCGGGGCTTACTTGGTGAGGCTGTACTGTTTCCATTATTCCTGGGTCATGGGGTTTGTCTTTGTACTATATCCCCCACCCCATCTAATGAGCCTGGTGACTGCTTTGACTACATTTTAGATTGTGACATGATAGATTGAGAGGCCTCTGCATTCTTGTGGGTGATTTTGCTACTCGGAATCATGTTTGTGGGACAATTGACAATTTTTATCTAACACATGTTGGTACAGAATTATTCTGGTATCACAGGAGTTGGTTTTAATTTGTAGGGTGCGTTGTCTACCTGGTGGTCTCCAGCCAGGCAGGAGTGGCCTTGGGTGTCTCCCAGGGAGCTGGGGGAGACCAGGGCCTCTTCTAGGCTGCCTTGGGGTCAGCTGTAGTGCTGGCATGCGAGACAGCTTAAGCTTTTGGCTGTGGTCCGAGTGTGGGCAATGCTCCCTGCAGAAACACACCTCCTGACTGTATTTTTTGGTTTTAATTACTGACATCCGTGGAAACAACTATTGGAAGATTTCTGGATTCTTTGGAACTTCTGAACTTTTCTTAAAGACTCCTCTGATTCGCTTGGACGTTATTAATGGAACACTAGTTTTAGTTTTCGGACTAAGGTAGCGAGAGTGATAGTTATTTATTATTACAAATTTGAATTGACTCCCTGCCATGTGAGAGGTGGTGTTGGGAGATTATTTAATATTTTAGTATTTGCCGCATGTGAGAGGTGCTGCATTAAAGATATGAAATTGTTTAAAATTCAAATTTGTTTAATATTTAATAAGTTATTCTGCTGTGTTTTAAACTATTGTATTTTATTTTGATTTTATTGTTTGGTTATTTTTGAGTTGCTCTGGTTTATGTTTGTTTATTTGGTTTGCTCTCCTTCCTCTGTGAGAGAGTGGGTAGAGGGCGTTTATAATTGTGGTATTTTTGGTTTATTGTTAGGCTTGTTTTAGTGACTTGTTTAATAATGACGGTTTTGCATTATTCCCCCACCAGGCTCAGGGAACTTCGTCCTTTTGAGTGTCCACCATTATCATCCGACATCTATTTTAGGTGTCGGGCACTGGGCATTCTGAAGAGGCGAGGACGTAGGTGGAAAGCTGGGCTTTGTGGGGGACAGGAGAGGGGAAGGCAGATTGGGGTTCTAGGGTCCAGAAGATGTCCTAGGGTGAAATGGGGTCAAGATAGAGGTTGCTCCTGTCTTGTCCCCATACCCAAGAGTCCCGAAAATATCGGACAGGTACCGAGGTCTTCACCGACATCTCATCCTGCCTTGGCGGTGTTGTGCAATGCCAGATCCATAAAAAACAAGACAGCTATTGTAGCTGATCTTGTTGGGTCAGCTGATCTGACTTGCATTACCGAGACATGGCTGGATGAAAATGCTGGCCCTATATTGGCCATGGCAACTCCAGCTGGGTTCTCGGTAATACACCGTCCAAGGCAGGATCGTAGGGGCGGAGGTGTGGCCATTATGTTTAAATCTGAACTGGGCCTTGTGGATGTTCCATTGGGGAACACCAGATCTTTTGAATATGTCCTGGGCGAGGGTGCAGGCTGTGGGATTCTCCTCGTCTACCGTCCACCAGGTGACGGTGGTGAATTCCTACAGGAGATTGCAGACTTCATTGTCGACCTTATGTTGAGGTTCCCCAGATTAATACTTCTGGGTGACTTCAACGCTTGGGTCGACAATGAACTCTCTCATTTTGGTCAGAATCTCCTCCAGTTGATGAATACACTGGGCCTGACACAGGTTGTTACCACCTCTACCCATATTGGAGGTCATTCACTAGATCTGGTCTTTCTCCTGGGTATGGAGATCACTGACTTGGGGGTGGAACCAGTCAGTTGGTCGGACCATTACACCATAAGGTTCAGTTTCAGGGCCCCCCTCTAATAGGTCTGCCCCTATGGAGATGGTCCAATACCGCCCTTTAACGGGTGTTGGCCCCAGCGACCTTATGGTGGTGCTGGACCTATCGAGTTTGTCGGGTGAATGCATGAGTCCAGATGATCTTGTACTTGCCTATAATAAGGCTGTAGGAGATGCACTGGACAAAATTGCTCCTGTTCGTGTTCAGCCTCTCACTATCCGTCCAAGGAGTCCATGGTTTGATGGCTCCTTGAAGGAATTAGCGAGTAGGCTGAAGGCTGGAGAAATCTGGCGGAAATCAGGCCTTGAGGTCGACAGGCTTAGATTGTTAGCCCATTATGATGGCTACCAATCGAAATCACTCATAAGAAGGCAGAATTTCTGTCCAGAGAATTTCTGCTGCAAAGAATCGACCTGCTCAGCTTTTCTGGACTGTGGACAGGCTGTGCAATCCAGTCTGTCTTCAGCCTAGAGAAGCTTTTTCTCAACTTAGATATGAGGAGTTCGCTCGCTTCTTTGCAGATAAGGTTGCCGACATCAGGTCTGGCATCGGTCTGAACTCTCCTTCAGGGGGTTACGGTGGGCAACCGGCTGTGTCTAATCCCCCGGCCTATCTGGTTGGAGTTTCACCACCCGGAATTTGTTGACATTGTGAGGATCATCCAATCAATGCGTCCAACTAGTTGTAGTTTGGATCCGGGTCCTACACCACTGTTAGTAGGTTGTATAGATGTCATCTACCCAATCCTTGCTGACATTGTCTGGAAATCCTTGGAGAGGGGGGTTTTTCCTAATCCCCTTAAGGAGGCAGTTGTCCATCCACTCCTTAAAAAATCCTCCTTGGACCCAGACTGTCTAGCTAACTACCGGCCTATCTCTAACCTGCCATTTGTTGGTAAGGTTATTGAAAAGGCAGTTGCACTGCAATTGGATGAATATCTCACCTCTCATAGTGTCTATGATACTCTCCAATCTGGTTTCAGGAAGAGGCATAGTACTGAGACTGCCCTTGTTCGGGTATTGAGTGACCTCCTAATGGCCAGAGATCGAAAGGCTTATACCATTCTGGTCCTTCTTGATCTCTCTGCAGCATTTGATACTGTAGACCATGAGGTGCTATTGGAGCGGCTGTGGGCTTTTTTGTGGACTGTCTGGTACAGTCCATGAATGGTTTCGTTCATACCTCACTGGTAGGTCTCAGAGAGTTGTCACTGGAATTTATTCCTCTGACGCCTTCTCCCTACCATGTGGGGTACCCCAGGGTTCCATTTTAGCTCCCATGTTGTTTGCAGTATATATGCTGCCATTAGGAGAAATCATCAGGAGATACAGCTTGAGTTTTCACTGCTATGCAGATGATACTCAGCTGTATTTATCCTTTCTCCCCGATCAGAGTGATGCACTCTCCGTACTTAACAACTGTCTGGATGAAATCAGAATTTGGATGAGTTTGAGTTGGTTGAAGCTTAATCCGGATCAGACCGAGTATTGGTTGTGGGCCCAGGTCATCCTGGGAGGTTTGGGTGAGCACATCCATCAGGCTTATCACTTGGTGGGTGCCGCCTAGTTCTCGACAGGTGCGAAACCTGGGTGTTATTTTTGGACACGGTCCTGACCCTGAAATCTCAGGTGTCAGCTGTTGTCAAATCCTCTTTTTATCATCTGAGGAATATCGCACGGGTGAAACATCTGATTCCCCAGGAGGATCTTCCGACCTTGGTTCACGCCTTTGTCACCACCCGCTTGGACTACTGTAATTCCCTATACCCAGGGCTTCCAGGGGTTGATATCCGCTGCCTGCAGCTGGTGCAGAATGCTGCAGCCAGGCTATTGACTGGGACTCCAAGAACCAGTCATATTACACCTGTGCTTCGTGAACTGCACTGGCTGCCTGTGCGGTGGTGACTCACCTTTAAGGTTGGCTTACTAACCTTTAAAGCCCTACACGATCAGGGACCCAGTTACCTGAAAGATTTTCTGTCTCCCTACTGCCCCCTCCGCCCCCTTCGCTCCGCCAATGAGGGATTGCTAGAGATTCCCAGGGTTCGTCTGAAGTTATCAGGATCTCGTGCTTTTGCCTTCTCAGCTCCTACCCTGTGGAATTCTCTACCTCATTGGTTGAGAGAATGCCCGACCGTTGATAGTTTTAAAATTGCATTTAAAACATATCTTTTTGACTTGGCTTTCTCTTTATAATTTGATTGTTTAATTGCTGTTTTTTGTTTTTATTACTATGTACAGCGCCTTGATTTTGAAAGGCGCTTTATAAATAAATATGAATTGAATTGAATTGAATAGTAGGGTACAGTCGTGCAATATAGAACGCTGTAGTTATAGTGGTACAGTATTGCCACACAGAACACTGTAATTAGAGTGGTACAATATTGCCACTTAATACACTGTAATTGTAGTGGTGCAGTATTGCCATTAGAACAATGTAATTATAGTGGTGCAGTATTACCACAATGGGCACTGTAATTGTAGGGTACAGTATTGCAATATAGAACACTGTAATTATAGTGGTACAGTATTGCCACATAGAACACTGTAATTATATTGGTACAATATTGCCACTAAGAGAACTGTAATTACTGTGGTGCAGTATTGCCACAAAGATCACTGTAATTATAGTGGAACAGTACTGCCAGGTAATACAATGTAACTATAGTGTTGCAGTGTTGCCACTTAGAACAATGTAATTATAGAGGTGCAGTATTACAACATAGAACACTGCAATTGTAGGGTACAGTCGTGCAATAAAGAACACTGTAATTATAGTGGTACAGTATTGCCACACAGAACACTGTAATTATTGTGGCACAATATTACCACTAAGAGCACTGTAATTTCTGTGGTACAGTATTACCACATAGAAAACTGTAATTACAGTGGAACAGTACAGCCACTTAATACTCTGTAATTATAGTGGAACAGTACTGCCACTTAATACACTGTAATTATAGTGGTGCAGTATTGCCAATTAGAACAATGTAATTATAGGGTTCAGTATTGCCACACAGAACACTGTAATTACAGTGGTACACTACTGCCAAATAGAACACTGTAATTACAGTGGTGCAGTATTGCCACATAGAACACTGAAATTATACAGCTGCAGTATTGCCACATAAAACATTGTAATTATAGTGGTGCAGAATTGCCACATAGGACACTGTAATTACAGTGGTACAGTATTGCCACTAAGAGCTTTGTAATTACAGTGGTGCAGTATTGCCACTTAACACACTGTAATTACAGTGTTGCAGTATTGCCACTTAGAACAATGTAATTATAGTTGTACAGTATTACCACATAGAACAATGTAATTATAGGGTAAAGTATTGCAATATAGAACACTGTAATTATTGTAGTAGAGTATTGCCACTTTGAACACTGCAGTTATAGTGGTACAGTATTGCCACTAAGAGCACTGTAATCACAGTGGTGCAGTATTCCCACTTAGAACACTGTACTTATCATTGTACAGTACTGCCACATAATACACTGTAATTATAGTGCTGCAGTATTGCCACTCAGAAAAATGTAGTTATAATGGTCCAATTTTACCACAAAGAACACTGTAATTATAAGGTAAAGTGTTGCAGTATAGCACACTGCAATTATAGCGGCACAGTATTGCCACTTAGAACACTGTAATTTTAGCAGTACAGTATTGCCACTAAGAGCACTATAATTATAGTGGTGCGGTATTGCCACATAGAACACTGTAATTATAGTGGAACAGTACTGACACTTAATATACTGTAATTATAATGGTGCAGTATTGCCTTTTAGAACAATGTAACTATAGTGGTACTGTATTACCACATATAACACTGTAATTATAAGGTACAGTATTGCAATATAGAACACTGTAATTATAGTGGTACCGTATTGCCACTTAAAACTCTGTAATTATAGTGGTGCAGTACTGCCACACAGACTATTGTAATTATCGAGGTGCAGTATTGCCACATAGAACACTGTAATTAGAGTGGTACAGTACTGCCACACAGAATATTGTAATTATAATGGTGCAGTATTGCCACATAGAACACTGTAATTACATTGGTACAGTATTGCCATACAGAACATTGTAACTAAAGTGCCACAGTATTGCCTCATAAATCACTGTAATTCTAAAGGTGCATTATTGCCACATAGAACACTGTAATTATAGTGATGCAGTATTTCCACATAGAACACTGAAATTACAGTGGTACAGTATTGCCACACAGAATAATGTAATCATAGTGGTGCAGTTTTCACACTCTTAATAAAAGGGATAGGAGAAATCAAATCAATAATGGCATCCTAATTGGATAAAACACATCACGTGACCATGTGTATATCATACTGCGACCACACTCCTCCACTTTTAACCCCCTCCAAAACAATTTTGCCATTTTCTATGACTGTTATAAAACTCTATAGTGTGCAGTCGCACTCTGATATACGGATGCCTTGGGTGGTTGATGCACAGCATGGCATGCGATATCAGAGCTGAGCCACAAGCTAAGAGTGGGTTAACTATTACTTAGAACACTGTACTTATAATTGTGGTGGTAAAGTATTGCCACATAGAATAATGTAATAATAGTGGCTGTGTTGCCAAATAGAACACTGTAATTATCGTAGTACAGTATTGCCACATAGAATATTGTAATTATAATGGTTCAGTATTGCACATTGAACACTGTAATTATAGTGGTGCAGTACTGCCACATAGACCACTGTAATTATAGTGGTGCAGTATTGCCACTTAGAACACTGTAATTATATTGGCACAGTATTGCCACTTAGAACACTGTAAGTATAGGGTACAGTATTGCCACATAGAACACTGTAATTATAGTGTTACAGTATTGCCACTTAGAACACTGTAATTATAGTGGCACAGTATTGCCACACAGAACACTGTAATTATAGTGGTACAGTATTGCCACATAGAACACTGTAATTATAGTGGTACAATATTGCCACTAAGAGCACTGTAATTTCTGTGGTGCAGTATTGCCACATAGAACACTGTAATTATAGTGGAAAAGTACTGCCACTTAATACACTGTAATTATAGTGGTGTAGTATTGCTACTTAGAACAATGTAATTATAGGGTGCAGTATTGCCTCACAGAACACTGTAATTACAGTGGTACACGAATGCCAAATAGAACGCTGTAATTATAGTGGTGCAGTATTGTCACATAGAACACTGTAATTATAGAGCTGCAATATAGCCACATAAAACACTGTAATTATAGTAGTGCAGTATTGCCACATAGGACACTGTAATTAGAGTGGAACAGCACTGCCACAAAGAGCAGAGTAATTACAGTGGTGGGAGTACTGCCACTTAGAAAACTGAAATTACTGTTGTACAGAATTGCCACTTAATACACTGTAATTGTAGTGGTGCAGTATTTCCCACATAGAACACTGTAATTACAGTGGTACAGTATTGCCACACAGAATAATGTAATCATAGTGGTGCAGTTTTCACACTTATAATAAAAGGGATAGGAGAAATCAAATCAATAATGGCATCCTAATTGGATAAAACACATCACGTGACCATGTGTATATCATACTGCGACCACACTCCTCCACTTTTAACCCCCTCCAAAGCAATTTTGCCATTTTCTATGACTGTTATAAAACTCTATAGTGTGCAGTCGCACTCTGATATACGGATGCCTTGGGTGGTTGATGCACAGCATGGCATGCGTATATCAGGGCTGAGCCACACAGCTAAGAGTGGGTTAACTATTACTTAGAACACTGTACTTATAACTGTGGTGGTAAAGTATTGCCACATAGAATAATGTAATAATAGTGGCGCTGTATTGCCAAATAGAACACTGTAATTATCGTAGTACAGTATTGCCACATAGAATATTGTAATTATAGTGGTTCAGTATTGCACATTGAACACTGTAATTATAGTGGTGCAGTACTGCCACATAGACCACTGTAATTATAGTTGTGCAGTATTGCCACTTTAGAACACTGTAATTATATTGGCACAGTATTGCCACTTAGAACACTGTAAGTATAGGGTACAGTATTGCCACATAGAACACTGTAATTATAGTGTTACAGTATTGCCACTCTTAGAACACTGTAATTATAGTGGTACAGTATTGCCACATGGAACACTGTAATTATAGTGGTACAATATTGCCACTAAGAGCACTGTAATTTCTGTGGTGCAGTATTGCCACATAGAACACTGTAATTATAGTGGAAAAGTACTGCCACTTAATACACTGTAATTATAGTGGTGTAGTATTGCTACTTAGAACAATGTAATTATAGGGTGTAGTATTGCCACACAGAACACTGTAATTACAGTGGTACACTAATGCCAAATAGAACGCTGTAATTATAGAGGTGCAGTATTGTCACATAGAACACTGTAATTATAGAGCTGCAATATAGCCACATAAAACACTGTAATTATAGTAGTGCAGTATTGCCACATAGGACACTGTAATTAGAGTGGAACAGCACTGCCACAAAGAGCACAGTAATTACAGTGGTGGAGTATTGCCACTTAGAAAACTGAAATTACTGTTGTACAGAATTGCCACTTAATACACTGTAATTGTAGTGGTGCAGTGTTGCCATTTGAACAATGTAATTAAAGTGGTGCGGTATTACCACATAGGGCACTGTAATTGTAGGGTACAGTATTGCATTATAGAACACTGTAATTATAGTGGTACAGTATTGCCACAAAGAACACTGTAATTATATTGGTACAATATTGCCACTAAGAGTACTGTAATTACTGTGGTGCAGTATTGCCACATGGATCACCGTAATTATAGTGTAACAGTACTGCCACTTAATACACTGCAATTATAAAGGTGCAGAATTGCCACTTAGAACAGTGTAATTATAGAGGTGCAGTATTACCACATAGAACACTGCAATTGTAGTGTACAGTATTGCAACATAGAAAACTGTAATTATACTGGTACAGTACTGCCACATAGAACACTGTAATTATAGTGGTACAATATTGCCACTAAGAGCACTGTAATTTTTGTGGTGCAGTATTGCCACATAGAACACGGTAATTATAATGGAACAGTACTGCCACTTAATACACTTTAATTATAGTGGTGTAGTATTGCTAGTTAGAACGATGTAATTATAGGGTGCAGTATTGCCACATAGAACACTGTAATTACAGTGGTACACTACTGCCAAATAGAACGCTGTAATTATAGAGGTGCAGTATTGTCACATAGAACACTTTAATTACAGAGCTGCAATATTGCCACATAAAACATTGTAATTATAGCAGTGTAGTATTGCCACAAAGGACACTGTAATTACAGTGGAACACCACTGCCACGTAGAGCACAGTAATTACAGTGGTGGAGTTTTGCCACTTAGAACACTGTAATTACAGTGGTACAGTATTGCCACTTAATACACTGTAATTGTAGTGGTGCAATATTGCCACTTAGAACAATGTTATTATAGTGGTGCAGTATTACCACATAGGGCACTGTAATTGTTGGGTACAGTATTGCAATATAGAACACTTTAATTATAGTGTTCTAGTATTGCCACATAGAACACTGTAATTGTAGTGGTACAATATTGCGACTGAGAGCACTGTAATTTCTGTGGTACAGGATTTCCAAATAGAACACTGTAATCATAGTGGAACAGTACTGCCACTTAATGCACTGTAATTATAGTGGTGCAGTATTGCCACTTAGAACAATGTAATTATAGGGTACAGTATTGCCAGACAGAAGACTGTAATTTCTGTGGTACACTACTGCCACAATGAACACTGTAATTACAGTGGTGCAGTATTGCCACATAAAATACTGTTATTGTACAGCTGCAGTATTGCCACATAAAACACTGTAATTACCACTAAGAGCACTATAATTATAGTGGTGCGGTATTGCCACACAGAACACTGTAATTATAGTGGAACAGTACTGTCACTTAATATGCTGCAATTATAGTGGTGCAGTATTGCCTTTTAGAACAATGTAATTATAGAGGTACTGTATTACCACATTGAACACTGTAATTATAAGGTACAGTATTGCAATATAGAATAATGTAATTATAGTGATACCATATTGCCACTTAAAACTCTGTAATTATAGTGGTGCAGTACTGCCACACAGAATATTGTAATTATAATGGTGCATTATTGCCACATAGAACACTGTAATTAGAGTGGTACAGTATTGCCACACAGAACATTGTAACTAAAGTGCTACAGTATTGCCTCATGAATCACTGTCATTCTAATGGTGCATTATTGCCACATAGAACACTGTAATTATAGTGATGCAGTATTTCCACATAGAACACTGTAATTACACTGGTACAGTATTGCCACACAAAATAAAGTAATCATAGTGGTGCAGTTTTGCCACTTATTAAAAAAGGGATAGGAGAAATCAAATCAATAATGGCATCCTATTTGGATAAAACACATCACGTGACTATGAGTATATCATACCGCGTCCTCACTCCTCCACTTTTAACCCCCTTCAAAACAATTTTGCCATTTTATATGACTGTTATAAAACTCTATAGTGTGCAGTCGCACTCTGATATACGGATGTCTTGGGTGGTTGATGCACAACATGGCATGCATATATCAGGGCTGGACCACACAGCTAAGAGTAGGTTATCGATTACTTAGAACACTGTAATTATAATTGTAGTGGTAAAGTATTGCCACATAGAATAATGTAATAATAGTGGTGCTGTATTGCCAAATAGAACACTGTAATTATAGTGGTGCAGTATTGCCACATAGACCACTGTAATTATAGTGGTGCAGTATTGCAACATACAACACTGTAATTATAGTGGCACAGTATTGCCACTTAGAACACTGTAAGTATAGGGTACAGTATTGCCACATAGAACACTGCAATCATAGTGGTACAGTATTGCCACTTAGAACACTGTAATTATAGTGGCACAGTATTGCCACACAGAACACTGTAATTATAGTGGTGTAGTATGCCACATGGAACATGGTAATTTTATTTTTTCAATATTGCCACTAAGAGCACTGTAATTACTGTGGTGCAGTATTGCCACATAGAACACTGTAATTATAGTGGAACAGTACTGCCACTTAATACACTGTAATTAAAGTGGAACAGTACTGTCACGTAATACACTGTAATTATATTGTTTCAGAATTGCCACTTAGAACAGTGTAATTATAGAGGTGCAGTATTACCACATAGAACACAGCAATTGTAGGGTACAGTATTGCAATGTAGAACACTGTAATTATAGTGGTACAGTACTGACACATAGAACACAGTAATTATATTATTACAATAGTGTTACTAAGAGTACTGTAATTTCTGTGGTGCAGTATTGCCACATAGAACACTGTAATTATAGTGGATCAGTACTGCCACTTAATACACTGTAAATATAGTGGTGTAGTATTTCTGCTTAGAACAATGTAATTATACGGTGCAATATTGTCACATGGAACACTATAATTACAGAGCTGCAATATTGCCACATAAAACACTGTAATTATAGTAGTGCAGTATTGCCAAATAGGACACTGTAATTACAGTGGAACAGCACTGCCACAAAGAGCACAGTAATTACAGTGGTGGAGAATTGACACTTAGAACACTGTAATTACAGTGGTACAGTATTGCCACTTAATACACTGTAATTGTAGGGGTGCAGTATTGCCACTTAGAACAATGTAATTATAGTGGTGCAGTGTTACCACATAGGAAACTGTAATTGTAGGGTACAGTATTGCAATATAGAACACTGTAATTATAGTGCTACAGTATTGCCACATAGAACACTGTAATTATATTGGTACAATATTGCCATTAAGAGCACTGTAAATGCTGTGGTGCAGTATTGCCACATAGTACACTGTAATTATAATGGAACAGTACTGCCACGTAATACATTGTAACTATAGTATTGCGGTGTTGCCACTTAGAACAATGTAATTATAGTGGTGCAGTATTATCACATAGAACACTGCAATTGTAGGGTACAGTCCTGCAGTATAGAACACTGTAATTATAGTGGTACAGTATTGCCACATACAACACTGTAATTATAGTGGTACAATATTGCCACTAAGAACACTGTAATTTCTGTGGTACAGGATTGCCACATAGAACACTGTAATTATAGTGGAACAATACAGCCACTTAATACTCTGTAATTATAGTGGAACAGTACTGCCACTTAATACACTGTAATTATAGTGGAACAGTACTGCCACTTAATACACTGTAATTATAGTGGTGCAGTATTGCCATATAGAACAATGTAATTATAGGGTACAGTATTGCCACACAGAACACTGTAATTACAGTGGTACACTACTGCCACATATAACACTGTAATTACAGTGGTGCAGTATTGCCACATAAAACACTGTAATTATAGTGGTGCAGTATTGCCACATAGGACACTGCAATTACAGTGGTACAGTACTGCCACTAAGAGCAATGTAATTACAGTGGTGCAGTATTGCCCCTTATTACACTGTAATTATAGTGATGCAGTATTGCCAAATAGAACAATGTAATTATAGTCGTACAGTATTACCACAAAGAACACTCTAATTACAGGGTATAGTATTACAATATAGAACACTGTAATTATAGTAGTAGGGTATTGCCACTTTGAACACTGCAATTATAGTGGTACAGTATTGCCACTAAGAGCACTGTAATTACAGTGGTGCAGTATTGCCACTTAGAACACTGTACTTATCATGGTACAGTACTGCCACTTAATATGCTGTAATTATAGTGCTGCAGTATTGCCACTTAGAAAAATGTAATTATAATGGTACAGTTTTACCACATAGAACATTGTAATTATAAGGTAAAGTATTGCAATATAGCACACTGCAATTATAGTGGCACAGTATTGCCACTTAGAACACTGTAATTATAGCAATACAGTATTGCCACTAAGAGCACTATAATTATAGTGGTGGGATATTGTCACATAGAACACTGTAATTATAGTGGAAAAGTACTGACACTTAATATACTGTAATTATAGTGGTGCAGTATTGCCTTTTAGAACAATGTAATTATAGTGGTACTGCATTACCACACAGAACACTGTAATTATAAGGTACAGTACTTGCAATATAGAACACTGTAATTATAGTGGTACCGTATTGACACTAAAAACACTGTAATTATAGTGGTGCAGTACTGCTACACAGAATATCGTAATTATAGTGGTGCAGTATTGCCACATAGAACACTGTAATTAGAGTGATACTGTACTGCCACAGAGAGTATTGTAATTATAATGGTGCAGTATTGCCACATTGAACACTGTAATTACAGTGGAACAGTATTGCCACACAGAACATTGTAACTACAGTGCCACAGTAATTCTAATGGTGCATTATTGCCACATAGAACACTATAATTATAGTGATGCAGTATTGTCACATAGAACATTGTAATTACTGTGGTACAGTATTGCCACACAAAATAATGTAATTATAGTGGTGCAGTTTTGTCACTTATAAAAAAGGGATAGGAGAAATCAAATCAGTAATGGCATCCTAATTGGAAAAAACATATCACGTGACCATGTGTATATCATACCGCGACATCACTCCTCCACTTTTAACCCCCTCCAAACAATTTTGCCATTTCATATGACTGTTATACAACTCTAAGGTGTACAGTTGCACTCTGATATACGGATGCCTTGGGTGGTTGATGCACAACATAGCATGCGTATATCAGGGCTGGACCACACAGCTAAGAGTGGGTTATCTATTACTTAGAACACTGTAATTATAATTGTGGTTGTAATGTATTGCCACATAAAATAATGTAATAGTGGTGCTGTATTGCCAAATAGAACACTGTACTTATCGTGGTACAGTATTGCCACATAGAATATTGCAATTATAGTGGTGCAGTATTGCCACATAGGCCACTGTAATTATAGTGGTGCAGTATTGCTACTTAGTTCACTGTAATTATAGAGGCACAATATTGCCACTAAGAACACTGTAAGTATAGGGTACAGTATTGACACATAGAACACTGCAGTTATAGTGGTACAGTATTGCCACTTAGAACACTGTAATTATAGTGGCACAGTATTGCCACACAGAACACTCTAATTATCGTGGTGCAGTATGCCACATAGAACATGGTAAATATATTGGTACAAAATTGCCACTAAGACCACTGTAATTACTGTGGTGCAGTATTGCCACATAGAACACAGTAATTATAGTGGAACAGTACTGCCACTTAATACACTGTAATTATAGTGGAACAGTACTACCACGTAATACTCTGTAATAGTAGCGTTGCACAATTGCCACTTAGAACAATGTAATTATAGAGGTGCAGTATTACCACTTAGAACACTGCAATTGTAGTGTACAGTATTGCAATATAGAACACTGTAATTATAGTGGTACAGTATTGCCACATAGAACACTGTAACTATAGTGGTAAAATATTGCCACTAAGAGCATTGTAATTTCTGTGGTGCAGTATTGCCACATAGAACACTGTAATTATAGTGGAACTGTACTGCCACTTAATAAACTGTAATTTTAGTGGTGTAGTATTGCTACTTATAAAAATGTAATTAGAGGGTGTAGTATTGCCACATAGAACACTGTAATTACAGTGGTACAGTACTGCCACATAAAATGCTGTAATTACAGTGGTGCAGTATTGTCACATAGGACACTGTAATTATAGTGGTGCAGTATTACCACATAGGGCACTGGAATTGTAGGGTAAAGTATTGCATTATAGAACACTGTAATTATAGTGGTACAGTATTGCCACATAGAACACTGTAATTATCTTGGTACAATATTGCCACTAAGAGCACTGTAAATACTGAGGTGCAGTATTGCCACATAGAACACTGTAATTATAGTGGAACAGTACTGCCACGTAATACACTGTAACTATAGTGTTGCAGGGTTGCCGCTTAGAACAATGTAATTATAGTGGTGCAGTATTACCACTTAGAACACTGCAATTGTAGCGTACAGTCGTGCAATTTAGAACACTGTAATTATAGTGGTACAGTATTGCCACATAGAACACTGAAATTACAGTGGTACAATATAGCCACTAAGAGCACTGTAATTTCTGTGGTACAGTATTGCCACATAGAACACTGTAATTATAGTGGAACAGAACAGCCACTTAATTCACTGTATTTATAGTTTGACAGTACTGCCACTTAATACACTGTAATTATACTGGTGCAGTTTTGCCACTTAGAACAATGTAATTATAGGGTACAGTATCGCCTCACAGAACACTGTAATTACAGTGGTACACTACTGCCACATAGAACATTGTAATTACAGTGGTGCAGTATTGCCACATAGAACACTGTAATTATACAGCTGCAGTATTGCCATATAAAACACTGTAATTATAGTGGTGCAGTATTGCTACATAGGTACACTGTTTTTACAGTGGCAATGTACTGCCACTAAGAGCATTGTAATTACAGTGGTGCAGTATTGCCACTTAATACACTGTAATTATAGTGTTGCAGTATTGCCACTTAGAACAATGTAAATATAGTGGTACAGTATTACCACATAGAACACTGTAATTATAGGGTACAGTATTGCAATATAGTACACTGTAATTATAGTAGTACAGTATTGCCACTTTGAACACTGCAATTATAGTGGTACAGTATTGCCAATAAGAGCACTGTAACTACAGTGGTGCAGTATTACCACTTAGAACACTGTACTTATCATGGTACAGTACTGCCACTAAATACACTGTAATTATAGAGCTGCAGTATTGCCACTCAGAAAAATGTAGTTATAATGGTCCAATTTTACCACAAAGAACACTGTCATTATAAGGTAAAGTATTGCAGTAAAGCACACTGCAATTATAGCGGCACAGTATTGCCACTTAGAATACTGTAATTTTAGCAGTACAGTATTGCCACTAAGAGCACTATAATTATAGTGGTGCGGTATTGCCACATAGAACACTGTAATTATAGTGGAACAGTACTGACACTTAATATACTGTAATTATAGAGGTGCAGTATTGCCTTTTAGAACAATGTAAGTATAGTGGTACTGTATTACCACATAGAACACGGTAATTATAAGGTACAGTATTGCCACATAGAACACTGTAATTACATTGGTACAGTATTGCCACACAGAACATTGTAACTACCGTGCCACAGTATTGCCTCATAAATAACTGTAATTCTAATGGTGCATTATTGCCACATAGAAAACTGTAATTATAGTGATGCAGTATTTCCACATAGAACACTGAAATTACAGTGGTACAGTATTGCCACACAGAATAATGTAATCATAGTGGTGCAGTTTTCACACTTATAATAAATGGGATAGGAGAAATCAAATCAATAATGGCATCCTAATTGGATCAAACACATCACGTGACCATGTGTATATCATACCGCGACCAGACTCCTCCACTTTTAACCCCCTTCAAAACAATTTTGCCATTTTATAAGACTGTTATAAAACTCTATAGTGTGCAGTTGCACTCTGATATAGGGATGCCTTGGGTGGTTAATGCACAGCATGGCATGCGTATATCAGGGCTGAGCCACACAGCTAAGAGTGGGTTAACTATTACTTAGAACACTGTAATTATAATTGTGGTGGTAAAGTATTGCCACGTAGAATAATGTAGTAATAGTGGTGCTGTATTGCCAAATATTACACTGTAATTATCGTAGTACAGTATTGCCACATAGAATATTGTAATTATAGTGGTTCAGTATTGCACATTGAAAACTGTAATTATAGTGGTGCAGTACTGCCACATAGACCACTGTAATTATAGTGGTGCAGTATTGCCACTTAGAACACTGTAATTATATTGGCACAGTATTGCCACTTAGAACACTGTAAGTATAGGGTACAGTTTTGCCACATAGAACACTGCAATTATAGTGTTACAGTATTACCACTTAGAACACTGTTATTATAGTGGCACAGTATTGCCATACAGAACACTGTAATTATAGTGGTACAGTATTGCCACATAGAACACTGTAATTATAGTGGTACAATATTGCCACTAAGAGCACTGTAATTTCTGTGGTGCAGTATTGCCACATAGAACACTGTAATTATAGTGGAAAAGTACTGCCACTAAATACACTGTAATTATAGTGGTGTAGTATTGCTACTTAGAACAATGTAATTATAGGGAGCAGTATTGCCTCACAGAACACTGTAATTACAGTGGTACACTAATGCCAAATAGAACGCTGTAATTATAGTGGTGAAGTATTGTCACATAGAACACTGTAATTATAGAGCTGCAATACTGCCACATAAAACTCGGTAATTATAGTAGTGCAGTATTGCCTCATAGGACACTGTAATTAGAGTGGAACAGCACTGCCACGAAGAGCACAGTAATTACAGTGGTGGAGTATTGCCACTTAGAAAACTGAAATTACTGTTGTTCAGTATTGCCACTTAATACACTGTAATTGTAGTGGTGCAGAATTGCCATTTGAACAATGTAATTATAGTGGTGCGGTATTACCACATAGGGCACTGTATTTGTAGGGTACAGTATTGCAATATAGAACACTGTAATTATAGTGGCACAGTATTGCCACATAGAACACTGTAATTGTATTGGTACAATATTGCCACTAAGAGCACTGTAATTACTGTGGTGCAGTTCTGCCACATGGATCACCGTATTTATAGTGTAACAGTACTGCCACTTAATACACTGCAATTATAGAGGTGCAGAATTGCCACTTAGAACAGTGTAATTATAGAGGTGCAGTATTACCACATAGAACACTGCAATTGTAGTGTACAGTATTGCAATATAGAACACTGTAATTATAGTGGTACAGAACTGCCACATAGAACACAGTAATTATAGTGGTACAATATTGCCACTAAGAGCACTGTAATTTCTGTGGTGCAATATTGCCACATAGAACACAGTAATTATAGTGGAACAGTACTGCCACTTAATACGCTGTAATTATAGTGGTGTAGTATTGCTAGTTTGAACAATGTAATAATTGTGTGCAGTATTGCCACATAGAGCACTGTAATTACAGTGGTACACTACTGCCAAACAGAACGCTGTAATTATAGAGGTGCAGTATTGTCAAATAGAACACTGTAATTAGACAGCTGCAATATTGCCACATAAAACACTGTAATTATAGTAGTGCAGTATTGCCACAAAGGACACTGTAATTACAGTGGAACACCACTGCCACGTAGAGCACAGTAATTACAGTGGTGGAGTATTGCCACTTAGAACACTGTATTTACAGTGGTACAGTATTGCCACTTAATACACTGTAATTGTAGTGGTGCAATATTGCCACTTAGAACAATGTAATTATAGTGGTGCAGTTTTACCACATAGGGCACTGTAATTGTAGGGTACAGTATTGCAATATAGAACACTTTAATTATAGTGTTCTAGTATTGCCACATAGAACACTGTAATTATAATGGTACAATATTGTGACTAAGAGCACTGTAATTTCTGTGGTATAGGACTGCCAAATAGAACACTGTAATTATAGTGGAACAGCAGAGCCTCTTAATACACTGTAATCTTAGTGGAACAGTACTGCCACTTAATGCACTGTAATTATAGTGGTGCAGTATTGCCACTTTGAACAATGTAATTATAGGGTACAGTATTGCCAGACAGAACACTGTAATTACAGTGGTACACTACTGCCACAAAGAACACTGTAATTACAGTGGTGCAGAATTGCCACATAAAACACTGTTATTATACAGCTGCAGTATTGCCACATAAAACACTGTAATTATAGCGGTGCAGTATTGCCACATAGGACACTGTAATTACAGTGGTACAGTACTGCCACTAAGAGCATTGTAATTACAGTGGTGCAGTATTGCCACTTAATACACTGTAATTATAGTGTTGCAGGATTGCTACTTAGAACAATGTAATTATTGTGGTACAGTATTACCACATAGAACACTGTAATTATATGGTACAGTATTGCAATATAGAACACTGTAATTATAGTAGTACAGTATTGCCACTTTGAACACTGCAATTATAGTGGTACAGGATTGCCACTAAGAGCAGTGTAATTACAGTGGTGCAGTATTGCCACTTAGAACACTCTACTTATCATGGTACAGTACTGCCACTTAATACACTGTAATTATAGTAGTGCAGTATTGCCACTTAGAAAAATGTAATTATAATGCTACAGTTTTACCACATAGAACACTGTAATTATAAGGTAAAGTATTGCAATGTAGCACACTGCAATTATAGTGGCACTGTATTGCCACTTAGAAAACTGTATTTGTAGCAGTACAGTATTGCCACTAAGAGCACTATAATTATAGTGGTGCGGTATTGCCACATAGAACACTGTAATTATAGGGGAACAGTACTGTCACTTAATATGCTGCAATTATAGTGGTGCAGTATTGCCTTTTAGAACAATGTAATTATAGAGGTACTGTATTACCACATTGAACACTGTAATTATAAGGTACAGTATTGCAATACAGAACACTGTAATTATAGTGGTACCATATTGCCACTTAAAACTCTGTAATTATAGTGGTGCAGTACTGCCACACAGAATATCGTAATTATAGTAGTGCAGTATTGCCACATAGAACACTGTAATTAAAGTGGTACAGTACTGCCGCACAGAATATTGTAAATCTAATGGTGCATTATTGCCACATAGAACACTGTAATTACAGTGGTATAGTATTGCCACACAGAACATTTTAACTACAGTGCCACAGTATTGCCTCATAATTCACTGTAATTCTTATGGTGCATTATTGCCATATAGAACACTGTAATTATGGTGATGCAGTATTTCCACATAGAACACTGTAATTACAGTGGTACAGTATTGCCACACAGAATAATGTAATCATAGTGGTGCAGTTTTGCCACTTATTAATAAAGGGATAGGAGAAATCAAATCAATAATGGCATCATAATTGGATAAAACACATCACGTGACCATGAGTATATCATACCGCGGCCTCACTCCTCCACTTTTAACCCCCTCCAAAACAATTTTGCCATTTTATATGACTGTTATAAAACTCTATAGTGTACAGTCGCACTCTGATATACGGATGCCTTGGGTGGTTGATGCACAACATGGCATGCATATATCAGGACTGGACCACACAGCTAAGAGTAGGTTATCGATTACTTAGAACACTGTAATTATAATTGTAGTGGTAAAGTATTGCCACATAGAATAATGTAATAATAGAGGTGCTTTATTGCCAAATAGAACACTGTAATTATAGTGGTGCAGTATTGCCACATAGACCAATGTAATTATAGTGGTGCAGTATTGCCACATACAACACTGTAATTATAATGGCACAGTATTGCCACTTAGAACACTGTAAGTATAGGGTACAGTATTGCCACATAGAACACTGCAATTGTAGTGGTACAGTATTGCAACTTAGAACACTGTAATTATAGTGGTGTAGTATGACACATGGAACACGGTAATTTTATTGGTACAATATTGCCACTAAGAGCACTGTTATTACTATGGTGCAGTATTGCCACATAGAACACTGTAATTATAGTGGAACAGTAATGCCACTTAATACACTGTAGTTATAGTGGAACAGTACTGCCACGTAATACACTGTAATTATAGTGTTGCAGAATTGCCACTTAGAGTAGTGTAATTATAGAGGTGTGCAGAATTACCACATAGAACACTGCAATTGTTGGGTACAGTACTGCAATATAGAACACTGTAATTATAGTGGTACAGTACTGCCACATAGAACACAGTATTTATAGTATTACAATACTGTCATTAAGAGCACTGTAATTTCTGTGGTGCAGTATTGCCAAATGGAACATTCTAATTATAGTGGAACAGTACTGCCACTTAATACACTGTAATTATAGTGGTGTAGTATTGCTACTTAGAACATAGTAATTATAGGGTGCATTATTGCCATTTAGAACACTGTAATTACAGTGGTACACTACTGCCACATAGAACGCTGTAATTATAGTGGTGCAGTATTGTCACATAGAACACTGTAATTACAATGGTACACTACTGCCAAATAGAACGCTGTAATTATAGTAGTGCAGTATTGCCACATAGGACACTGTAATTACAGTGGAACAGCACTGTCACGAAGACACAGTAATTACAGTGGTGGAGTATTGCCACTTAGAACAATGTAATTACAGTGGTACAGTATTGCCACTTAATACACTGTAATTGTAGTGGTGCAGTACTGCCACTTAGAACAATGTAATTATAGTGGTGCAGTATTACCACATAGGAAACTGTAATTGTAGGGTACAGTATTGCAATATAAAACAATGTAATTATAGTGGTACAGTATTGCCACAAAGAACACTGTAATTATATTGGTACAATATTGCCACTAAGAGCACTGTAATTACTGTGGTGCAGTATTGCCACATAGTACACTGTAATTATAGTGGAACAGTCCTTCCATGTAATACACTGTAATTATAGTGTTGCAGTGTTGCCACTTAGAACAATGTAATTATAGTGGTGCAGTATTTTCACATAGAACACTGCAATTGTAGGGTACAGTCATGCAGTATAGAACACTGTAATTATAGTGGTACAGTATTGCCACATAGAACACTGTAATTATATTGGTACAATATTGCCACTAAGAGCACTGTAATTTCTGTGGTACAGGATTGCCACATAGAACACTGTAATTATAGTGGAACAGTACAGCCACTTAATACTCTGTAATTATAGTGGAACAGTACTGTCACTTAATATGCTGCAATTATAGTGGTGCAGTATTGCCTTTTAGAACAATGTAATTATAGAGGTACTGTATTACCACATTGAACACTGTAATTATAAGGTACAGTATTGCAATATAGAACACTGTAATTATAATGGTACCATATTGCCACTTAAAACTCTGTAATTATAGTGGTGCAGTACTGCCACACAGAATATCGTAATTATAGTAGTGCAGTATTGCCACATAGAACACTGTAATTAAAGTGGTACAGTACTGCCGCACAGAATATTGTAATTCTAATGGTGCATTATTGCCACATAGAACACTGTAATTACAGTGGTACAGTATTGCCACACAGAACATTGTAACTACAGTGCCACAGTATTGCCTTATAATTCACTGTAATTCTTATGGTGCATTATTGCCATATAGAACACTGTAATTATGGTGATGCAGTATTTCCACATAGAACACTGTAATTACAGTGGTACAGTATTGCCACACAGAATAATGTAATCATAGTGGTGCAGTTTTGCCACTTATTAAAAAAGGGATAGGAGAAATCAAATCAATAATGGCATCATAATTGGATAAAACACATCACGTGACCAAGAGTATATCATACCGCGGCCTCACTCCTCCACTTTTAACCCCCTCCAAAACAATTTTGCCATTTTATATGACTGTTATAAAACTCTATAGTGTACAGTCGCACTCTGATATACGGATGCCTTGGGTGGTTGATGCACAACATGGCATGCATATATCAGGCTGGACCCACATCTAAGAGTAGGTTATCGATTACTTAGAACACTGTAATTATAATTGTAGTGGTAAAGTATTTCACATAGAATAATGTAATAATAGAGGTGCTTTATTGCCAAATAGAACACTGTAATTATAGTGGTGCAGTATTACAAGACCAATGTAATTATAGTGGTGAAGTATTGCCACATACAACACTGTAATTATAATGGCACAGTATTGCCACTTAGAACACTGTAAGTATAGGGTACAGTATTGCCACACATAGAACACTGCAATTGTAGTGGTACAGTATTGCCACTTAGAACACTGTAATTATAGTGGTGTAGTATGACACATGGAACACGGTAATTTTATTGGTACAATATTGCCACTAAGAGCACTGTAATTACTGTGGTGCAGTATTGCCACATAGAACACTATAATTATAGTGGAACAGTACTGCCACTTAATACACTGTAATTATAGTGGAACAGTACTGCCACGTAATACACTGTATTTATAGTGTTGCAGAATTGCCACTTAGAGTAGTGTAATTATAGAGGTGCAGAATTACCACATAGAACACTGCAATTGTTGGGTACAGTACTGCAATATAGAACACTGTAATTATAGTGGTACAGTACTGCCACATAGAACACAGTATTTATAGTATTACAATTTTGTCACTAAGAGCACTGTAATTTCTGTGGTGCAGTATTGCAAAATGGAACATTCTAATTATAGTGGAACAGTACTGCCACTTAATACACTGTAATTATAGTGGTGTAGTATTGCTACTTAGAACATTGTAATTATAGGGTGCAGTATTGCCACTTAGAACACTGTAATTACAGTGGTACACTACTGCCACATAGAACGCTGTAATTATAGTGGTGCAGTATTGTCACATAGAACACTGTAATTACAGAGCTGCAATATTGCCACATAAAACACTGTAATTATAGAAGTGCAGTATTCTCACATAGGACACTGAAATTATAGTGGAACAGCATTGCCAGGAAGAGCACAGTAATTACAGTGGTGGAGTATTGCCACTTAGAAAACTGTAATTACAGTGGTACAGTATTGCCACTTAATACACTGTAATTGTAGTGGTGCAGTATTACCACATAGGAAACTGTAATTGTAGGGTACAGTATTGCAATATAGAACAATGTAATTATAGTGGAACAGTATTGCCCCAAAGAACACTGTAATTATATTGGTACAATATTGCCACTAAGAGCACTGTAATTACTGTGGTGCAGTATTGCCACATAGTACACTGTAATTATAGTGGAACAGTCCTGCCATGTAATACACTGTAATTATAGTGTTGCAGTGTTGCCACTTAGAACAATGTAATTATAGTGGTGCAGTATTTTCACATAGAACACTGCAATTGTAGGGTACAGTGATGCAGTATAGAACACTGTAATTATAGTGGTACAGTATTGCCACATAGAACACTGTAATTATATTGGTACAATATTGCCACTAAGAGCACTATAATTTCTGTGGTACATGATTGCCACATAGAACACTGTAATTATAGTGGAACAGTACAGCCACTTAATACTCTGTAATTATAGTGGAACAGTACTGCCACTTAATACACTGTAATTATAGTGTTGCAGTATTGCCACTTAGAACAATGTAATTATAAGGTACAGTATTGCCACACAGAACACTGTAATTAGAGTGGTACACTACTGCCACATAGAACACTGTAATTACAGTGGTACAGTATTGCCACATAGAACACTGTAATTATACAGCTGCAGTATTGCCACATAAAACACTGTAATTATAGTGGTGCAGTATTGCCACATAGGACACTGCAATTACAGTGGTACAGTACTGCCACTAAAAGCATTATAATTACAGTGGTGCAGTATTGCCACTTAATACACTGTAATTATAGTGTTGCAGTATTGCCACTTAGAACAATGTAATTATAGTGGTATAGTATTACCACATAGAACACTCTAATTACAGGGTACAGTATTACAATATAGAACAATGTAATTATAGTAGTAGAGTATTGCCACTTTGAACACTGCAATCATAGTGGTACAGTATTGCCACTAAGAGCACTGTAATTACAGTGGTGCAGTATTGCCACTTAGAACACTGTACTTATCATGGTACAGTACTGCCACTAAGTACACTGTAATTATAGTGCTGCAGTATTGCCTCTCAGAAAAATGTAGTTATTATGGTCCAATTTTATCACATAGAACACTGTAATTATAAGGTAAAGTATTGCAATATAGCACACTGCAATTATAGTGGCACAGTATTGCCACTTAGAACACTGTAATTATAGCAGTACAGTTTTGCCACTAAGAGCACTGTAATTATAGTGGTGTGGTATTGCCACATAGAACACTGTAATTATAGTGGAACAGTACTGACACTTAATATATTGTAATTATAGTGGTGCAGTATTACCTTTTAGAACAATGTAATTCTAGTGGTACTGTATTACCACATAGAACACTGTAATTATAAGGAACAGTATTGCAATATAGATAACTGTAATTATAGTGGTACTGTATTGCCACTTTAAACTCTGTAATTATAGTGGTGCAGTACTGCCACACAGAATATCGTAATTATAGAGGTATAGTATTGCCACATAGAACACTGTAATTAGAGTGGTACAGTACTGTCACACAGAATATTGTAATAATAATGGTGCAGTATTGCCACATAGAACACTGTAAGTACATTGGTACAGTATTGCCACACAGAACATTGTAACTACAGTGCCACAGAATTGCCTCATAAATCACTGTAATTCTAATGGTGCATTATTGCCTCATAGAACACTGTAATTATAGTGATGCAGTATTGCCACATAGAACACTGTAATTACAGGGGGTATAGTATTGCCACACAGAATAATGTAATCATAGTGGTGCAGTTTTGACACATATAAAAAAAGGGATAGGAGAAATCAAATCAATAATGGCATCCTAATTGGATGCAACACATCACGTGACCATGTGTATATCATACCGCGACCACACTCCTCCACCTTTAACCCCCTCCAAAACAATTTTGCCATTTTATATGACTGTTATAAAACTCTATAGTGTGCAGTCGCATTCTGATATACGGATGCCTTGGGTGGTTGATGCACAACATTGCATGCGTATATCAGGGCTGAACCACACTTGCTAAGAGTGGGTTATCTATTACATAGAACACTGTAATTATGATTGTAGTTTTAAAGTATTGCCACATAGAATAAAGTAATAATAGTGGTGCTGTATTGCCAAATAGAACACTGTAATTACCGTAGTACAGTATTGCCACATAGAATATTTTAATTATAGTGGTTCAGTATGCACATTGAACACTGTAATTATAGTGGTGCAGTACTGAGACATACACCACTGTAATTATAGTGGTGCAGTATTGCCACTTAGAACACTGTAATTATATTGGCACTGTATTGCCACTTAGAACACTGTAAGTATAGGGTACAGTATTGCTACATAGAACACTGCAATTATAGTGGTGCAGTACTGCCACTTAGAACACTGTAATTATAGTGGCACAGTATTGCCACACAGAACACTGTAATTATAGTGGTACAGTATTGCCACATAGAACACTGTAATTATAGTGGAACAGTACTGCCACTTAATACACTGTAATTATAGTGGTGTAGTATTGCTACTTAGAACACTGTAATTATAGGGTGCAGTATTGCCACTTAGAACACTGTAATTACAGTGGTACACTACTGCCACATAGAACGCTGTAATTATAGTGGTGCAGTATTGTCACATAGAACACTGTAATTACAGAGCTGCAATATTGCCACATAAAACACTGTAATTATAGAAGTGCAGTATTCCCACATAGGACACTGTAATTACAGTGGAACAGCACTGCCACGAAGAGCACAGTAATTACAGTTGTTGAGTATTGCCACTTAGAAAACTGTAATTACAGTGGTACAGTATTGCCACTTAATACACTGTAATTGTAGTGGTGCAGTACTGCCACTTAGAACAATGTAATTATAGTGGTGCAGTATTACCACATAGGAAACTGTAATTGTAGGGTACAGTATTGCAATATAGAACACTGTAATTATAGTGTTACAGTATTGCCACATAGAACACTGTAATTATATTGGTACAATATTGCCACTAAGAGCACTGTAATTACTGTGGTGCAGTATTGCCACATAGTACACTGTAATTATAGTGGAACAGTCCTGCCATGTAATACACTGTAATTATAGTGTTGCAGTGTTGCCACTTAGAACAATGTAATTATAGTGGTGCAGTATTTTCACATAGAACATTGCAATTGTAGGTGCAGTCATGCAGTATAGAACACTGTAATTTCTGTGGTACAGTATTGCCACATAGAACACTGTAATTATAGTGGAACAGTACAGCCACTTAATACTCTGTAATTATAGTGGAACAGTACTGCCACTTAATACACTGTAATTATAGTGTTGCAGTATTGCCACTGAGAACAATGTAATTATAAGGTACAGTATTGCCACACAGAACACTGTAATTAGAGTGGTACACTACTGCCATATAGAACACTGTAATTACAGTGGTACAGTATTGCCACATAGAACACTGTAATTATACAGCTGCAGTATTGCCACATAAAACACTGTAATTATAGTGGTGCAGTATTGCCACATAGGACACTGCAATTACAGTGGTACAGTACTGCCACTAATAGCATTATAATTAAAGTGGTGCAGTATTGCCACTTATTACACTGTAATTATAGTGTTGCAGTATTGCCACTTAGAACAATGTAATTATAGTGGTATAGTATTACCGCATAGAACACTCTAATTACAGGGTCCAGTATTACAATATAGAACAATGTAATTATAGTAGTAGAGTATTGCCACTTTGAACACTGCAATCAAAGTGGTACAGTATTGCCACTAAGAGCACTGTAATTACAGTAGTGCAGTATTGCCACTTAGAACACTGTACTTATCATGGTTCAGTACTGCCACTAAATACACTGTAATTATAGTGCTGCAGTATTGCCTCTCAGAAAAATGTAGTTATGGTCCAATTTTACCACATAGAACACTGTAATTATAAGGTAAAGTATTGCAATATAGCACACTGCAATTATAGTCCACAGTATTGCCACTTAGAACACTGTAATTATAGCAGTACAGTTTTGCCACTAAGAGCACTGTAATTATGGTGGTGTGGTATTGCCACATAGAACACTGTAATTATAGTGGAACAGTACTGACACTTAATATACTGTAATTATAGTGGTGCAGTATTACCTTTCAGAACAATGTAATTATAGTGGTACTGTATTACCACATAGAACACTGTAATTATAAGGAACAGTATTGCAATATAGAACACTGTAATTATAGTGGTACCGTATTGTCACTTAAAACTCAGTAATTATAGTGGTGCAGTACTGCCACACAGGATATCGTAATTATAGAGGTATAGTATTGCCACATAGAACACTGTAATTATAGTGGTACAGTACTGTCACACAGAATATTGTAATAATAATGGTGCATTATTGCCACATAGAACACTGTAATTACAGTGGTACAGTATTGCCACACAGAACATTGTAACTTCAGTGCCACAGTATTGCCTCATAATTCACTGTAATTCTTATGGTGCATTATTGCCACATAGAACACTGTAATTATAGTGATGCAGTATTTCCACATAGAGCACTGTAATTACAGTGGTACAGTATTGCCACACAGAATAATGTAATCATAGTGGTGCAGTTTTGCCACTTATTAAAAATGGGATAGGAGAAATCAAATCAATAATGGCATCATAATTGGATAAAACACATCACGTGACCATGAGTATATCATACTTCGTGCTCACCTCCACTTTTAACCCCTCCAAAACAATTTTGCCTATTTTATATGACTGTTATAAAACTCTATAGTACAGTCGCACTCTGATATACGGATGCCTTGGGTGGTTGATGCACAACATGGCATGCATATATCAGGGCTGGACCACACAGCTAAGAGTAGGTTATCGATTACTTAGAACACTGTAATTATAATTGTAGTGGTAAAGTATTGCCACATAGAATAATGTAATAATAGTGGTGCTGTATTGCCAAATAGAACACTGTAATTATAGTGGTTCAGTATTGCCACATAGACCACTGTAATTATAGGGTACAGTATTGCCACATAGAACACTGCAATTGTAGTGGTACAGTATTGCCACTTAGAACACTGTAATTATAGTGGTGTAGTATGACACATGGAACACGGTAATTTTATTGGTACAATATTGCCACTAAGAGCACTGTAATTACTGTGGTGCAGTATTGCCACATAGAACACTGTAATTATAGTGGATCAGTACTGCCACTTAATACACTGTAATTATAGTGGAACAGTACTGCCACGTAATACACTGTAATTATAGTGTTGCAGAATTGCCACTTAGAGCAGTGTAATTATAGAGGTGCAGAATTACCACATAGAACACTGCAATTGTTGGGTACAGTATTGCAATATAGAACACTGTAATTATAGTGGTACAGTACTGCCACATAGAACACAGTATTTATAGTATTACAATATTGTCACTAAGAGCACTGTATTTTCTGTGGTGCAGTATTGCCCCATAGAACACTGTAATAATAGTGGAACAGTACTGCCACTTAATACACTGTAATTATAGTGGTGTAGTATTGCTACTTAGAACACTGTAGTTATAGGGTGCAGTATTGCCACTTAGAACACTGTAATTACAGTGGTACACTACTGCCACATAGAACGCTGTAATTATAGTGGTGCAGTATTGTCACATAGAACACTGTAATTTCAGAGCTGCAATATTGCCACATAAACACTGTAATTATAGAAGTGCAGTATTCCCACATAGGACACTGTAATTACAGTGGAACAGCACTGCCACAAAGAGCACAGTAATTACAGTTGTGGAGTATTGCCACTTAGAAAACTGTAATTACAGTGGTACAGTATTGCCACTTAATACACTGTAATTGTAGTGGTGCAGTACTGTCACTTAGAACAATGTAATTATAGTGGTGCAGTATTACCACATAGGAAACTGTAATTGTAGGGTACAGTATTGCAATATAGAACACTGTAGTTATAGTGGAACAGTCCTGCCATGTAGTACACTGTAATTATAGTGTTGCAGTGATGCCACTTAGAACAATGTAATTATAGTGGTGCAGTATTTTCACATAGAACATTGCAATTGTAGGTACAGTCAAGCAGTATAGAACACTGTAATTATAGTGGTACAGTATTGCCACATAGAACACTGTAATTGTATTGGTACAATATTGCCACTAAGAGCACTGTAATTTCTGTGGTACAGGATTGCCACATAGAACACTGTAATTATAGTGGAAAAGTACAGCCACTTAATACTCTGTAAATATAGTGGAACTGTACTGCCACTTAATACACTGTAATTATAGTGTTGCAATATTGCCACTGAGAACAATGTAATTATAAGGTACAGTATTGCCACGCAGAACACTCTAATCAGAGTGGTACACTACTGCCACATAGAACACTGTAATTACAGTGGTACAGTATTGCCACATAGAACACTGTAATTATACAGCTGCAGTATTGCCACATAAAACACTGTAATTATAGTGGTGCAGTATTGCCACATAGGACACTGCAATTACAGTGGTACAGTACTGCCACTAAAAGCATTATAATTACAGTGGTGCAGTATTGCCACTTATTACACTGTAATTATAGTGTTGCAGTATTGCCACTTAGAACAATGTAATTATAGTGGTATAGTATTAACACATAGAACACTCTAATTACAGGGTACAGTATTACAATATAGAACAATGTAATTATAGTAGTAGAGTATTGCCACTTTGAACACTGCAATCATAGTGGTACAGTATTGCCACTAAGAGCACTGTAATTACAGTGGTGCAGTATTGCCACTTAGAACACTGTACTTATCATGGTACAGTACTGCCACTAAATACACTGTAATTATAGTGCTGCAGTATTGCCTCTCAGAAAAATGTAGTTATGGTCCAATTTTACCACATAGAACAATGTAATTATAAGGTAAAGTATTGCAATATAGCACACTGCAATTATAGTCCATAGTATTGCCACTTAGAACACTGTAATTATAGCAGTACAGTTTTGCCACTAAGAGCACTGTAACTATGGTGGTGCGGTATTGCCACATAGAACACTGTAATTATAGTGGAACAGAACTGACACTTAATATACTGTAATTATAGTGGTGCAGTATTACCTTTTAGAACAATGTAATTATAGTGGTACTGTATTACCACATAGAACACTGGAATTATAAGGAACAGTATTGCAATATAGAACACTGTAATTATTGTGGTACCGTATTGCCACTTAAAACTCTGTAATTATAGTTGTGCAGTACTGCCAAACAGGATATCGTAATTATAGAGGTATAGTATTGCCACATAGAACACTGTAATTAGAGTGGTACAGTACTGTAACACAGAATATTGTATTAATAATGGTGCAGTATTGCCACATAGAACACTGTAAGTACATTGGTACAGTATTGCCACACAGAACATTGTAACTACAGTGCCACAGTATTGCCCCATAAATCACTGTAATTCTAATGGTGCATTATTGCCTCATAGAACACTGTAATTATAGTGATGCAGTATTGCCACATAGAACACTGTAATTACAGGGGTATAGTATTGCCACACAGAATAATGTAATCATAGTGGTGCAGTTTTGACACATATAAAAAAAGGGATAGGAGAAATCAAATCAATAATGGCATCCTAATTGGATACAACACATCACGTGACCATGTGTATATCATACCGCGACCACACTCCTCCACCTTTAACCCCCTTCAAAACAATTTTGCCATTTTATATGACTGTTATAAAACTCTGTAGTGTGCAGTTGCATTCTGATATACGGATGCCTTGGGTGGTTGATGCACAACATTGCTTGCGTATATCAGGGCTGAACCACACTGCTAAGAGTGGGTTATCTATTACTTAGAACACTGTAATTATGATTGTAGTTTTAAAGTATTGCCACATAGAATAATGTAATAATAGTGGTGCTGTATTGCCAAATAGAACACTGTAATCATCGTAGTACAGTATTGCCACACAGAATATTGTAATTATACTGGTTCAGTATTGCACATTGAACACTGTAATTATAGTGGTGCAGTACTGCCACATACACCACTGTAATTATAGTGGTGCAGTATTGCCACACAGAACACTGTAAGTATAGGGTACAGTATTGCTACATAGAACACTGCAATTATAGTGGTGCAGTACTGCCACTTAGAACACTGTAATTATAGTGGCACAGTATTGCCACACAGAACACTGTAATTATAGTGGTACAGTATTGCCACATAGAACACTGTAATTACATTGGCACAGTATTGCCACTTAGAACACTGTAAGTATACGGTACAGTATTGCTACATAGAACACTGCAATTATAGTGGTGCAGTACTGCCACTTTGAACACTGTAATTATAGTGGCACAGTATTGCCACACAGAACACTGTAATTATAGTGGTACAGTATTGCCACATAGAACACTGTAATTATAGTGGTACAATATTTGCCACTAAGAGCACTGTAATTTCTGTGGTGCAGTATTGCCACATAGAACACTGTAATTATAGTGGAAAAGTTCTGCCACTTAATACACTGTAATTATAGTGGTGTAGTATTGCTACTTAGAACAATGTAATTATAGGGTGCAGTATTGCCACACAGAACACTTTAATTACAGTGGTACACTACTGTCAAATAGAATGCTGTAATTATAGAGGTGCAGTATTGTCACATAGAACACTGTAATTACAGAGCTGCAATATTGCCACATAAAACACTGTAATTATAGTACTGCAGTATTGCCACAAAGGACACTGTAATTACAGTGGAACACCACTGCCACGTAGAGCACAGTAATTACAGTGGTGGAGTATTGCCACTTAGAACACTGTATTTACAGTGGTACAGTATTGCCACTTAATACACTGTAATTGTAGTGGTGCAATATTGCCACTTAGAACAATGTAAATATAGTGGTGCAGTATTACCACATATGGCACTGTAATTGTAGGGTACAGTATTGCAATATAGAACACTTTAATTGTAGTGTTCTAGTATTGCAACATAGAACACGGTAATTATAGTGGTACAATATTGCGACTAAGAGCACTGTAATTTCTGTGGTATAGGATTGCCAAATAGAACACTGTAATTATAGTGGAACAGCACAGCCTCTTAATACACTGTAATCATAGTGGAACAGTACTGCCACTTAATGCACTGTAATTATAGTGGTGCAGTATTGCCACTTAGAACAATGTAACTATAGGGTACAGTATTGCCAGACAGAACACTGTAATTACAGTGGTACACTACTGCCACAAAGAAGACTGTAATTACAGTGGTGCAGAATTGCCACATAAAACACTGTTATTATACAGCTGCAGTATTGCCACTTAAAACACTGTAATTATAGTGGTGCAGTATTGCCACATAGGACACTGTAATTACAGTGGTACAGTACTGCCACTAAGAGCATTGTAATTACAGTAGTGCAGTATTGCCACTTAATACACTGTAATTATAGTGTTGCAGTATTACTACTTAGAACAATGTAATTATTGTGGTACAGTATTACCACATAGAACACTGTAATTATATGGTACAGTATTGCAATATAGAACACTGTAATTATAGTAGTACAGTATTGCCACTTTGAACACTGCAATTATAGTGATACAGGATTGCCACTAAGAGCAGTGTAATTACAGTGGTGCAGTATTGCCACTTAGAACACTGTACTTATCATGGTACAGAACTGCCACTTATTACACTGTAATTATAGTAGTGCAGTATTGCCACTTAGAAAAATGTAATTATAATGGTACAGTTTTACCACATAGAACACTGTAATTATAAGGTAAAGTATTGCAATATAGCACACTGCAATTATAGTGGCACAGTATTGCCACTTAGAACACTGTATTTGTAGCAGTACAGTATTGCCACTAAGAGCACTATAATTATAGTGGTGCCGTATTGCCACATAGAACACTGTAATTATAGTGGAACAGTACTGTCACTTAATATGCTGCAATTATAGTGGTGCAGTATTGCCTTTTAGAACAATGTAATTATAGAGGGACTGTATTACCACATTGAACACTGTAATTATAAGGTACAGTATTGCAATATAGAACACTGTAATTATAGTGGTACCATATTGCCACTTAAAACTCTGTAATTATAGTGGTGCAGTACTGCCACACAGAATATCGTAATTAGAGTAGTGCAGTATTGCAACATAGAACACTGTAATTAGAGTGGTACAGTACTGCCGCACAGAATATTGTAATTCTAATGGTGCATTATTGCCACATAGAACACTGTAATTATAGTGATGCAGTATTTCCACATAGAACACTGTAATTACAGTGGTACAGTATTGCCACACAGAATAATGTAATCATAGTGGTGCAGTTTTGCCACTTATTAAAAACGGGATAGGAGAAATCAAATCAATAATGGCATCATAATTGGATAAAACACATCACGTGACCATGAGTATATCATACTGCGGCCTCACTCCTCCACTTTTAACCCCCTCCAAAACAATTTTGCCATTTTATATGACTGATATAAAACTCTATAGTGTACTGTCGCACTCTGATATATGGATGACTTGGGTGGGTGATGTACAACATGGCTTGCATATATCAGGGCTGGACTACACAGCTAAGAGTAGGTTATCGATTACTTAGAACACTGTAATTATAATTGTAGTGGTAAAGTATTGCCACATAGAATAATGTAATAATAGTGGTGCTGTATTGCCAAATAGAACACTGTAATTATAGTGGTGCAGTATTGCCACATAGACCACTGTAATTATAGTGGTGCAGTATTGCCACATACAACACTGTAATTATAGTGGCACAGTATTGCCACTTAGAACACTGTAAGTATAGGGTACAGTATTGCCACATAGAACACTGCAATTGTAGTGGTACAGTATTGCCACTTAGAACACTGTAATTATAGTGGTGTAGTATGACACATGGAACACGGTAATTTTATTGGTACAATATTGCCACTAAGAGCACTGTAATTACTGTGGTGCAGTATTGCCACATAGAACACTGTAATTATAGTGGAACAGTACTGCCACTTAATACACTGTAATTATAGTGGAACAGTACTGCCACGTAATACACTGTAATTATAGTGTTGCAGAATTGCCACTTAGAGCAGTGTAATTATAGAGGTGCAGAATTACCACATAGAACACTGCAATAGTTGGGTACAGTATTGCAATATAGAACACTGTAATTATAGTGGTACAGTATTGCCACATAGAACACAGTATTTATAGTATTACAATATTGTCACTAAGAGCACTGAATTTTCTTTGGTGCAGTATTGCCACATAGAACACTGTAATTATAGTGGAACAGTACTGCCACTTAATACACTGTAATTATAGTGGTGTACTTTTGCTACTTAGAACACTGTAATTATAGGGTGCAGTATTGCCACTTAGAACACTGTAATTACAGTGGTACACTACTGCCACATAGAACACTGTAATTATAGTGGTGCAGTATTATCACATAGAACACTGTAATTACAGAGCTACAATATTGCCACATAAAACACTGTAATTATAGAAGTGCAGTATTCCCACATAGGACACTGTAATTACAGTGGAACAACACTGCCACGAAGAGCACAGTAATTACAGTGGTGGAGTATGGCCACTTAGAAAACTGTAATTACTGTGGTACAGTATTGCCACTTAATACACTGTAATTGTAGTTGAGCAGTACTGCCACTTAGAACAATGTAATTATAGTGGTGCAGTATTACTACATAGGAAACTGTAATTGTAGGGTACAGTATTGCAATATAGAACACTGTAATTATAGTGGTACAGTATTGCCACATAGAACACTGAAATTATATTGTACAATATTGCCACTAAGAGCACTGTAATTACTGTGGTGCAGTATTGCCACATAGTACACTGTAATTATAGTGGAACAGTCCTTCCATGTAATACACTGTAATTATAGTGTTGCAGTGTTGCCACTTAGAACAATGTAATTATAGTGGTGCAGTATTTTCACATAGAACATTTCAATTGTAGGTACAGTCGAGCAGTATAGAACACTGTAATCATAGTGGAACAGTACTGCCACTTGATACACTGTAATTATAGTGGTGCAGTATTGCCACTTAGAACAATGTAATCATAGGGTACAGTATTGCCACTTAATACACTGTAATTATAATGTTGCAGTATTGCCACTTAGAACAATGTAATTATAGTGGTATAGTATTACCACATAGAACACTGTAATTATAGGGTACAGTATTGCAATACAGAACACAGTAATTATAGTAGTACAGTATTTTCACTTTGAACACTGCAATCATAGTGGTACAGTATTGCCACTAAGAGCACTGTAATTACAGTGGTGCAGTATTGCCACTTAGAACACTGTACTTATCATGGTACAGTACTGCCACTTAATACACTGTAATTATAGTGCTGCAGTATTGCCACTTAGAAAAATGTAATTATAATGGTACAGGTTTACCACATAGAACACTGTAATTAAAAGGTAAAGTATTGCAATATAGCACACTGCAATTGAAGTGGCACAGTATTGACACTTAGAACACTGTAATTAGAGTAGTACAGTATTTCCACTAAGAGCACTATAATTATAGTGGAGCGGTATTGCCACATAATACACTGTAGTTATAGTAGAACAGTACTGACACTTAATATACTGTAATTATAGTGGTGCAGTATTGCCTTTTAGAACAATGTAATTATAGTGGTACTGTATTACCACATAGAACTCTGTAATTATAAGGTACAGTATTGCAATATAGATCACTGTAATTATAGTGGTACCGTATTGCCACTTGAAACTCTGTAATTATAGTGGTGCAGTACTGCCACACAGAATATAGTAATTATAGAGGTGCAGTATTGCCACATAGAACACTGTAATTAGAGTGGTACAGTACTGTCACACAGAATAATGTAATAATAATGGTGCAGTATTGCCACATAGAACACTGTAAGTACATTGGTACAGTATTGCCGCACAGAACATTGTAACTACAGTGCCACAGTATTGCCTCATAAATCACTGTAATTCTAATGGTGCATTATTGCCACATAGAACACTGTAATTATAGTGATGCAGTATTGCCACATAGAACACTGTAATTACAGTGGTACAGTATTGCCACACAGAATAATGTAATCATAGTGGTGCAGTTTTGACACATATAAAAAAAGTGATAGGAGAAATCAAATCAATAATGGCATCCTAATTGGATACAACACATCACGTGACCATGTGTGTATCATACCGCGACCACACTCCTCCACTTTTAACCCCCTCCAAAACAATTTTGCCATTTTATATGACTGTTATGAAACTCTATAGTGTGCAGTCGCACTCTGATATACGGATGCCTTGGGTGTTGATGCACAACATGGCATGCGATATCAGGGCTGAACCACACTGCTAAGAGTGGGTTATCTATTACTTAGAACACTGTAATTATAATTGTGGTGGTAAAGTATTGCCACATAGAATAATGTAATAATAGTGGTGCTGTATTGCCAAATAGAACACTGTAATTATCGTAGTACAGTATTGCCACATAGAATATTGTAATTATAGTGGTTCAGTATTGCACATTGAACACTGTAATTATAGTGGTGCACTACTGCCACATAGACCACTGTAAATATAGTGGTGCAGTATTGCCACTTAGAACACTGTAATTATATTGGCACAGTATTGCCACTTAGAACACTGTAAGTATAGGGTACAGTATTGCCACATAGAACACTGCAATTATAGTGGTGCAGTATTGCCACTTAGAACACTGTAATTATAGTGGCACAGTATTGCCAAACAGAACACTGTAATTATAGTGGTACAGTATTGCCACATAGAACACTGTAATTATAGTGGTACAATATTGCCACTAAGAGCACTGTAATTTCTGTGGTGCAGTATTGCCACATAGAACACTGTAATTATAGTGGAAAAGTACTGCCACTTAATACACTGTAATTATAGTGTTGTAGTATTGCTACTTAGAACAATGTAATTATAGGGTGCAGTATTGCCACACAGAACACTGTTATTACAGTGGTACGCTACTGCCAAATAGAACGCTGTAATTATAGTGGTGCAGTATTGTCACATAGAACACTGTAATTATAGAGCTGCAATATTGCCACATAAAACACTGTAATTATATTAGTGCAGTATTGCCACATAGGACACTGTAATTAGAGTGGAACAGCACTGCCATGAAGAGCACAGTAATTACAGTGGTGGAGTATTGCCACTTAGAACACTGTAATTACTGTTGTACAGTATTGCCATGTAATACACTGAAATTGTTGTGGTGCAGTATTGCCATTGGAACAATGTAATTATAGTGGTGCTGTATTACCACATAGGGCACTGAAATAGTAGGGTTCAGTATTGCAATATAGAACACTGTAATTATAGTGGTACAGTATTGCCACATAGAACACTTTAATTATATAGGTAGAATATTGCCACTAAGAGCACTGTAATTACTGTGGTGCAGGATTGCCACATAGATCACTGTAATTATAGTGTAACAGTACTGCCACTTAATACACTGTAATTATTGTGGTGCAGAATTGCCACTTAGAGCAGTGTATTTATAGAGGTGCAGTATTACCACATAGAACACTGCAGTTGTAGTGTACAATATTGCAATATAGAACACTGTAATTATAGTGGTACAGTACTGCCACATAGAACACTGTTATTATAGTGGTATAATATTGCCACTAAGAGCACTGTAATTTCTGTGGTGCAGAATTGCCACATAGAACACTGTAATTATAGAGGAACAGTACTGCCACTGAATACACTGTAATTAAAGTGGTGTAGTATTGCTTGTTAGAACAATGTAATTATAGGGTTCAGTATTGCCACATAATACACAGTAATAACAGTGGTACACTACAGCCAAATAGAATGCTGTAATTATAGTGGTACAGTATTGTTTCATAGAACACTGTAATTACAGAGCTGTAATATTGCCACATAAAACACTGCAATTATAGTAGTGCAGTATTGCCACAAAGGACACTGTAATTACAGTGGAACACCACTGCCACGTAGAGCACAGTAATTACAGTGGTGGAGTATTGCCACTTAGAACACTGTAATTACAGTGGTACAGTATTGCCACTTAATACACTGTAATTGTAGTGGTGCAGTATTGCCACTTAGAACAATGTAATTATAGTGGTGCAGTATTACCACATAGGGCACTGAAATTGTAGGGTACAGTATTGCAATATAGAACACTTTAATCATAGTGGTATAGTACTGTCACATAGAACACTGTAATTATAGTGGTACAATATTGCGACTAAGAGCACTGTAATTACTGTGGTACAGGATTGTCACATAGAACAGTGTAATTATAGTGGAACAGTACAGCCTCTTAATACACTGTAATTATAGTGGAACAGTACTGCCACTTAGTGCACTGTAATTAAAGTGGTGCAGTATTGCCACTTAGAACAATGTAATTATAGGGTACAGTATTGCCAGACAGAAGACTGTAATTTCTGTGGTACACTACTGCCACAAAGAACACTGTAATTTCAGTGGTGCAGTATTGCCACATAGAACACTGTAATTATACAGCTGCAGTATTGCCACATAAAACACTGTAATTATAGTGGTGCAGTATTGCCACAAAGGACACTTTAATTACAGTGGTATAGTACTGCCACAAAGAGCATTGTAATTACAGTGGTGCAGTATTGCCACTTAATACACTGTAATTATAGCGTTGCAGTATTGCCACTTAGAACAATGTAATTATTGTGGTACAGTATTACCACATAGAACACTGTAATTATATGGTACAGTATTGCAATATAGAACACTGTAATTATAGTAGTAGAGTATTGCCACTTTGAACACTGCAATTATAGAGGTACAGTATTGCCACTAAGAGCACTGTAGTTACAGTGGTGCAGTATTGCCACTTAGAACACTGTACTTATCATGGTACAGTACTGCCACTTAATACACTGTAATTATAGTAGTGCAGTTTTGCCACTTAGAAAATTGTAATTATAATGGTACAGTTTTACCACATAGAACACTGTAATTATAAGGTAAAGTATTGCAATATAGCGCAGTGCAATTATTGTGGCACAGAATTGCCACTTAGAACACTGTAATTCTAGCAGTACAGTATTGCACTTAGAGCACTATAATTATAGTAGTGCGGTATTGCCACATATAACACTTTAATTATAGTGGAACAGTACTGACATTTAATATACTGTAATTATAGTGGTGCAGTATTGACTTTTAGAACAATGCAATTATAGTGGTACTGTATTACAACATAGAACACTGTAATTATGAGCTACAGTATTGCAATATAAAACACTGTAATAATAGTGGTACAGTACTGCCACTTAAAACACTGTAATTATAGTGGTGCAGTACTACCACACAGAATATTGTAATTTAGCTGGTACAGTATTGCCACATAGAACACTGTAATTAGAGTGGTACAGTACTGCCACACAGAATATTGTAATTATAATGGTGCATTATTGCCACATAGAACACTGTAATTACAGTGGTACAGTATTGCCACACAGAACATTGTAACTACAGTGCCACAGTATTGCCACATAAATCACTGTAATTCTAATGGTGCATTATTGCCACATAGAACACTGTAATTATAGTTATGCATTATTTCCACAAAGAACACTGTAATTACAGTGGTTCAGTATTGCCACTAAGAGCACTATAATTACTGTGGTGCAGTATTGCCACATAGAACACTGTAATTATAGTGGAACAGTACTTCCATGTAATATTCTGTAACTATAGTGTTGCAGTGTTGCCACTTAGAACAATGTAAATATAGTGGTGCAATATTACCAAATAGAACACTGCAATTGTAGGGTACAGTCATGCAATTTAGAACACTGTAATTATAGTGGTACAGTATTGCTACATATAACACTGTAATTATAGTGGTACATTATTGCCACTAAGAGCACTGTAATTTCTGTGGTACAGTATTGCCACATAGAACACTGTAATTATAGTGGAACAGTACAGCCACTTAATACACTGTAATTATAGTTTAACAGTACTGCCACTTAATACACTGTAATTATAGTGGTGCAGTATTGCCACTTAGATCAATGTAATTATAGGGTACTGTATTGCTACACAGAGCACTGTCATTACTGTGGTACACTACTGCCACACAGAACACTGTAATTACAGTGTGCAGTATTGCCACATAGAACGCTGTAATTATACAGCTGCAGTATTGCCACATAAAACACTGTAATTATTGTGGTGCAGTATTGCCACACAGGACACTATTTTTACAGTGGTACAGTACTGTAACTAAGAGCATTGTAATTACAGTGGAGCAGTATTGCCACTTAATACACTGTAATTATAGTGTTGTAGTATTGCCACTTAGAACAATGTAATTATAGTGGTACAGTATTACCACATAGAACACTGTAATTATCGGGTACAGTATTGCAATATAGAACACTGTAATTATAGTAGTACAGTATTGCCACTTTTAACACTGCAATTATAGTGGTACAGTATTGCCACTAAGAGCACTGTATTTACAGTGGTGCAGTATTGCCACTTAGAACACTGTACTTATCATGGTACAGTACTGCCACTTAATACACCGTAATTATAGTGCTGCAGTACTGCCACTTAGAAAAATGTAATTATAATGGTACAGTTTTACCACATAGAACACTTTAATTATAAGGTAAAGTATTGCAATATAGCACACTGCAATTATAGTGGCACAGTATTGCCACTTAGAAGACTGTAATTATAGCAGTACAGTATGGACACTAAGAGCACTATAATTATAGTGGTGCTGTATTGCCACATAGAACACTGTAATTATAGTGGAGCAGTACTGACACTTAATGTACTTTAATTATAGTGGTGCAGTATTGCCTTTTAGAACAATGTAATTATAGTGGTACTGTATTGCCACATAGAACACTGTAATTATAAGGTACAGTATTGCAATATAGAACTCTGTAATTATAGTGGTGCAGTATTGCCACATAGAACACTGTAATTAGAGTGGTACAGTACTGCCACATAGAATATTGTAATTATAATGGTGCAGTATTGACACATAGAACACAGTAATTACAGTGGTACAGTATTGCCACACAGACCAATGTAACTGCGGTGCCACAGTATTGCCACATAAATCACTGTAATTTTAATGGTGCATTATTGACACATAGAACGCTGCAATTACAGTGGTACAGTATTGCCACACAGAATAATGTAATCATAGTGGTGCAGGTTTCCCACTTATAAAAAAAGGGATAGGAGAAATCAAATCAATAATGGCATCCTAATTTTATAAAAAACATCACGTGACCATGTGTATATCATACCATGACCACACTCCACTTTTAACCCCTTCCAAAACAATTTTGCCATTTTATATATCTGTTATACAACTCTAAGGTGTGCAGTCGCACTCTGATATACGGATGCCTTGGGTGGTTGATGCACAACATGGCATACGTATATCAGGGCTGGACCACACAGCTAAGAGTTGGTTATCTATTACTTAGAACACTGTAATTATAATTGCAGAGGTAAAGTATTGCCACATAGAATAATGTACTAATAGTGGTGCTGTATTGCCAAATAGAACACTGTAATTATCGTGGTACAGTATTGCCGCATAGAATATTGTAATTATAGTGGTTCTGTATTGCACATTGAACACTGTAATTATAGTGGTGCAGTATTGCCACTTAGAACACTGTAATTATATTGCCACAGTATTGCCACTAAGAACACTGTAAGTATAGGGTACAGTATTGCCACATAGAACACTGCAATTATAGTGGTGCAGTATTGCCACTCAGAACACTATAATTATAGAGGCACAGTATTGCCAAACAGAACACTGTAATTATAGTGGTACAGTATTGCCACATAGAACACTGTAATTATAGTGGTACAATATTGCCACTAAGAGCACTGTAATTTCTGTGGTGCAGTATTGCCACATAGAACACTGTAATTATAGTGGAAAAGTTCTGCCACTTAATACACTGTAATTATAGTGGTGTAGTATTGCTACTTAGAACAATGTAATTATATGGTGCAGTATTGCCACACAGAACACTGTTATTACAGTGGTACACTACTGCCAAATGGAACGCTGTAATTATAGTGGTGCAGTATTGTCACATAGAACACTGTAATTATAGTGTTGCAATATTGCAACATAAAACACAGTAATTATAGTAGTGTAGTATTGCCAGGTAGGACACTGTAATTTGAGTGGAACAGCACTGCCACGAAGAGCACAGTAATTACAGTGGGGGAGTATTGCCACTTAGAACACTGTAATTACTGTTGTACAGTATTGCCACTTAATACACTGTAATTGTAGTGGTGCAGTATTGCCATTGGAACAATGTAATTATAGTGGTGCGGTATTACAACATAGGGCACTGTAATTGTAGGGTACAGTATTGCAATATAGAACACTGTAATTATAGTGGTACAGTATTGCCACATAGAACACTTTAATTATATTGGTAGAATATTGCCACTAAGAGTACTGTAATTACTGTGGTGCAGGATTGCCACATAGATCACTGTAATTATAGTGTAACAGTACTGCCACTTATGACATTGTAATTATAGTGGTGCAGAATTGCCACATAGAACAGTGTATTTATAGAGGTGCAGTATTACCACATAGAACACTGCAGTTGTAGTGTACAGTATTGCAACATAGAACACTGTAATTATAGTGGTACAGTACTGTCAAATAGAACACTGTTATTATAGTGGTACAATATTGCCACTAAGAGCACTGTAATTGCTGTGGTGCAGTATTGCCACATAGAACACTGTAATTATAGAGGAACAGTTCTGCCACTTAATACACTGTAATTATAGTGGTGTAGTATTGCTAGTTAGAACAATGTAATTACAGGGTTCAGTATTGCCACATAGAACACAGTAATTACAGTGGTACACTACAGCCAAATAGAACTCTGTAATTATAGTGGTACAGTATTGTCTCATAGAACACTGTAATTTCAGAGCTGCAATATTGCCACATAAAACACTGCAATTATAGTAGTGCAGTATTGCCACAATGGACACTGTAATTACAGTGGAACATCACTGCCATGTAGAGCACAGTAATTACAGTGGTGGAGTATTGCCACTTAGAACACTGTACTTACAGTGGTACAGTATTGCAACTTAATACACTGTAATTGTAGTGGTGCAGTATTGCCACTTAGAACAATGTAATTATAGTGGTGCAGTATTACCACATAGGCACTGAAATTGTAGGGTACAGTATTGCAATATAGAACACTTTAATCATAGTGGTATAGTATTCCACATAGAACACTGTAATTTTAAGGTAAAGGTATTGCAATATAGCGCAGTGCAATTATAGTGGCACAGTATTGCCACTTAGAACACTGTAATTGTAGCAGTACAGTATTGCACTAAGAGCACTATAATTATAGTGGTGCGGTACTGCCACATATAACACTGTGATTATAGTGGAACAGTACTGACACTTAATATACTGTAATTATAGTGGTGCAGTATTGACTTTTAGAACAATGCAATTGTAGTGGTACTGTATAACAACATAGAACACTGTAATTATGAGGTACAGTATTGCAATATAAAACACTGTATTAATAGTGGTACAGTACTGACACTTAAAACACAGTAATTATAGTGGTGCAGTACTACCACACAGAATATCGTAATTATACTGGTACAGTATTGCCACATAGAACACTGTAATTAGAGTGGTACAGTACTGCCACACAGAATATTGTAATTATAATGGTGCAGTATTGCCACATAGAACACTGTAATTACAGTGGTACAGTATTGCCTCACAGATCATTGTAACTACAGTGCCACAGTATTGCCACTTAAATCACTGTAATTCTAATAGTGCATTATTGCCACATAGAACACTGTAATTATAGTGATGCATTATTTCCACATAGAACACTGTAATTACAGTGGTTCAGTATTGCCACTAAGAGCACTATAATTACTGTGGTGCAGTATTGCCACATAGAACACTGTAATTATAGTGGAACAGTACTACCACGTAATACTCTGTAACTATAGTGTTGCCGTGTTTCCACTTAGAACAATGTAAATATAGTGGTGCAATATTACCAAATAGAACACTGCAATTGTAGGGTACAGTCATGCAATTTAGAACACTGTAATTATAGTGGTACATTATTGCCACTAAGAGCACTGTAATTTCTGTGGTACAGTATTGCCACATAGAACACTGTAATTATAGTGAAACAATACAGCCACTTAATACACTGTAGTTATAGTTTAACAGTACTGCCACTTAATACACTGTAATTATAGTGGTGCAGTATTGCCACTTAGAACAATGTAATTATAGGGTACTGTATTGCTACTCAGAACACTGTCATTACTGTGGTACACTACTGCAACATAGAACACTGTAATTACAGTGTGCAGTATTGCCACATAGAACGCTGTAATTAAACAGCTGCAGTATTGTCACATAAAACACTGTAATTATTGTGGTGCAGTATTGCCACATAGGACACTATTTTTACAGTGGTACAGTACTGCCACTAAGAGCATTGTTATTACAGTGGAACAGTATTGCCACTTAATACACTGTAATTATAGTGTTGCAGTATTGCCACTTAGAACAATGTAATTATAGTGGTACAGTATTACCACATAGAACACTGTAATTATAGGGTACATTATTGCAATATAGAACACTGTAATTATAGTAGTACAGTATTGCCACTTTTAACACTGCAATTATAGTGGTACAGTATTGCCACTAAGAGCACTGTATTTACAGTGGTGCAGTATTGCCACTTAGAACACTGTACTTATCATGGTACAGTACTACCACTTAATACACTGTAATTATAGTGCTGCAGTATTGCCACTTAGAAAAATGTAATTATAATTGTACAGTTTTACCACATAGAACACTGTAATTATAAGGTAAAGTATTGCAATATAGCACACTGCAATTATAGTGGCACAGTATTGCCACTTAGAAGACTGTAATTATAGCAGTACAGTATGGACACTAAGAGCACTATAATTATAGTGGTGCTGTATTGCCACATAGAACACTGTAATTATAGTGGAACAGTACTGACACTTAATGTACTGTAATTATAGTGGTGCAGTATTGCCTTTTAGAACAATGTAATTATAGTGGTACTGTATTGCCACATAGAACACTGTAATTATAAGGTACAGTATTGCAATATAGAACTCTGTAATTATAGTGGTACCGTATTGCCACTTAAAACACTGTAATTATAGTGGTGCAGTACTGCCACACAGAATATCGTAATTATAGTGGTGCAGTATTGCCACATAGAACACTGTAATTAGAGTGGTACAGTACTGCCACACAGAATATTGTAATTATAATGGTGCAGTATTGACACATAGAACGCAGTAATTACAGTGGTACAGTATTGCCACACAGAATAATGTAATCATAGTGGTGCAGTTTTGCCACTTATAAAAAAAGGGATAGGAGAAATCAAATCAATAATGGCATCCTAATTTTATAAAACACATCACGTGACCATGTGTATATCATACCATGACCACACTCCAATTTTAACCCCTTCCAAAACAATTTTGCCATTTTATGTAACTGTTATACAACTCTATGGTATGCAGTTGCACTCTGATATACGGATGCCTTGGGTGGTTGATGCACAACATGGCATACGTATATCAGGGCTGGACCACACAGCTAAGAGTGGGTTATCTATTACTTAGAACACTGTAATTATAATTGTAGTGGTAAAGTATTGCCACATAGAATAATGTACTAATAGTGGTGCTGTATTGCCAAATAGAACACTGTAATTATCATGGTACAGTATTGCCACATAGAATGTTGTAATTATAGTGGTTCTGTATTGCACATTGAACACTGTAATTATAGTGGTGCAGTATTGCCACTTAGAACACTGTAATTATATTGCCACAGTATTGCCACTTAGAACACTGTAAGTATAAGGTACAGTATTGCCACAAAGAACACTGCAATTATATTGGTGCAGAATTGCCACTTAGAACACTGTAATTATAGTGGCACAGTATTGCCAAACAGAACACGGTAATTATAGTGGTACAGTATTGCCACATAGAACACTGTAATTATAGTGGTACAATATTGCCAGTAAGTGCACTGTAATTTCTGTGGTGCAGTATTGCCACATAGAACACTGTAATTATAGAGGAAAAGTACTGCCACTTAATACACTGTAATTATAATGGTGTAGTGTTGCTACTTAGAACAATGTAATTATAGGGTGCAGTATTGCCACACAGAACACTGTTATTACAGTGGTACACTACTGCCAAATAGAACACTGTAATTATAGTGGTGCAGTATTGTCACATAGAACACTGTAATTATAGAGCTGCAATATTGCCACATAAAATACTGTAATTATAGTAGTGCAGTATTGCCACATAGGACACTGTAATTAGAGTGGAACAGCACTGCCACGAAGAGCACAGTAATTACAGTGGTGGAGTAGTGCCACTTAGAACACTGTAATTACTGTTGTACAGTATTGCCACTTAATACACTGTAATTGTAGTGGTGCAGTATTGCCATTGGAACAATGTAATTATTGTGGTGCGGTATCACCACATAGGGCACTGTAATTGTAGGGTACAGTATTGCAATATAGAACACTGTAATTATAGTGGTACAGTATTGCCACATAGAACACTTTAATTATATTGGTAGAATATTGCCACTAAGAGCACTGTAATTACTGTGGTGCAGGATTGCCACATAGATCACTGTAATTGTAGTGTAACAGTACTGCCACTTAATACACTGTAATTATAGTGGTGCAGAATTGCCACTTAGAACAGTGTATTTATAGAGGTGCAGTATTACTACATAGAACACTGCAGTTGTAGTGTACAGTATTGCAACATAGAACACTGTAATTATAGTGGTACAGTACTGCCACATAGAACACTGTTATTATAGTTTTATAATATTGCCACAAAGAGCACTGTAATTTCTGTGGTGCAGTATTGAAACATAGAACACTGTAATTATAGAGGAACAGTATTGCCACACAGAACACTGTAATTATAGTGGTACAATATTGCCACTAAGAGGACTGTAATTTCTGTGGTACTGTATTGCCACATAGAACACTGTAATTATAGTGGAACAGTACTGCCACGTAATACACTGTAACTATAGTGTTGCGGTGTTGCCACTTAGAACAATGTAATTATAGTGGTGCAGTATTACCACATAGAACACTGCAATTGTAGGGTACAGTCGTGCAATATAGAACACTGTAATTATAGTGGTACAATATTTCCACTAAGAACACTGTAATTTCTGTGGTACAGTATTGCCACATACAACACTGTAATTATACTGGAACAGTACAGCCACTTAATACACTGCAATTATAGTTTAACAGTACTGCCACTTAATATGCTGTAATTATAGTGGTGCAGTATTGCCACTTAGAACACTGTACTTATCATGGTACAGTACTGCCACTTAATACACTGTAATTATAGTGCTGCAGTATTGCCACTTAGAAAAATGTAATTATAATGGTACAGTTTTACCTCATAGAACACTGTAATTATAAGGTAAAGTATTGCAATATAGCACACTGCAATTATAGTGGCACAGTATTGCCACTTAGAACAGTGTAATTATAGCAGTACAGTACTGCCACTAAGAGGACTATAATTACAGTAGTACGATATTGCCACATAGAACACTGTAATTATAGTGGAACAGTACTGACACTTAATATACTGTAATTATAGTGGTGCAGTATTGCCTTTTAGAACACTGTAATTATAGTGGTACTGTACTACCACATAGAGCACTGTAATTATAAGGTACAGTATTGCAATATAGAACACTGTAATTATAGTGGTGCAGTATTGCCACATAGACTGCTGTAATTATAGTGGAGCAGTATTGCCACTTAGAACACTGTAATTATAGTGACACAGTATTGCCACTTAGAACACAGTAAGTATAGGGTACAGTATTGCCACATTGAACACTGCAATTATGGTGTTACAGTACTGCCTCATAGAACACTGTAATAATAGTGGCACAGTATTGCAACACAGAACACTGTAATTATAGTGGTGCAGTATGCCACATAGAACATGGTAATTATTTTGGTACAATATTGCCACTAAGAGCACTATAATTACTGTGGTGCAGTATTGCCATATAGAACACTGTAGTTACAGTGGAACAGTACTGCCACTTAATAAACTGTAATTATAATGGAACAGTACTGCCACGTAATACACTGTAATTATAGTGTTGCAGAATTTCCACTTAGAACAATGTAATTATAGTGGTACAGTATTACCACATAGAACACTGTAATTATAGCGTACAGTATTGCAATATAGAGCACTGTAATTATAGTAGTACAGTATTGCCACTTTGAACACTGCTATTATAGAGGTACGGTATTGCCACTAAGAGCACTGTAATTACAGTGGTGCAGTATTGGCACTTAGAACACTGTACTTATCATGGCACAGTACTGCCACTTAATACACTGTAATTATAGTGCTGCAGTATTGCCACATAGAAAAATGTAATTATAATGGTACAGTTTTACCACATAGAACACTGTAATTATAAGGTAAAGTATTACAATATAGCACACTGCAATTATAATGGCACAGTATTGCCACTTAGAACAGTGGAATTATAGCAGTACAGTACTGCCACTAAGAGCACTATAATTATAGTGGTACGATATTACCACATAGAACACTGTAATAATAGTGGAACAGTACTGACACTTAATATACTGTAATTATAGTGGTGCAGTATTGACTTTTAGAACACTGTAATTATAGTGGTACTGTATTACCACATAGAACACTGTAAATATAAGGTACAGTTTTGCAATATAGACCACTGTAATTATAGTGGTACCGTATTGCCACTTAAAACACTGTAATTAAAGTGGTGCAGTACTGCCACACAGAATATCATAATTACAGTGGTGCAGAATTGCCTCATAGAACACTGTAATTAGAGTGGTACAGTACTGCCACACAGAATATTGTAATTATAATAGTGCAGTATTGCCACATAGAACACTGTAATTATAGAGGTACAGTATTGCCACACAGAACATTGCAACTACAGTGCCACAGGATTGCCACATAAATCACTGTAATTCTAATGGTGCATTATTGCCACATAGAACAATGTAATTATAGTGATGCAGTTTTGCCACATAGAACACTGTAATTATAGAGTACTGTATTGCCACATAGAACACTGTAATTACAGTGGTACAGTATTGCCACACAGAATAATGTAATCATAGTGGTGCAGTTTTGCCACTTATAAAAAAAGGGATAGGAGAATCAAATCAATAATGTCATCCTAATTGGATAAAACACATCACGTGACCATGTGTATATCATACCGCGTCCACACTCCTCCACTTTTATCCCCCTCCAAAACAATTTTGCCATTTTACATGACTGTTATACAACCCTATGGTGTGCAGTCGCTCTCTGATATACGGATGCCTTGGGTGGTTGATGCACATCATGGCATGCGTATATCAGGGCTGAACCACACAGCTAAGAGTGGGTTATCTATTACTTAAAACACTGTAATTATAATTGTAGTGGTAAAGTATTGCCACACAGAATAATGTAATAATAGTGGTGCTGTATTACCAAACAGAACACTGTAATTATCGTGGTACAGTATTGCCACATAGAATATTGTAATTTTAGTGGTTCAGTATTGCATATTGAACACTGTAATTATAGTGGTGCAGTATTGCCACATAGACCACTGTAATTATTGTGGTGCAGTATTGCCACTTAGAACACTGTAATTATAGTGGCACAGTATTGCCACTTAGAACACTGTAAGTATAGGGTACAGTATTGCCACATAGTACACTGCAATTATACTGGTACAGTATTGCCACTTAGAACACTGTAATTATAGTGGCACAGTATTGCCTCACAGAACACTGTAATTATAGTGGTACAGTATTGCCACATAGAACACTGTAATTATAGTGGTACAATATTGCCACTAAGAGCACTGTAATTTCTGTGGTACAGGATTGCCACATAGAACACTGTAATTATAGTGGAACAGTACAGCCACTTAATACTCTGTAATTATAGTGGAACAGTACTGCCACTTAATACGCTGTAATTATAGGGTGCAGTATTGCCACATAGAACACTGTAATTACAGTGGTGCAGTATTGCCACATAGTACACTGTAATTATACAGCTGCAGTATTGCAATATAGAACACTGTAATCATAGTGGTACCGTATTGCCACTTAAAACACTGTAATTATAGTGGTGCAGTACTGCCACACAGAATATCGTAATTATAGTGGTGCAGTATTGCCACATAGAACGCTGTTATTAGAGTGGTACAGTACTGCCACACAGGATATTATAATTATAATGGTGCAGTATTGCCACTTAGAACACTGTAATTACAGAGGTACAGTATTGCCAAAAAAAACATTGTAACTACAGTGCCACAGTATTGCCACATAAATCACTGTAATTCTAATAGTGCATTATTGCCTCATAGAACACTGTAATTATAGTGGAACAGTACTGCCACTTAATACACTGTAATTATAGTGGTGTAGTATTGCTACTTAGAACAATGTAATTATAGGGTGCAGTATTGCCACACAGAACACTGTAATTACAGTGGTACACTACTGCCAAATACATCGCTGTAATTATAGTGGTGCAGTATTGTCACATAGAACACTGTAATTATAGAGCTGCAATATTGCCACAAAAACACTGTAATTATGGTAGTGCAGTATTGCCACATAGGACACTAATTGCAGTGGAACAGCACTGCCACGAAGAGCACAGTAATTACAGTGGTGGAGTATTGCCACTTAGAACATTGTTATTACAGTTGTACAGTATTGCCACTTAATACACTGTAATTATAGTGGTGCAGTATTGCCATTAGAACAATGTAATTATAGTGGTGCGGTATTACCACATAGGGCACTGTAATGTAGGGTATGGTATTGCAATATAGTACACTGTAATTATCGTGGTACAGTATTGCCACATAGAACACTGTAATTATATTGGTACAATATTACTACAAAAAGCATTGTAATTACTGTGGTGCAGTATTGGCACATAGAACACTGTAATTATAGTGGAACAGTACTGACACTTTATATACTGTAATTATAGTGGTGCAGTATTGCCTTTTAAGAACAATGTAATTATAGTGGTACTGTATTACCACATAGAACACTGTAATTATAAGGTACAGTATTGCAATATAGAACACTGTAATTATAGTTGTACAGTATTGCCACATAGAACACTTTAATGATATTGGTAGAATATTGCCACTAAGAGTACTGTAATTACTGTGGTGCAGGATTGCCACATAGATCACTGTAATTATAGTGTAACAGTACTGCCACTTAATACACTGTAATTATAGTGGTGCAGAATTGCCACATAGAACAGTGTATTCATAGAGGTGCAGTATTACCACATAGAACACTGCAGTTGTAGTGTACAGTATTGTAACATAGAACACTGTAATTATAGTGGTACAGTACTGTCAAATAGAACACTGTTATTATAGTGGTACAATAATGCCACTAAGAGCACTGTCATTTCTGTGGTGCAGTATTGCCACTTAGAACACAGTAATTATAGAGGAACAGTTCTGCCACTTAATACACTGTAATTATAGTGGTGTAGTATTGCTAGTTAGAACAATGTAATTACAGGGTTCAGTATTGCCACATAGAACACAGTAATTACAGTGGTACACTACAGCCAAATAGAACTCTGTAATTATAGTGGTACAGTATTGTCTCATAGAACACTGTAATTACAGAGCTGCAATATTGCCACATAAAACACTGCAATAATAGTAGTGCAGTATTGCCACAAAGGACACTGTAATTACAGTGGAACATCACTGCCATGTAGAGCACAGTAATTACAGTGGTGGAGTATTGCCACTTAGAACACTGTACTTACAGTGGTACAGTATTGCAACTTAATACACTGTAATTGTAGTGGTGCAGTATTGCCACTTAGGACAATGTAATTATAGTGGTGCAGTATTACCACATAGGGCACTGAAATTGTAGGGTACAGTATTGCAATATAGAACACTTTAATCATAGTGGTATAGTATTGCCACATAGAACACTGTAATTTTAAGGTAAAGTATTGCAATATAGCGCAGTGCAATTATAGTGGCACAGTATTGCCACTTAGAACACAGTAATTGTAGCAGTACAGTATTGCACTTAGAGCACTATAATTATAGTGGTGCGGTACTGCCACATATAACACTGTGATTATAGTGGAACAGTACTGACACTTAATATACTGTAATTATAGTGGTGCAGTATTGACTTTTAGAACAATGCAATTGTAGTGGTACTGTATTACAACATAGAACACTGTAATTATGAGGTACAGTATTGCAATATAAAATACTGTATTAATAGTGGTACAGTACTGACACTTAAAACACTGTAATTATAGTGGTGCAGTACTACCACACAGAATATCGTAATTATACTGGTACAGTAATGCCACATAGAACACTGTAATTAGAGTGGTACAGTACTGCCACACAGAATATTGTAATTATAATGGTGCAGTATTGCCACATAGAACACTGTAATTACAGTGGTACAGTATTGACACACAGACCATTGTAACTACAGTGCCACAGTATTGCCACATAAATCACTGTAATTCTAATGGTGCATTATTGCCACATAGAACACTGTAATTATAGTGATGCATTATTTCCACATAGAACACTGTAATTACAGTGGTTCAGTATTGCCACTAAGAGCACTATAATTACTGTGGTGCAGTATTGCCACATAGAACACTGTAATTATAGTGGAACAGTACTACCACGTAATACTCTGTAACTATAGTGTTGCCGTTTTTCCACTTAGAACAATGTAAATATAGTGGTGCAATATTACCAGATAGAACACTGCAATTGTAGGGTACAGTCATGCAATTTAGAACACTGTAATTATAGTGGTACAGTATTGCCACATATAACACTGTAATTATAGTGGTACATTATTGCCACTAAGAGCACTGTAATTTCTGTGGTACAGTATTGCCACATAGAACACTGTAATTATAGTGGAACAGTACAGCCACTTAATAGACTGTAGTTATAGTTTAACAGTACTGCCACTTAATACACTGTAATTATAGTGGTGCAGTATTGCCACTTAGAACAATGTAATTATAGGGTACAGTATTGCTACTCAGAACACTGTCATTACTGTGGTACACTACTGCAACATAGAACACTGTAATTACAGTGTGCAGTATTGCCACATAGAACGCTGTAATTAAACAGCTGCAGTATTGTCACATAAAACACTGTAATTATTGTGGTGCAGTATTGCCACATAGGACACTATTTTTACAGTGGTACAGTACTGCCACTAAGAGCATTGTAATTACAGTGGAACAGTATTGCCACTTAATACACTGTAATTATAGTGTTGCAGTATTGCCACTTAGAACAATGTAATTATAGTGGTACAGTATTACCACATAGGACACTGTAATTATAGGGTTCAGTATTGCAATATAGAACACTGTAATTATAGTAGTACAGTATTGCCACTTTTAACACTGCAATTATAGTGGTACAGTATTGCCACTAAGAGCACTGTATTTACAGTGGTGCAGTATTGCCACTTAGAACACTGTACTTATCATGGTACAGTACTGCCACTTAATACACTGTAATTATAGTGCTGCAGTATTGCCACTTAGAAAAATGTAATTATAATTGTACAGTTTTACCACATAGAACACTGTAATTATAAGGTAAAGTATTGCAATATAGCACACTGCAATTATAGTGGCACAGTATTGCCACTTAGAACAGTGGAATTATAGCAGTACAGTACTGCCACTAAGAGCACTATAATTATAGTGGTACGATATTACCACATAGAACACTGTAATAATAGTGGAACAGTACTGACACTTAATATACTGTAATTATAGTGGTGCAGTATTGACTTTTAGAACACTGTAATTATAGTGGTACTGTATTACCACATAGAACACTGTAAATATAAGGTACAGTTTTGCAATATAGAACACTGTAATTATAGTGGTACCGTATTGCCACTTAAAACACTGTAATTAAAGTGGTGCAGTACTGCCACACAGAATATCATAATTATAGTGGTGCAGAATTGCCTCATAGAACACTGTAATTAGAGTGGTACAGTACTGCCACACAGAATATTGTAATTATAATAGTGCAGTATTGCCACATAGAACACTGTAATTATAGAGGAACAGTATTGCCACTCAGAACATTGCAACTACAGTGCCACAGGATTGCCACATAAATCACTGTAATTCTAATGGTGCATTATTGCCACATAGAACACTGTAATTATAGCGATGCAGTTTTGCCACATAGAACACTGTAATTATAGAGTACTGTATTGCACACATAGAACACTGTAATTACAGTGGTACAGTATTGCCACACAGAATAATGTAATCATAGTGGTGCGTTTTGCCACTTATAAAAAAGGGATAGGAGAATCAAATCAATAATGTCATCCTAATTGGATAAAACACATCACGTGACCATGTGTATCATACTGCCGTCCACTCCTCCACTTTTATCCCCTCCAAACATTTTTCCATTTTACATGACTGTTATTAATCCTATGGTGTGTAGAAGTCGCTTCTGATATACGGATGCCTTGGTGGTTGATGCACATCATGGCATGCGATATCAGGGCTGAACACACAGCTAAGAGTGGGTTATCTATTACTTAAAACACTGTAATTATAATTGTAGTGGTAAAGTATTGCACACAGAATAATGTAATAATAGTGGTGCTGTATTACCAAACAGAACACTGTAATTATCGGGTACAGTATTGCCACATAGAATATTGTAATTTAGTGGTTCAGTATTGCACATTGAACACTGTAATTATAGTGGTGCAGTATTGCCACAAGACCACTGTAATTATTGTGGTGCAGTAATGCCACCAGAACACTGTAATTATAGTGGCACAGTATTGCCTCAAGAACACTGTAAATTATAGTGGTACAGTATTGCCAATAGAACACTGTAATTATAGTGGTACAATATTGCCACTAAGAGCACTGTAATTTCTGTGGTACAGGATTGCCACATAGAACACTGTAATTATAGTGGAACAGTACAGCCACTTAATACTCTGTAATTATAGTGGAACAGTACTGCCACTTAATACGCTGTAATTATAGGGTGCAGTATTGCCACTTAGAACAATGTAATTACAGTGGTACACTAGAGCCACATAGAACACTGTAATTACATTGGTGCAGTATTGCCACATAGTACACTGTAATTATACAGCTGCAGTATTGCAATATAGAACACTGTAATCATTGTGGTACCGTATTGCCACTTAAAACACTGTAATTATAGTGGTGCAGTACTGCCACACAGAATATCGTAATTATAGTGGCATTGCCACATAGAACGCTGTTATTAGAGTGGTGGCTGTACTGCCACACAGGATATTATAATTATAATGGTGCAGTATTGCCACTTAGAACACTGTAATTACAGAGGTACAGTATTGCCACAAAAAACATTGTAACTACAGTGCCACAGTATTGCCACATAAATCACTGTAATTCTAATAGTGCATTATTGCCTCATAGAACACTGTAATTATAGTGGAACAGTACTGCCACTTAATACACTGTAATTATAGTGGTGTAGTATTGCTACTTAGAACAATGTAATTATAGGGTGCAGTATTGCCACACAGAACACTGTAATTACAGTGGTACACTACTGCCAAATAGATCGCTGTAATTATAGTGGTGCAGTATTGTCACATAGAACACTGTAATTATAGAGCTGCAATATTGCCATAAAACACTGTAATTATGGTAGTGCAGTATTGCCACATTGGACACTCAATTGTAGTGGAACAGCACTGCCATGAAGAGCACAGTAATTACAGTGGTGGAGTATTGCCACTTAGAACATTGTTATTACAGTTGTACAGTATTGCCACTTAATACACTGTAATTGTAGTGGTGCAGTATTGCCATTAGAACAATGTAATTATAGTGGTCCGGTTTTACCACATAGAACACTGTAATTATAAGGTAAAGTATTGCAATATAGCACACTGTAATTATAGTGGCACAGTATTGCCACATAGAACACTGTAATTATATTGGTACAATATTACTACAAAAAGCATTGTAATTACTGTGCAGTATTGGCACATAGAACACTGTAATTATAGGGAACAGTACTGACTACTTTATATACTGTAATTATAGTGGCAGTATTGCCTTTTAGAACAATGTAATTATAGTGGTACTGTATTACCGCATAGAACACTGTAATTATAAGGTACAGTATTGCAATATAGAACACTGTAAATATAGTGGTACTGTATTGCCACTTAAAACACTGTAATTATAGTGGTGCAGTACTGCCACACAGAATATCGTAATAATAGTTTTGCAGTATTGCCACATTGAACACTGTAATTAGAGTGGTACAGTACTGCCACACAGAATATTGTAATTATAATGATGCAGTATTGCCACATAGAACACTGTAATTACAGTGGAACAGTATTGCCACACAGAACATTGTAACTACAGTGCCACAGTATTGCCACATAAATTACTGTAGTTCTAATGGTACATTATTGCCACATAGAACACTGTAATTATAGTGATGCAGTATTGCCACATAGAACACTGTAATTACTGTGGTTCAGTATTGCCACACAGAATAATGTAATCATAGTGGTGCAGTTTTGCCACTTTTAAAAAAAGGGATAGGAGAAATCAAATTAATAATAGCATCCTAACTGGATAAAACACATCACATGACCATGTGTATATCATTCCGCGACCACACTCCTCCACTTTCAACCCCCTCTAAAACAATTTTGCAATTTTATATGACTGTTATACAACTGTATGGTGTGCAGGCGCACTCTGATATATGGATGGCTTGTGTGGTTGATGCATAACATGACATGCATATATCAGGGCTGGACCACACAGCTAAGAGTGGGTTATCTATTACTTAGATCACTATAATATTAATTGTAGTGGTAAAGTATTGCCACATAGAATAATGTAATAATAGTGGTACTGTATTGCCAAATAGAACACTGTAATTATCGTGGTACAGTATTGCCACATAGAATATTGTAATTATAGTGGTTCAGTATTGCACATTGAACACTGTAATTATAGTGGTGCAGTATTGCCACATAGACCACTGTAATTACAGTGGTGCAGTATTGCCACTTAGAACACTGTAATTATAGTGGCACAGTATTGCCACTTAGAACACTATAAGTATAGGGTACATTATTGCCACATAGAACACTGCAATTATAGTGGTACAGTATTGCCACTTAGAACACTGTAATTTTAGTGGCACAGTATTGCCACACAGAACCCTGTAATTATAGTGGTGCAGTATGCCACATAGAACACTGTAATTATATTGGTACAATATTGCCACTAAGAGCACTGTAATTACTGCAGTACAGTATTGCCACATAGAACACTATAATTATAATGGAACAGTACTCCCACCTAATGTACTGTAATTATAGTAGAACAGTACTGCCACGTAATACACTGTAATTATAGTGTTGCAGTATTGTCACTTAGAACAATGTAATTATTGGGTACAGTACTGCCATACAGAACACTGCAATTACAGTGGTACACTACTGCCATTTAGAACACTGTAATTTCAGCGGTACGGTATTGCCACACAGAATAATGTAATCATAGTGGTGCAGTTTTGCCACTTATAAAAAAAGGGAGAGGAGAAATCAAATCAATAATGGCATCCTAATTGGATAAAACACATCATGTGACCATGTGTATATCATTCCGCGACCACACTCCTCCACTTTTAACCCCCTCCAAAACAATTTTTCCATTTTATATGACTGTTATACAACTCTATGGTGTGCAGTCGCACTCTGATTTATGGATGCCTTGGGTGGTTGATGCACAACATGGCATGCGTATATCAGGGCTGGACCACACAGCTAAGAGTGGGTTATCTATTACTTAGAACACTGTAATTATGATTGTAATGGTAAAGTATTGCCCCATAGAATAATGTAATAATAGTGGTGCTGTTTTGCCAAATTGAACACTGTAATTATCATAGTACAGTATTGCCACATAGAATATTGTAATTATAGTGGTTCAGTATAGCACATTGAACACTGTAATTATAGTGGTGCTGTATTGGCACATAGACTTCTGTAATTATAGTGGTGCAGTATCGCCACTTAGAACACTGTAATTATAGTGGCACAGTGATGCCACTTAGAGTACTGTAATTTCTGTGGTGCAGTACTGCCACATAGAACACTGCAATTATAGTGGTACAGTATTGCCACTTAGAACACTGTAATTATAGTGGTACAATATTGCCACCAAGAGCACTGTAATTTCTGTGGTGCAGTATTGCCACATAGAACACTGTAATTATAGTGGAACAGTACTGCCACTTAATACACTGTAATTATAGTGGTGTAGTATTTCTAGTTAGAACAATGTAATTATACGGTGCAGTATTGCCACACAGAACACTGTGATTACAGTGGTACACTACTTTCCAAATAGAACGCTGTAATTACAGTGGTGCAGTATTGTCATATAGAACACTGTAATTATAGAGCTGCAATATTGCCACATAAAACACTGTAATTATAGTAGTGCAGTATTGCCACATAGGACACTGTAATTATAGTGGAACAGCACTGCCACGAAGAGCACAGTATTTACAGTGGAGGAGCATTGCCACTTAGAACACTGTAATTTCAGTTGTACAGTATTGCCACTTAATACACTGTAATTGTAGTGGTGCAGTATTGCCATTAGAACAATGTAATTATAGTGGTGCGGTATTACCACATAGGGCACTGTAATTGTAGGGTACAGTATTGCAATATAGAACAGTGTAATTATAGTGGTACAGTATTGCCACATAGAACACTGTAATTATATTGGTATAATATTACCACTAAAAGCACTGTAATTACTGTGGTGCAGTATTGCTACATAGAACACTGTAATTATAGTGGAACAGTACTGCCACGTAACACACTGTAACTATAGTGTTGCAGTTTTGCCACTTAGAACAATGTAATTATAGTGGTGTTGTATTACCACATAGAACACTGCAGTTGTAAGGTACAGTCGTGCAATATAGAACACTGTAATTATACTGGTACAGTATTGCAACACAGAACACTGTAATTGTAGTGGTACAATATTGCCACTATGAGCACTGTAATTTCTGTGTGTACAGTATTGCCACATAGAACACTGTAATTATACATCGACTTAATTCATTGCAATTATAGTGGCACAGTACTGCCACTTAATACACTGTAATTATAGTGGCGCAGTTTTGCCATTTAGAACAATGTAATTATAGGGTACAGTATTGCCACACAGAGCACTGTAATTACAGTGGTACACTACTGCCTCACAGAACACTGTAATTACAGTAGTGCAGTATTGCCACATAGAACACTGAAATTATACAGCTACAGTATTGTCACATAGGACACTGTAATTACAGTGGTACAGTACTGCCACTAAGAGCTTTGTAATTACAGTGGTGCAGTATTGCCTTTTAATACACTGTAGTTATGGTGTTGCAGTATTGCCACTTAGAACAATGTAATTATAGTGGTACAGTATTACCACATAGAACACTGTAATTATAGGGTACAGTATTGCAATATAGAACATTGTAATTATAGTAGTACAGTGTTGCCACTTTGAACACTGCAATTATAGTGGTACTATGTGCCACTAAGAGCACTGTAATTACAGTGGTGCAGTATTACCCTAGAACACTGTACTATCATGGTACAGTACTGCCAATTAATACACTGTAATTATACTGCTGCAGTATTGCCACTTAGAAAAATGTAATTATAATGGTACAGTTTTACCACATAGAACACTGTAATTATAAGGTAAAGTACTGCAATATAGCACACTGCAATTATAGTGGCACTGTATTGCCTCTTAGAACACTGTAATTATAGCAGTACGGTATTGCCTCTAAGAGCACTATAATTATAGTGGTGCGGTATTGCCACATAGAACACTAGTTATAGTGGAACAGTAATGACACTTAATATACTGTAATTATAGTGGTGCAGTTCTGCCTTTTAGAACAATGTAATTATAGTGGTACTGTATTACCACATAGAACACTGTAATTATAAGGTACAGTATTGCAATATAGAACACTGTTATTATAGTGGTGCAGTACTGCCACACAGAATATCGTAATTATAGTGGTGCAGTATTGCCACATATAACACTGTAATTAGAGTGGTACAGTACTGCCACACAGAATACTGTAATTATAATGGTGCAGTATTGCCACATAGAACACTGTAATTACAGTGGTACAGTATTGCCACACAGAACATTGTAACTACAGTGCCACAGTATTGCCACATAAATCACTGTAATTCTGATGGTGCATTATTGCCACATAGAACACTGTAATTTTAGTGTTGCAGTATTGCCACATAGAACACTGTAATTACAGTGGAACAGTATTGCCACACAGAATAATGTAATCACAGTGGTGCTGTTTTGACACTTATAAAAAAAGGGATAGGAGAAATCAAATCAATAATGGCATCCTAACTGGATAAAACACATCACGTGACCATGTGTATATCATTCCGCGACCACACTACTCCACTTTTAACCCCCTCCAAAACAAGTTTGCCATTTTATATGACTGTTATACAACTGTATGGTGTGCAGTCGCACTCTGATATATGTATGCCTTGGGTGGTTGATGCATAACATGGCATGTGTATATCAGGGCTGGACCACATAGCTAAGAGTGGGTTATCTATTTCTTAGAACTGTGTAATTATCATTGTAGTGGTAAAGTATTGCCACATAGAATAATGTAATAATAGTGGTGCTGTATTGCCAAATAGAACACTGTAATTATCGTGGTACAGTATTGCCACATAGAATATTGTAATTATAGTGGTTGAGTATTGCACATTGAACACTGTAATTATAGTGGTGCAGTATTGCCACATAGACCACTGTAATTATAGTGGTGCAGTAGTGCCACTTAGAACACTGTAATTATAGTGGCACAATATTGCCACTTAGAACACTGTAAGTATAGTGTACAGTATTGCCACATAGAACACTGCAATTATAGTGGTACAGTATTGCCACTTAGAACACTGTAATTATAGTGGCACAGTATTGCCCCTCAGACCACTGTAATTATAGTGGTGCAGTATGCCACATAGAACACTGTAATTATGTTGGTACAATATTGCCACTAAGAGCACTGTAATTACTGCGGTGCAGTATTGCCACATAGAACACTATAATTATAATGGAACAGTACTGCCACCTAATGCACTGTAATTATAGTGGAACAGTACTGCCACGTAATACACTGTAATTATAGTGTTGCAGTTTTGAGACTTAGAACAATGTAATTATAGTGGTGCAGTTTTACCACATAGAACACTGCAATTGTAGGGTACAGTATTGCAATATAGAACTCTGTAATTATAGTGGTACAGTATTGCCATATAGAACACTGTAATTATAGTGGTACAATATTGCCACTAAGAGCACTGTAATTACTGTGGTGCAGTATTGCCACATAGAACACTGTAATTATAGTGGAACAGTACTGACACTTAATACGCTGTAATTATAGTGGTGCAGTATTGCCACTTAGAACAATGTAATTATTAGGTGCAAGTATGCCACTCAGAACACTGCAATTACAGTGGTACACTACTGCCACTTAGAACACTGTAATTATATTGGTGCAGTATTGACACATAGAACACTGTAATTATAGAGCTGCAGTATTGACACATAAAACACTGTAAATATAGTGGTGCAGTATTGACACATAGGACACTGTAATTACAGTGGTACAGTCCTGCCACTAAGAGCATTGTAATTACAGTGGTACAGTATTGCCACTTAATACACTGTAATAATAGTGTTGCAGTATTGCCGCTTAGAACAATGTAATTATAGTGGTACAGTATTACCACATAGAGCACTGTAATTATAGGTTACAGTATTGCAATATAGAACATTGTAATTATACTAGTACAGTATTGCCACTTCAAACACTGCAATTATAGTGGTACAGTATTGCCACTAAGAGCATTGTAATTACAATGGTGCAGTATTGTCACTTAGAACCCTGTACTTCTCATGGTACAGTACTGCCACTTAATACACTGTAATTATAGTGCTGCAGTATTGTCATTTAGAACAATGTAATTATAGTGGTACAGTTTTACCACATAGAACACTTTAATTATAAGGTAAAGTATTGCAATATAGCACACTGCAATTATAGTGGCACAGTATTGCAACTTTGAACACTGTAATTATAGTGGTACAGTAGTGCCACTAAGAGCACTATAATTATTGTGGTGCGGTATTGCCACGTAGAACACTGTAATTATAGTGGAACTGTACTGACACTTAATATACTGTAATTATAGTGGTGCAGTAGTGCCTTTTAGAACAATGAAATATAGTGGTACTGTATTACCACATATAACACTGTAATTATAAGTACAGTATTGCAGTATAGAACACTGTAATTATAGTGGTACGCATACCACTTAGAACACTGTAATTACAGTGGTACAGTACTGCCACACAGAATATTGTATTTATAATGGTGCATTATTGCCACATAGAACACTGTAATTACAGTGGTACAGTACTCTACACAGAATATCGTATTTATAATGATGTGACATACATAGAACACTGTAATTACAGTGCCACAGTATTGCCACAAAAATCAGTGTAATTCTAATGGTGCATTATTGCCACACAGAATAATGTAATCAGAGTGGTGCAGTATTGCCAATTATAAAAAAGGGATAGGAGAAATCAAATCAATAATGGCTTCCTAATTTGATAAAACACATCACATGACCATGTGTATATCATACCGCGACCACACACCTCCACTTTTAACCCCCTCCAAAACAATTTTGCCATTTTATATGATCGATATCCAACTCTATGGTGTGCAGTCGCACTCTGATATACGGATGCCTTGGGTGGCTGATGCACAACATGGCATGCGATATCGAAGCTGGACTCACACAGCTAAGAGTGGGTTATCTATTACTTAGAACACTGTAATTATAATTGTAGTGGTAAAGTATTGCCATAGAATAATTTAATAATAGTGGTGCGGTATTGCCAAATAGAACACTGTAATTATCGTGGTACAGTATTGTCACATAGAATATTGTAATTATAGTGGTTCAGTATTGCACATAGAACACTGTAATTATAGTGGTGCAGTATTGCCACATAGACCACTGTAATTATAGTGGTGCAGTATTGCACTTAGAACACTGTAATTATAGTGGCACAATATTGTCACTTAGAACACTGTAAGTATAGGGTACAGTATTGCCACATAGAACACTGTAATTATACTGTTACAGTATTGCCACTTAGAACACTGTAATTATAGTGGCACAGTATTGCCACACAGAACACTGTAATTATAGTGGTGCAGTATTGCCACATCGAACACAGTAATTATAGTGGTAGAGTATTGCCAAAGAGATCACTGTAATTATAGTGGTGCAGTATTGCCACATAGAACACGGTAATTATTGTGGTGCTGTATTGCCACAAAGAACACTGTAATTATAGTGGTGCAGTATTGCCACTTAGAATACTGTAATTATAGTGGTACAGTATTTCCACTTAGAACACTGTAAGTATAGAGTATACAGTATTGCCACATAGAACACTGTAATTAGAGTGGTACAGTACTGTCACACAGAATATTGTAATAATAATGGTGCAGTATTGCCACATAGAACACTGTAAGTACATTGGTACAGTATTGCCACATAGAGCACTGTAATTATAGTGGTACAGTATTGCCACATAGAACACTGTAATTATAGGGTACAGTATTGCCACATAGAACACTGTAATTATAGGGTACTGTATTGCCACATAGAACACTGTAATTACAGTGGTACAGTATTGCCACACAGAATAATGTAATCACAGTGGTGCAGTTTTGACACTTATAAAAAAAGGGATAGGAGAAATCAAATCAATAATGGCATCCTAATTGGATAAAACACATCACGTGACCATGTGTATATAATTCCACGACCACACTCCTCCACTTTTAACCCCCTTCAAAACAATTTTGCCATTTTATATGACTGTTATACCACTCTATGGTGTGCAGTCGCACTCTGATATATGTATGCCTTGGGTGGTTGATGCATACCATGGCATGTGTATATCAGGGCTGTACCACACAGCTAAGAGTGGGTTATCTATTTCTTAGAACTGTGTACTTATAATTGTAGTGGTAAAGTATTGCCATATAGAATAATGTAATAATAGTGGTGCTGTATTGCCAAATAGAACACTGTAATTATCGTGGTACAGTATTGCCACATAGAATATTGTAATTATAGTGGTTCAGTATTGCACATTGAACACTGTAATTATAGTGGTGCAGTATTGCCACATAGACCAATGTAATTATAGTGGTGCAGTATTGCCACTTAGAACACTCTAATTATAGTGGCACAGTATTGCCACTTAGAACACTGTAAGTATAGTGTACAGTATTGCCACATAGAACACTGCAATTATAGTGGAACAGTATTGCCAATTAGAACACTGTAATTATAGTGGCACAGTATTGCCACACAGACCACTGTAATTATAGTGGTGCAGTATGCCACATAGAACACTGTAATTATATTTGTACAATATTGCCACTAAGAGCACTGTAATTACTGCGGTGCAGTATTGCCACATAGAACACTATAATTATAATGGAACAGTACTGCCACCTAATGCACTGTAATTATAGTGGAACAGTACTGCCACGTAATACACTGTAATTATAGTGTTACGGTTTTGCCACTTAGAACAATGTAATTATAGTGGTACAGTTTTACCACATAGAACACTGCAATTGTAGGGTACAGTATTGCAATATAGAACTCTGTAATTATAGTGGTACAGTATTGCCATATAGAACACTGTAATTATAGTGGTACAATATTGCCACTAAGAGCACTGTAATTTCTGTGGTGCAGTATTGCCACATAGAACACTGTAATTATAGTGGAACAGTACTGCCACTTAATACACTGTAATTATAGTGGTGCAGTATTGCCACTTAGAACAATGTAATTATTGGGTACAGTATTGCCACACAGAACACTGCAATTACAGTGGTACACTACTGCCACTTAGAACACTGTAATTATATTGGTGCAGTATTGACACATAGAACACTGTAATTATAGAGCTGCAGTATTGCCACATAAAACACTGTAATTATAGTGGTGCAGTATTTCCAAATAGGACGCTGTAATTATAGTGTTGCAGTACTGCCACTTAGAACAATGTAATTATAGTGGTACAGTATTACCACATAGAACACTGTTATTATAGGGTACAGTATTGCAATATAGAACATTGTAATTATAGTAGTACAGTATTGCCACTTCGAACACTGCAAATATAGTGGTACAGTATTGCCACTAAGAGCATTGTAATTACAATGGTGCAGTATTGTTACTTAGAACTCTGTACTTATCATGGTACAGTACTGCCTCTTAATACACTGTAATTATAGTGCTGCAGTATTGTCACTTAGAACAATGTAATTATAGTGGTACAGTTTTTACCACATAGAACACTTTAATTATAAGGTAAAGTATTGCAGTATAGCACACTGCAATTATAGTGGCACAGTATTGCCACTTAGAACACTGTAATTATAGTGGTACAGTATTGCCACTAAGAGCACTATAATTATTGTGGTGCGGTATTGCCACGTAGAACACTGTAATTATAGTGCAACAGTACTGACACTTTATATACTGTAATTATAGTGGTGCAGTATTGCCTTTTAGAACAATGTAATTATAGTGGTACTGTATTACCACATATAACACTGTAATTATAAGGTACAGTATTGCAATATAGAACACTGTAATTATAGTGGTACCGTACTGCCACATAGAACACTGTAATTACAGTGGTACAGTACTGCCACACAGAATATTGTATTTATAATGGTGCACTATTGCCATATAGAACACTGTCATTACAGTGGTACAGTACTGCCACACAGAATATTGTATTTATAATGGTGCAGTACTGACACATAGAACACTGTAATTACAGTGCCACAGTATTGCCACATAAATCAGTGTAATTCTAATGGTGCATTATTGCCACACAGAATAATTCAATCAGAGTGGTGCGGTATTGCCACTTATAAAAAAAGGGATAGGAGAAATCAAATCAATAATGGCATCCTAACTGGATAAAACACATCACGTGACCATGTGTATATCATACCGCGACCACACACCTCCACTTTTAACCCCCTCCAAAACAATTTTGCCATTTTATATGATCGATATACAACTCTATGGTGTGCAGTCGCTCTCTGATATACGGATGCCTTGGGTGGTTGATGCACAACATGGCATGCGTATATCAGGGCTGGACCACACAGCTAAGAGTGGGTTATCTATTACTTAGAACACTGTAATTATAATTGTAGTGGTAAAGTATTGCCACATAGAATAATTTAATAATAGTGGTGCGGTATTGCCAAATAGAACACTGTAATTATCGTGGTACAGTATTGTCACATAGAATATTGTAATTATAGTGGTTCAGTATTGCACATAGAACACTGTAATTATAGTGGTGCAGTATTGCCACATAGACCACTGTAATTATAGTGGTGCAGTATTGCACTTAGAACACTGTAATTATAGTGGCACAATATTGTCACTTAGAACACTGTAAGTATAGGGTACAGTATTGCCACATAGAACACTGTAATTATACTGGTACAGTATTGCCATAGAACACTGTAATTATAGTGGCACAGTATTGCCACACAGAACACTGTAATTATAGTGGTGCAGTATTGCCACATCGAACACAGTAATTGTAGTGGTAGAGTATTGCCAAAGAGACCACTGTAATTATAGTGGTGCAGTATTGCCACATAGAACACGGTAAGTATTGTGGTGCTGTATTGCCACAAAGAACACTGTAATTATAGTGGTGCAGTATTGCCACTTAGAATACTGTAATTATAGTGGTACAGTATTTCCACTTAGAACACTGTAAGTATAGAGTACAGTATTGCCACATAGAACACTGCAATTATAGTGGTGCAGTATTGCCACACAGAACACTGTAATTATAGTGGTGCAGTATTGCCATGTAGAACACTGTAATAATAGGGGTACAGTATTGCCACATAGAGCACTGTAATTATAGTGGTACAGTTTTGCCACATAGAACACTGTAATTATAGGGTACAGTATTGCCACTTAGAACACTGTAATTATAGTGGTACAGTATTGCCACACAGAACACTGTAATTATAGTGGTGCAATTATTGCCACATAGAACACTGTAATTATAGGGTACTGTATTGCCACATAGAACACTGTAATTATAGTGGTACAGTATTGCCACACAGAACACAGTAATTGTAGTGGTGCGGTATTGCCACATAGAACATTGTAGCCACATGCCAGATCATGATGGTCATTTTGGCTCATGACACCTCACCCTGGACTCTTCACTCTGATGTGAATCATCACCCTTTTCTATATACATTTTTTTTTCTCCTCTTGAGCCCTGGCAGGTGGCTTCAGCCCTCCAAATAGAGAGACTCTCTCTAGTACATCAGGGATTAGTTCTGGGGCTAGTTCTCTTCAATATCTTCATCAGTGATGTTGTAGAAGGACTGGAATGTAAGGTTTGTCTCTTTGCAGATGACACCAAGATCTGCAACAGAATAGATGATCCAGATGGAGTGGGCAGAATGAGAAGAGATCTGGATAAACTGGCAAAATGGTCGGAAGAGAAGCAACTGGGGTTTAATGCAAAAAAGTGCAAGATCATGCACATAGCTAAGAGAAAAACTGAAACCACCTATAGGCTGAGAGGGTAGTCGCTGGCAGTCACAAGGGAAGAAAGAGACTTGGGCATCATCATCGCTGATGACCTGACATCATCCAAGCAGACCACTAAAGCAGTAGGTAAGCCTTGGGAGATTTTGGGGTGTATTAGTAGGGGTATCACAAGTCATTATAGGAAGGTAATCCCTCTTTACAAGACACAGGTTAGGCCCCATCTGAAGTACTGCATGCAGTACTGGAGGCCACACCTTCACAAGAACATTAACCAAACTGAGGTAGTCCAGAGAAGGGCAACCAAAATGTTGCAAGTACTGCATCAGAAAACATATGAGGACAGATTAACGGAGCTCAATATGTATACCCTAGAGCAAAGGAGGGAGTGAGGTGGTATGATCGAAACATTCAAACACCTTAAGTGCATTAACAAGGTGAAAATGTTTAACATGTTTCAATATTAGAAAAATAGTAGGACAAGAGGACACAGCATGACATTAGATGGAGGCCGATTAAGGGGTAATGTAAGGAAGTTTTTTTTCACAGAAAATGTGGTGGATGCTTGGAACGGCCTACCTCAGGAAGTGGCAGATATGAATACAGTGCAGGGCTTCAAACAGGCATGGGATAGGCATAAGGAAGCAATACAGATGGGTATGAATAGATAGGCCATTGACAGAGCAAACACCAATGGCAGATTCATAAGGTAGAAAAAGAAAGGAGCAGACTGGATGGGCCTTGCAGTCCTTATCTGCTGTCAACTTCTATGTTTCTATGTTCCAGCTCTGCCACTCCCCATACTAGGTGGCCCCGGACATGCCCCCATGGATTACCCTCTGTGGTGGGGCAAGGGGGAGGTTGCCAGCTTCTCCCTCCCTCCAGAGACCCAATCCAGACTCCAGGGCCACTCCCAGTTGTGGCATGCCATCATTGAGCTTGCCGGGATTCATTTTTCCTGTTTTTTTCCCTTACTTCCATCCCCACCAACTCATACATTGGCTTGAGCTTCCCGACCTGTATCTATTTCCAGGCATTGCTAGAGGGTGATCAGTGGGTGGGACAGTCATTCTTCACTCCCCAAGAGAGTAGAGCAGTCCTCTGGTTGTGCAATCCTCTCTTGCCCCTGTCATCCCCCAATGGCTCAAGCTCATTCCCGAACCCAGGTTGCTGGTGTTGCACAAGGTGTGGCATCCAGGCATCCAGCAGTGTCATTGGCTCAGTAGGTAACACACTCACCTCTGAGGCTGGGAGATTAGAGGGTTGTGGGTTCAGTTCCCACATCTGGCACTTGGGTTAATATCCAAGTACTGACACTGTAGTGCAGCATGAGAGGGGTGCTGAACTTCTGAGGTGCCGGCTTTCAGATGAGATAATAAACCGAGGTCCCATCTGCCTGGATTGGTGGTAGTTCAGGTGGATGTCAAAGATCCCATGGCACTTATCGATAAGAGTAGGGGAATTTTTTATTGAAATCAAACAAAGTCATAACAAAGTATATACAATCTTTCTAATATCTGATAAAGCCATAAATAAAAGAAAAGGAGTAAATAATAAAATAAGTATTAATTCATACAAACTAAAAAAAAATATATATTGTATTCTGATCATACAAATACAAAAATGTTGTCTAATACAAAAATGTAGTTCTAACAAAATATTCTGTCAAAGCAATATACAATTCGAAGTATAAAATCATAATCCTTCCATAATTCTCCCCAGTCAATACTGTTAAAACTCAGTTTCTCTTTCATCTTTAATTGAACCAAATCTTGATAAACCATAAAAAACAAATCTATTACTAATATATTTTGTTGTTGCAACACTAATCGGCACCTTGATATCCAAATTCAATGTAGAAAAAATATATGTATGATTTGTAAAGTATTAAGAGAACCTTTTGGCATTTCTTTATAAAAAAAAAAACAAAGAATAAAAGATCCTCAGAGGGTGGAACTAATATTCTATTCTTCCAACGGTTTTTAACCACATCCCAGAATTCCTGTGCATAAGGACATTGGAAATACAAATGTTCCATTGTTTCTGAAAGGTACAATTTTCCCTTGGGCAATATCGGTCCTGCAGCCTTTTATGCTTTTGGTTATTGCATACATTAATTTTTAAATGTAACCCCAACCAAGCAGAATCCCACATATGAAGAGGAATACACTCATTCGATATATATTTAGAAATACCATTTTGAATCTGTGGGGGTTTGTCCACAAATGGAGTTTCAGAAAAAAATCAGATAAAATCTTTGAATACATCATTTTCCAAGTGTACCGTAAAACCATATCCCATTTGACATTCCATCGCTGAATTTTATCAAAAACTTCAGTCCATTCCTTGTTTAGTCTAGGGTTTCTTTTGTTTTTATGGACAAACTGATCCATTAACCATTCTCTCAAAACTACACATAGTTTATCAGTAACAAAGGGAATCCAAAGAAAAGTTTGTAACTTTAAAATTGGTAATATATTGGCATACAAAAAAAACGAAAAGAAAAATAAAAGAGGATTGAGCATGTTCAGTCCTCCTGATTTAATATCTAAATATAATACATTTTGTTTAATAGGGTTTAGGCGACTCCCCCATATCCCTAAAAAAAACCCATCGCATAACCGCTGTTTCCAAACGTTCGAGTAATAGAAAAATATTACTTAAATATAAAAAAAACAGGATCAAGAAAGTTTTTAACAAATATGCCCTCTTTTTTTTGATAGTTTCCATTTATTCCAAGCAGCTACTTTCTTATTACCTGTTTGCAAGGCTTTAGACCAGTTGAAACCTGCACTAGCATCACCCCCAAAGTAAATGCCTAAAATTTTGCATAGGGCTTGGTCTACAATAATGCCACCTGCCACTTCGGTAGTATTAGGAAATCCTGACAACTTTAAACAGTGAGATTTGTGTTCATTAATTTTTGCTCCCGTCGTGTTGCCTATGTCTGTAATTAGAGCACAGGCTGACTTAATTGAATTACCATCGCGCAATATTAGACATAAATCATCAGCGTATGCCACAGCTTTCATATATGCCTTAGCGCCATCACATACGCTCAACAATCGGGGAGATCTATTTAATACCCACAGCATAGGATCTAAAGCTAAAACATATAAGTATGGACTAAGTGGGCATCCTTGATGTACCCCTTTCAAGATATGATGTCTAATACCTTGCCAACCATTCTCGTATGGAATACTGTATGCTAATGCATAGCATAACTGAAGCCAGTGTATAAATAAAGAGGGAATCCCAAACCCTGCCAAGCATTGCCATAGAGACTTCATCAAGAGCTTTGGCTTGGTCTAAACTCACTAAATACCCATCTATAGGATGCAACCTCAACTCCTCTTCTCTGGAGGCCATAATTTCCCTAAGATATAATAAAACATCTTTAATATTGCATCCCAGGGTAGAACAAAATTGAGAACTGCTAATTAACTCAGGCATTACTAAAGACAGTCTATTTCCTAGGAGTTTTGAAAAAATTTTAAAATCCACATTAAGCAGAGTTAAAGGGCGCCAATTCCCAATATCTGTACGATCTCTCTTTCTAAAAAGAAAGATCAGCAAGCCTTCATACATTTGGGAGGGTAAATATAATTCATGCAGAAAAAAACTGAATAATTCTACAAGCTCCGGTGCCATAATCTTCCATAAAACTTTATAGAACTCGCTCGGCAATCCATCTGAGCCTGGAGAAACATTAGATTTAAGAGATGAAATAACAGTTTCAAGCTCCAGTCTTGTAAAATGAGTTGTTAACCCCCTTTGCATTCCAACTGGAACTTGGGGAAGATCAGCAGCTTGTAAAATCCAGTCTGCATAATCAGAATCATTATGATGTACTTCAAAAGTGCATGTAATATGGGCATCTAAGGTTTGCATAATTTCAGCATTACTTGCAACCAATAACCCTGTAGATGTTCTTAAAGCTGTAATTAACTGATTTTCATGAAGTTTTTGTCCAGCTAAGAAAGGGTTAGCATAGGCTGATTTGCCCTGTGTACCAAAGGATTGTTCTTTATATAAAGATTTTAACCTGTGATATTGGTATTTTGCCATATGTAATTTAATGTTTTTTATGTCTTGAGACACATCCATCCCTCCCATTGTTTGAACTGACATAAGAGACCTTAGAGATTTCCTAAGGGTTAAATAATGTTCATATTGTGTTCAGGCTCTACATCTCCCTATCGTCTGGAGATAACAAATCAAACACTTTTTCAAATCAACCCACCAATCAGCTATAGAATCATATAAGAAAATTGTAGAATTTTTATCTTGCACAATAGTATGTAAATCCACCACCACCGAAGATTGTAATAATAAGGACGTGTTTAATTTCCAAGTCCCAGGACCTCTTTGTCTAGATGGAGGGTTTTCAAGTTTCACCCCAATCAAGCAATGGTCCGAAGATTCTACAGGGTCGTAAAGAAGTTTCTCAAACTGAAAGATTTATGGGTAAATAAAAATCAATCCTGAAAGATAAAACACCCTTAAAAAAAGTGGGCATAGCCTTAGCTTTACCAATAGAGTGTGAATCCACCAAACCTGCAGAAGAAATAAGGGATTTCAAAAAACTTTTACCACAATATTGTTTACCAACATCAGTTTTAGTTTGGAAATTTATATTAAAATCACCACCAAAAAAATTTGGCGACTAGTAAAAAGGTAAGGTTGATCCTTTTTCAACAATTCTATCCATGACACTTTTGTCTGGGGCCCATACAGTGTAATTAAGCAGCAAGATAAACCTTTTAGGACCACATCCAATATTAAAACTCTCCCAGGTTCTACATCAATCAATCTTTGTAAGCGTACCTCTGGAGTAAGAAAACAAACACCTACACCACTGCAGGCTTCCTCCCCCATGGACCAATATGACGCACCCCAATGCCAATCTTTTTTTGCCTGTGAAACTTCATTACATGTATGTAATCTTGTATCTTGCAAAAGATATTTCGTACTGTAAATTTAACAACATACTAAAGGTAGTCAGCCTTTTTTTCAAAGATTTCAAACTGTTAACATTCAACGTAGTTATCGTTATCGTAGAAGATTCAGGGAGGGAGCTTAGGGCATTTCACCCTTGATCTAGTTAAGTGTTTCCTAGATCCAAGCCTAGAAGTTTTAGGGGGAACAGACTTGGTTTTAGCTAACCCAGTAATGTCACTTGAAGTGGTTGGATCTAACAAAGGTTGCGCTTCATCAACCTGATCTCCCCAGGAAGAGAAAGCTTCAAACCTATTTGCCAAAGGTAAGGGAGACAAGGGGGGGTTACTTTGGCCAGACAAGGGAATTTCCTCTAGTTCTAAAGATTCCATGCTATGCATTTCCGGTTCCTTATCAAGTATTCCAGGCAATGTGACAGAACCAGCTATTGGGTCTTGCAATCCACCCTCTAAGGGAGGCTCAGTCAATCTAGTCAAGGGTAGTAGTCGCTTGAGGAGTCACAAAGGGAGTTTCCTTATCGTATCGTCCCTCATGCTGAAAGAGGGGATGTGAATCAATATGAGAAGAAAGGGACTGTTCTCCTTGAGAATCTGTAAACTGTAATGGGATGGTTAATCTATCCTCATTAGAACCCCCTCCACCTCTGCTTCTTCCCTTACACCTATTCCCTTTAAAAAGGTCAGGACCATTAAATTGTCTTTTTGCTTGTGCTAAATAGTACTCTTGATCTGATGTTTCATCAGTGTCTGTTGAAGCCCAAGGGTAATCTGCAGAAGAATGAGAATGTTCTTTGCATAAATTGCATACAGGTAAAGCTACACAAGTATGTGCAGCATGGCCTAGTACACCACACCTAAAACATTTTATTTGGTCGCAGGAGGTATTCAAATGGGACAGAGAGCCACATTTGAAACAACTCTTAGGTTGGCCTGCATAAAAAATAATACCCCTATCACATCCTAAATAAAAGGAACTGGGCAAATGTTGTATACCCTCTTTATTTTGATGCAATTGGACTCTCATCAACCAACCCCCATTCCAAAATCCATTCTCATCAATAATGGGTTTAGGTTTGTCATGCACTGAACAACATTTCTCTAACCAAAACATTATATTTGCAATATTTGCACCTTCATTTCTAAAAAGTATCATTACAATCTTTATTGTAGGTTTTGTAACAGGGATTGCTATAAAATCTTTCCAGATCTCTTGATCCTTAACATCATAATAAAGTCTCCAGAATTTATCAAGAGAAATGACTGAACATAAACTAATATCATAATTGTGATCTCCCGGTGGATGAATTAAAGCATAAACTTCAACTGGGGAAAATTTCATGGGGTCAATGAGTAAGGTCTTCCCTACCCATACTCGATCTGGAACCACCGAAGCTTTCCCTTTGTATCGAAGTCTAACTAGAAATCAACATTTAGCTGCTACAGCAGGTTTGTGAAATAAACCCCCATAAGACTGCAGAGCAGCATTTGTGGACAAGTCAGAGTCATTCTGTGAACAAACCGGCTCGAGAGGAAGAACAAAATCCATACCTGGTTCTAAGATAGGAGCCACACAAGGCTCTGTTTGCAGCAAAAAAGAGTTTTTGTCCATGACACAGTTAGCAGAAACAACAGCCTGGGTCTTGGAATCTTCTCTGTGAGTTTCAGAGTCTGACGCAGCAGGTATTCCAGTCATCTCACCTAGAGGTTGCGCATCCTCAGTGGCAAATTCAAGAGACTTAGGCTGAATAGGGATATCTTCCTCTAGAGGATCCTGAAACAATTCGAGATGGTTTGACTGTTGTGGAGAAACAACCGGAGAACCTGGAACAGGTATTCCTGGGTCTGGTATCCATTTGTTACCTGCCCATAACCAACCGGCTTGACTTAATGCTGCTCCCGGAGACCATTCTAACTGTTGGCAAGGGTCATTTGTAGGTACTGAAATATCGTGTACTTGTTCTGGTTGCATCATTGATAATTCTTCTGAACCCAAAGGTAAGCATTTATTGCCTTCTTTCAGTGGGCTAGCAATGAAACGTTTTCGTTTAGAACATTCCGCTTCCGATTTCTGTCTACACGACTGGTAGTCCTGTTCTGCAGCTGAAAGTAAGTCCAACAATTGTATCTTCTTTTGTTCCAATTCTCTTTGAAGTCTTATTTCTTTGGCTTGAGTTTCGACAATACTTAATGAAGTACCTGGTATAACCATAGCAGTTTGTGACATTTCAGGAGTCGTCTCCATACCTTCCATATCTGAAGTTTGAAAGTTAGTAGCCAAAGGTTCAGAGCTCAAAACAGCATGACCGCTCTCCTCCACCACCTTCTCCTTACTGAGGTCGTCCATCCCTGCAGACCAATGGACAGCGCCACCCACCTACAGAGTAGGGAATTTTTTATTGATATAAATAAAACAAAAAGGTATTACAGCATACATCACAAAACACAAAAGAAAAGAATCAACAAAAAAATTGAAAGAAAGTATTACATCAATACAATCACCTCAAACATCACTGAACCCCCCTCCCACTAAAAGAGTAGGGGAATTTTTTATTTTCACAACAACAAATCAAAAAGGAATACAAACAGTGATAAGTCACACAAAATAATAAACAAATCATAAAGGAAACAAACTCAAAGAATTATAACAATCATACATCATCCTAGAAATGGGAAAGGAAACAGGAATAAACATACCCCCCTCTCCCCACTAAAAGAGTTGGGGAATTTTTCATTCACAACACCACATTTCAACAAGAAAAAATGGCATTACCACACAAAAAAGCAAAGTATAAATCATAATAAAAGGCAAAGAAGCAATCAAGCTATACAGAAGCAAAAATAAAAAATCCAAGACTGTCTATGTAGAGATATCATAGGACACATATTTATACAGAAAAACAGTGAAGGCATACCAGGTTCTGCAGAGAAGGGCTTCCTCACAGCACAAGGGAAACCTTCATAACCCAATACAGGGCTTGGGCAGACACAAGGTCCTCACCCTGTATCTAACCTGGTCATCTTCCTCCACCACAATTTGAACAATTCAGGATGCACCTTTCCCTGCTCCTGCCCTCTCCAAGTAAACACAGCTGTGCGTATGTTGTGAACTATCTGAGATTCAGAAAGTAACTTCTGTCAAAGATTAAGAGAGCATCTAGCTTTACAACTGAAAACTGATATGGCTCATCACAAGATGCAATGTAATTGCATCATACACTATCCAGGAGCTCGTAGAACCCTCGTCCACCCACACGCCAGGTGAGAGAACCAGAAAGGGATTCAAAGGCCATGTATCATGAAAAGAAGACCAAAATGAAACAGTAAAAGGACACTCTATAAAAAAATGCTCCATCGTTTCAACAACTCCCAAACAGGTCTCCTCCCAAGGGCAATATCGTTCAGTCAATTCTTTATGTTTACTGTTTCCTTTCACTCCTAATTTCCTATGTTAACAGAGCCATAAAAAATCCCACATATTGCTAGGCACCCTCTTACTCACTAAGAACTGTAATTTAGCATGTTGTTCAGCAGTAGACCTAACATGAAACCAGGGGTCAGAGAAAAAGAAATCATGTAATACTGAAAAATAAAATTGTTGACGTGTCTGAGAAAGAAGCAAGCGGCAAACAACACCCGTCTTCAATTTCTGAAACATCACGCAAAATGACTGGACAAGGCACCCACCTAACCTGACGAGCAAGAAAGAGTCCATTCCCCACTGTGACAAGATAAAGTCAACACCATCTGCCATCCATGGAGACCAAATCATAGTCTGCCCTTTAAGGAAGGGCACTAAGTTGTAAAAGAAAAATACTCTGAAAAAACACTACGGGATTAACCATCCCTAACCCTCCTTCACTAAGAGGTAAATACGTAATACCCCTTTTTAGAGGATTTAGCTTACTACCCCATAAACACAGAAAAAAAACTCCATAAAGAGAAGCCTCCATAGAGATGGGAGGGCGAAAAACCATGGCAATAAATAAAAAGTATGGCAACAAAAAAGACTTAATCAAATAAATACGCTTAGCTTTGGACATACAGCCCGTATTCCATAGCTGAACCCTACTACGAGCTGCTAACAATTGTTGATCCCAATAATACCTGTGGTCATCTAGACCTCCAAAGTAAATACCCAGAATTTTCCTATAGCCAGACACAATAGGCAAACCCCAAACCAAGGACACATCAGCCGCATCATACCCCAAGGGTAGAATCCCACTTTTGAGCCAATTAATTGAGGACCCAGTCAAATCAGAAAAGACACTCAACAACTCCCTTGCCACCATAGCAGAAGCCCATTCACAAAACTAAAATCAGATCATCAGCATATGCTAAAGTAACCATCTGAGGATCACTACAGCCAATCGATAATCCAACAATGTCATTGGTACTGTGTAAGCATGTAAAAGGGGATTTTAAAGAAAGCACATAAAGCAAGGGACACAATGGACACCCCGATGAACCCCCCTATGGACCTCAATTTCCCTACCCACCCAGCCATTCACACAGGGGATCAAAGTAATGCCCCTATAGCACGTTTGTAGCCATCCTATGAATTGGGTAGGGAATCCGTACCTTGACAGACATTCCCAGAGATAAGTATATTCTACCTGATCAAAAGCTTTGGACTGATCCAGGCAAACCAAATGTCCAAATAATTCTCTAGCCTTACCTTTAGAGACCAATTCTCTAAGTAAGATCAGTGCATCCTGAACCCTTCTGAGAGGAGCCCCACTAAACTGCGTCAGATGCAAAAGGGTACCCATAACCTTCCTTAACCTCAGACATAAAATCTTCATCAGAATCTTATAATCTGAGTTCAGTAATGACAAAGGTCTCCAATTACCCAAATCCCCATGATCAGCCTTTTCTTTATACAGAAGAAGTAGCACACCTTGCATCATGCTATGAGGGAGTACCCCAGACTGCAGCCCAGTATTCAGGACCGAACAGAAATCAACTCCCAAAACCTCCCACAAGAGTTTATAAACCTCATGAGGCAACCCGTCATACCCAGGTGTAACTCCTAATCGTAAAGACCAAATTGCTGACCTCAGTTCCTCCACTGTGATAGGTCGCACCAATTCAAGCCGGTCAGCTAAGGACAAGGCCGGAACCGATCTACCAGCGAACCAATCACAGATAGCGGCTTTGGAAAGCATCCTGCTCTGAAATGACGTGAGAAACATAGGCATGAATTTCCTCCAAAATATCATCATTGGTAGAAACTCACCACCCCTGGGTGTTCAGATACACCATACTTCTTAAATATCTTAGTGATGTCAAGTACTCAAAAGGCAAAGTATCTTTTTTCCTGCCACAAAGTCTAAATTTGTGTTTCATTTCCATATCATGTAAAACCTGAGACTGAGCCTTAGCCAATTCCAGTTTCAAACTTGCAATCTGTTGCTGACAGTTGAGGCCAAGAATCCATCTATTAGTGGATAAAAAATGAAGCCGTTCCCTAAGATACCGTAACTCAGTATGTGATAATTGTCCATTTAAATGACCCACAACCTTAAAATAAACCCAAACTTCCCATTTGGTGTCCTCCCACCAAACATTTAAATCATCATACAAAAAGGAAACCGACTTCCTGGCCAGCAAAAGAGAGCTTAACCCACCCATTACACAAGGGATATGCATACCTCTCAACTGTCCCTGATTTTCAGGGACTTGATTTGTCTAAAAATTTTACTCTGCCCTCCTAAAATTGTGTTTCTGTGACTAAACAGTGGGGTTATAAGTACAAAATAATATCAAACATAAAAGTTACAGACTTGTTCCTTCTTAGTTGATTTTTTTAAGCCTTGTCCCTGATTTACGAGGGGAGGTTGAGAGGTATGGCCGGATATGCAACAATTCAGAATTCAATTTCCAGATACCCGCCCCTCTCCGAGCTGCAGGAACATCAGCCAAGGTCAGTCTCAGTAATCTGTGATCAGAGGAAGCAACATCCTGCAAAGATCTAGATTGAACAGTAACCACAGAAGTGAGAAAAAAGAAATCAATCCTGGAAGCCATTGGTCCACAGAAATAAGTGTGCCCAGACCCTCCAGTAGATGGTCCAAAAGCATCTACCAAACCAGCGTCTGAGATGAGTTTCAACAAACTAGTCTCATCACAATACACCTTTTTCATTGTCCCTGAAGCCACTTTTAAAGGCAAGGAACAGTTAAAATCCCCCTCCCCCCAAAAAAATAATGTAATAAGGAGAGCATAAAAAGGGATAAAGTGAATTAAACAAAGCAACCCGGTCAAACTTAGATTGTGGAGCATACACAGAAATTAACCTCAGGTATAAGGAACCCCATTTAACATCGAGAACCAAGGCCCTGCCAGCCAGAACTTCTATCTGATGTAGCACAGTGGCATGATAATGAAAAAAACATATTCCAACCCCACTACATAAGTCAGCACCCAAAGACCAAAAACAGTCCCCAAATCCAACCTGCAGAGGCAGCCTCCACCTCTTCAAGGGAATACTAAGCGAGCATCCTGCAGAAAAGCACAATCTAGATTTTCAGACAGAAAATGTGAATAAGTTCTCGTCATTTTAAGGTCTTAATACTGTTCACATTTAAGGATGCCACCCGAAGGTGGAAGGGAACAAGGAGCCCAGCAAGGGAACATTCACTTCACCTTACTAGATGCCCTTGTGATCCTACCAATCTTACCGTCAGGTGGTCTAGGGCCCACCTGGTCAACCACAGGTTCAGTAGATTCTAACCCAGGTAAAGGTAGAGGAGGCCCAGACCCGCTAGGATCATCCACTGGACACTCTTCCAAAACAGAAAACATATTCGGGTCAGCCATAGAAACAACAGGAGCAGGTGCAGCTAGTTTCTTCCCTAGTTTCCCCCTCCCTTTGGCAGATTTCCCATTATTCTCGCTAACCACCACAAACCCAGCATCCGGAGTCTCTAAATCTGACAACACAGGGACGATGCTCCCACCTTCCCGCTGATCCACCCTAGAGCCCACTACAGCTCCCACATCAGGCGGAACCATGGTAGTCAACTGGGAATCAGCTGATTCTAACAAACCAGAGTCAGCCAAGGGGGGAACAACCCCATCAATATCAGGGCCCCTCCTTCCCTTAGTAGGAATATCGGGTCTAACTGCCCCCCGGATGTAATGATCTTGTACCCCATAATCAGAGTCAGCCAAGGGGGGAACAACCCCATCAATATCAGGGCCCCTCCCTTCCTTAGTAGGAATCCTGGGTCTAACTGCCCCCCGGATGTAATGATCTTGTACCCCATAATCAGAGTCAGCCAAGGGGGGAACAACCCCGTCAATATCAGGGCCCCTCCCTCCCTTAGTAGGAATACCGGGTCTAACTACCTCCCGGATGTAATGATCCTGTACCCCATAGTCAGCAGCTGCAGTATTTTTGGCAGCTAAGGGACAGGTTTCAAACGTGTGACCCACCTCATCGCAAAGATTGCATTTTGAGGTTTGAAAACAATGGGCACTTGGATGACCCATCTCCCCACAGTAAGAACATTTAAGGATGGTGCAGGAGGTACTAATGTGGGTTCGAGACCCACACTTAAAGCAAACCCTAGGCTGCCCAGGATAAAAAAGAAACCCCTTATCTCTCCCCAGAAAGAAGCAATTAGGCAGATGAATTAAGCCAGAATCTGTGGAATGAAGTTTTACCCTAAATTTCCAACCCCCATTCCAAAACCCTCTTCATCCAGAATAGGGACTGATTCCCTGAATATCACAAGATTTAGACAGCCATTTAACAATATCAACAATATTCACCCTTCATTCCAAACATGATTGTGATGATCCTATAGGCCAGCTGAGACAAAGGTAATAAATAAAGTCAGACCATAGTGGGTTAGTCTTCAAATTCAGATATCGACTCCAAAACAACTCCATCAAGGCAGGGGTGCTAAGCTGACGTCAAAGGTGAATTCCCCGGAACATGTATTAATGCATATACCTCTGAGGGAAAAAAAACCATGCTGCATTTCAATAATGTCTTCCCAACAAAAAACCTATCTGGGGGAGTATCCCTAGGACCCACATAACGTCATCTAACAGCATTACATCGCTTTGCCAATTCCAGCGGCTGTCTGAAATGGCTAGCATAAGAAGGTTTAGAGATAGGATGAACAATTGACTCAAGAAGGCTAGGGGAAGCATTCACATCTCCAGCCCCCTCTCCCCAAGATCCCATAGTTAAATCAGCAGCAATATCTGTAGACAGGGGGGGGTAGGGGAAACAATAGCCTCAGTACTCAAGACAGCCCCTATAGAGTCAGATATATCACAAGGACTTATCTGTTCATCCACTGCATGAGCAGGAACAGCTTGCTCTGGTCTCCATGTGCCTCCAGAAATTGGAATCCATCCAGCCCCTCGCAACGCTCGCTCCGGTGACCAGGACTCCTCCACCAAAGTTCCCCAATCCCTGGAAGGCTTGTCCAATTCCCCAATAGGTCTCTCCACCGGTGGAAGAAGCTTGCTTGGCCCCTCAGACTCAGCAGCACTTGGCGAAGTAGTCGATCGTTTCCGTTTCCGGTCCTCCTCTGAAATTGCGGTCCGGCGTTCCCTCTGCAACAAGTCACTAACGTGCAAAAGTTCCTCCTCGAGGCAACATTGTTTCTCCACAAGACTCAAACAGGACATTTCCGGAAAAATGCAAAGGCCCACTTGAATCGGCGTTTTGCTGGCCACCCCATGAGTGCACCCCAGCCACCGACACCACTGATTCTTCAAAAGCAGGTACAGTATCTATTGACATACTCTGGGCTACCTCAGCCCCAACCAGACCTCCTTTCTCCTCCATCACAAAGACAGCAGCAGCCATCTTGGTCCCACCAGAAAGTGGGTCCCCCCTGCTCACAGGAAGCAGGAAGTAGGGGAATTTCCCCGGTGTCCTGGCCAAATTTCCCTCATTCACTAAAAAAATACCACCAACAGCTTAGTCTGGTTCAAAGTCAGTTGGCATTCATCTGTATCCCCCTTCCCTGGGTCATGCCTGAAAATAGGCAGGATTTGTCTAGTGCACTTACCCGGTCAACAAAAAATAAATAAATAAATAAAACCCTCAGCACCTCCGGGCCAGCTAGTATTATCACTGTTGACAATTTATCACTGGACAATTCACTCCAATGTAAATCATATAAAGCAAACTTGTCTGGGGATGAGTTGTACAGGGTGGTGAGATTCACGCTGGAGTGAAGAGTCTGGAGTAAGGTCTTGCACAGCATGACTTGACATACCCCCAAACAGTTTAATTATTGTAGTAGTACATACCACGTAGAACATTGTCATTACATCTGTAGTACTGTGACATAGAACAATGTAATTATAGTGGTACATGCTACATAGAACATTGTCATTATAATGGTACAGTATTGCCATATAGAACATTATCATTATAGTGGCACGGTATTGCCACATGGAACTTTGTAATTATAGTGACAAATGCTGTATAGAACATTGCTATTTTAAAAAAACAAAGACAAGGCGCTGCGTCAGCATGTGGTCTAAAAGCAAAACTAAATGGTTATATTAAATGCACGCTGAAAATAGAAAATAGAGTTAAAAATCTACGTTTCGACCTTAGGTCTTCTTCAGGAAATATCTAAAAGAGAAAAAAAAACAAGTTAGTGTAGAGGAGAGGTAAAATGAGAGAGATATATATGTGGAGAAAGAAGAAGGGGAGGCAAAGAGAGAGAAGTGATAAATGGTAAGATTAAGAGAGAGTCTGTGAAACAAAAAGGTGATGATGGGAAAGATAAAACATAATGGGAGAGAAAGAGCTGGGAAGTTCCAGGTAGAGATAGATTAACAGGGCCTTGTAAGAAGGTTGAAAGGTGACAAATGTGTGAGAAGGAGACAGAAATGGAGACATATGGTGAAAATGAAAATAAATCAGTACAAAACAAATTGGCTTTAGGAAAAAAAAAAAAAGGGGAGGCTGAAAGATGTTAGTGGAAAATAAGTCTATCATTTAAACCAGAGGGCTGCTGAGGCCAAAGGCGGATGATCAGTTTGGCTTCCATGTTTTTCTATGGTTAGGATCCCGGAAGCCCTGCTGAAGGACACAACAGAAAGGTCATTGACATTGTGGTCCCTGGAGATAAAGTGGGATACAATGGGTTTAGCAGTTTCACCATTCCTGACCGCTCTGTAATGTTCCCTGAAATGGTCAGCAAGACGCCTACCAGTTTCTCCGATGTAAATAGCTGAACACCTCCTGCAAAGAATACAGTACACTACATTAGTGGAGGTGCATGAGAACTCCTTGGTGATGAAAAACACCTGTAGGCCCCGAATCTCAGTTACACTGGAAATAAATTTGCAGGTGTAGCAGCGAGCCCTGTTGCAAGGTTTGGTACCTGGGGAAGAACCTAGGAGTGGGTAGGCTGCTTTTTACCAGGAGATTGCGCAGGTTAGGTGGCCGGGCGGTGGAGGCAATAGGGTGGTTCTGTAAAGGAAGCACCAATGTTAGGGTCAGTTTGCAAAATGGGAAAGTTATTAGTGATGATCCTGTGAAGAGAAGGTGTGCTCTGATGGAAAGGAAGAACTAGTGGAATTCGCCGTTGTTCTTGTGTGACAGTATCCCTCCCGCGGGGGTCAAGGTTACGGGCATGTTACTGACCCGGGAGAGTGCTCTGTCCACTGTGCTTTAGGTATCCCTGTTGATAAAAACTATGCATTATTTGGGTCTGCTCAGCAAAATCATCCTCTTCACTGCATAACCTGAAGTCTAAGAAACTGTGAATAAGGCAGGCCATTCTGACATGTTTAGGATGGAAGGAGCTATGGAGGAGGAAACTGTGAGAGTCAGTGGGTTTGTAATAGACTGATGTCTTCAGACCAGTGTTCTGGACTGAGAGCTGGATATCCAGGAAAGGCAGTGTAGAGGAGGATACTTCAACAGTGTACTGAAGGAAGGATGAGCCGCAGAACTTGTCAAGGAAGACTTGAGGGTCTCCCTGGAGCAGGAGGTGGCCCCCACAGAAATATATCAATGTAGCTTGTAGAGTTCAGGCACAGTCCCTGTGAATGAGAGAAAAACATTCCTCCACCCAACCCACAAACAGATTAGCAAAGCTGGGACCCATTTTGGTACCCATGGCAACTCCACTGACCTGCTGAAAAAAATTGTTATTAAAAGAAAAAGCATTGAGTGTTAGAACCAGTTCTGCCAGACGAGTTAGTGTGTATGTGGGTGGCTGCTGGACTTCCCGCTTGTTCAAGAAATGCTGCAGAGCTGTCAGACCATCATCATGGGGGATCACTGTGTAAAGAGCTATTTTAGAGGTATAGTATTACAACATAGAACATTGTAATTATAGTGGTACTGTACATGCCACACAGAACCTTGTATTTGTGGTGGCACAGTATTGCCATAAGGAACATTGTAATTCCTCTTACTCCCCCTACTGTACTATTGCTCCCCTATATACACTCAGACCATGTCAACAGGGCTCAGCAGGCTGAACACAGTCTACAACAACATTTGTAAGTTTGTTCTGATGGCTCCCTGCCCAACCCAACACTGCAGCCTATCCCAGATGACTGGGTGGTTTCCTCCTGAGGCTTGCTGTAACTACCCACTAGGTTGCCTTGTGGACAAACCTCTTTGGGAAAAAGATGCTCCCCCTTCACCCCCCAACTCAAGCCTATACCTTGCCACTGGGGTCTCAGGAACTCATCTAGCCTTACGCTTCAGTGCCCCAAGGTCACCACACAAATGGGACAAAAGGAATTCTCCTGAGCCACACCAACCTATGGAGCAGCCTGCCTTCCACTCTATGGCTCTGGAATCACACCCCATGTTCAATTCCCACTTTCAGTCACTTGTGGAGTCAGCTACATGCTCCTGCTCTCCAGTCTGACTGAATCCCCCTGTCCTAGAGCTGCTGGAAGGCCCCTTCTCTACCACCAAGTTTTATTTTCTGTATATGTACTTGTATACATTATTAATACTGCTCTTGTTGTCTTTGTGAGCTTGTGATGTGCAACATTGCTGTGGGCTTTCAATTTATATGTAGCGTTATTCAAATCATGCACTAATTGTACTGTTTTTATTATGTGCTCAAACACTTGCTTCTACCTGAACATGTTCCTGTGCTATTTCTGACGTGCCATCTTAATGCCCTGGGTCTTACCAGAAAAAGGTCCCTGGGACCAGTGCATCCACCAAGTTAATAATAACTACCTAACTATCTAATGGTACATGCCTCTTGGAATATTGTCATTATAGTGGTACAGTATTGCCATATAGAACACTGTCATTATAATGGTATGTGCCACATAAAACATTGTCATTTTTAGTCTGACCACAGACTAGTTGTCAATGTAAAAAAAATTATAGCCATGATCTTCGCACACCTCCAAAACGAGATGAAGGACCATCACCTGAACATCCTCTCCAGCTCTTTCATCTCTCTGGACCAGGTCCACAGCTATAAATCCCTGAACATCACCTTTGACACCACCCTCTCATTCCATGAACAGGTCAAAGTACTCTCCTCAGCCACCAGTGCCAGAATTGGCCTATTATACCAGCATAAGGACTGCCAACCACCAGAAGCCCACCATCTAGCAGTAACATCCTCAGTCCTGTCACTTGTGGACTACAGGCTAACAATATATGCTGCCTCTGACCCCACTGCACTCCACTAAATTTAGCTGGCAATCAATAAAGCATGCTGGCTCCTCTCTGGTGCAGACAAATGAATGCATACCTGCACCCTCTATGCACTCACCAATGTTCTCATGCTAGAGGAAAGACTGCAATATCAGACATGTCTCCTCACCAAACAAATCCACCTGGGTTTGACCCCCAGTGGGGTTACTGTTTCCCTTCAGTTGGCTTCCCTCTCCATGGCCATTCACATGGCCACTAAAACTGTCTCGAAGGTACCCAGGGTTAGGACTGCATTAGTTCAAAGATCTTTCCCTTACAGAGCCCCCTCCTGGTATGATGTCCTCCCCCCTGCTATCACCGTAATATCAAAACTCTGTCTCTTCAAGACTGCCCTGAAAACCCACATTTTATTTTCCCACAACTACCAGTGCAACTGCTAGCTAAATCCAAGGCCCTGCTGTATCACTGGAGGTTGTACCTGTGCCACTGACAACACCTCCCCTGAGGCAGCACATAATCTCCCACCTCTAAAGCCACAGGTCCTAGGTCTAACTTAATGGCTTCAAAGCCCATTCTCTGTGATAAGAATCATGGCAATGCCTTCCTGGAGACAGTATCCAGTCATCTGACTGTAACCTTGTGATTCAGCTCTGCTTAGCTTCCACTTGTAGAGGCAAATACCTTAGATGTATGTATATTTCACACTTGTATAACACCTTGCTGTATTGAACCGTCATAATCTGTTGTTCTTTATTGTATTATTCTGTATTTGACATGGAGCCTTTGGAAACGAGTCTATGACTCAAAGGGTTGTAATCCCTATTTTTCTAAATAAATAAATAAATTATACTGGCACAATATTGCCATCTAGAACATTGTCATCATAGAGGTCATGCCACATAGAACCATGTCATTATAGAGGTCATGCCACATAGAACATTGTCATTATAGAGGTCATGCCACATTGGACATTGTCATTATAGATGTCATGCCACATAGAACCATGTCATTATAGAAGTCATGCCACATAGAACATTGTCATTATAGAGGTCATGCCACATAGATCCATGTCATTATAGATGTCATGCCACATAGAACATTGTCATTATAGAGGTCATACCACATAGAACCATGTCATTATAGAGGTCATGCCACATAGAACCATGGCATTATAGAAGTCATGCCACATAGAACGTTGTCATTATAGAGGTCATGCCACATAGAACCATGTCATTATAGAGGTAACGCCACACAGGACATTTCCATTATAGACATCATGCCACATAGAACCATGTCATTATAGAGGTCATACCACTTAGGGCATTGTCATTATAGAGGTCATGCCACATAGAACATTGTCATTATAGAGGTCACACCACATAGAACATTGTCATTATAGAGGTCATGCCACATAGGACATTGTCACTATAGAGGTCATGCCACATAGAACATTGTCATTATAGAGGTCATGCCACATAGAACCTTGTCATTTTGTTAGAGCTGTAAGTCTGTGGGCTGCACCCTTGACCTTGGTGTCCCACTGAGACTGCTGCAGTGCCCTCCCCAAAAAAACTTGTTTCAGAACCTCCCTGCCTGTTCTTTTTTTGCTGACTTTTTCATTAGCAGATTATATCCTTTAGCCACTAGAGAGCCCAGTTATAAGCACACTTACCCAATCCAACACAATATAGTTCCTGTCTCATTTCACTTATTGTGTGGTCAGTCTATCACTATTCATCTGTCTTTGCCCCTCCCTCTTCTTCTGATTGATACTGATTTTTCCCATTCTCAGCTTATAGTCTTTTCACCCACTAAAGGGGTTTTCCCCCAACCATTCCAAAGCTGCTCTACATCTCCTTACTCTCTACTACTCCTGGCACTCTTCCTTTACTGCTCAGCTGCTATGGGTACCTATACTCCATTACTAGGTCTGCTCTCCTTCACCCTCTTGGTATAGACCTCACACAGACTGGAGCACCTTTCCTCCACACTAGGCACCTCATCCCCAGACTACCCCACAGTGACTCAGTCCTCTCCCTTCCTCGACATACCCATGACTGCCCAACACCCCCACCCTGGCAACACCCCCACTCCCTCTGCCCTCCAAGGCCTGACCTGGACCCAGCTCTCCCCTGCCATTTCCACCCTTCGCACTTTATCTATCCCATGCACCCTGATTGTAAAGTCCTCAGCTGGGTGTCGACCCAAGGGTCTCTATCGCCACCGGCCACTAACCAGAATAATTACACTGCTATTATTATTGTCTGTTAATGTACACCCAGACCCAGGACCTATCGCTTCCAGCCCTTCTAAACCCTGTACTGCAACTGGCCTCCGCTTTGCATCCTTAAGCATTTGCAGTCTCCTAAAGAAATCTGCTGCCCTCCAGTGCTGAGTCATTCAACATCAACCTGACATAATTTCACTGGTAGAGACTTGGCTCTCCAAATCCACCCCTGACTCTGCTGTCACTCTCCTTGGATATACAATCTACATGGAAGACCGAGTAGGCAAATGTGGTGGTGGTTGTGCACTACTCTTACGGGACTCCCTTATAGGTTAGGCACTCCCAGCTCCTAAACTTGATTATGGAGCCCAAGCCCTCACCTTAAAAATCACACCTGATCCTGCCCGAGACCCTCTCTTCCTCACAGTCTTCTACGCACCCCCGAGGAATCAAAACCAAGCAGTCCAGACCCTCATTGACTATCTCACATCTCTCCCTGCAACAGGGGTAAAAGGGCATAATAATGTGCAGGAGGAAGAAGAGGAGCTGGAAATGAGGGAGGGAGATGAAAGGAAGCAAGCAGAGAGTAAGAGGGGTGGAATCTTAGTGCTGGGGGACTCAATACTAAGAGGAGTTAGGTGGGGTAGCAAGGCGGAGAGGCATAGTCGCATTTGGGTGGAGGCCTTGCCAGGAATGACAGCGGAAAGGGTGGGACAGTCTGTTCTGAAATATGCTAGAAGGGGTAGGGACAAGCCTCATTTAATTATACATCTTGGGACAAACGACCTGGCTGACAAGACAGTGGATATAGTCCAGAGGAGGTTTGAGGAACTAGCACAATTATGTGAGGCAGGAAGATCAGTAACTTTTTCCGAGATACTTCGTGCCAAAGGCAAGCACAACAAGAAAGCTGAGAATAAAGGAATTTAACAGATGGCTAAGAACCTGGTGTTGTGCTAAAGGGTATGGGCTGTTGGGGGTGGGGGGTGGGGAGGGACCTGGGAGGACAGTAGTCTCTATGCCAAGGACAGACTACACTTGAGTGAGGAAGGAAAGAAAGTGTTGAAGCAGAGGATGGAAGAATATATAGAGGAAGTTTGGAGTTTAAACTAGGAGTGGGGGGTGGCAGTTGGGGAAGAGATATGCAGGGACCACAGGTTGGGAAATCATATGAGCTTACCCCCCATAACAGTGACAAAGGACAAATGGCAAGTACTATTGGTGATGCTAGGAAAGGAGGGCAGGATGGGAGGAGGGGAAAAGGGTGGAAGGTGGTTACCCTTAATGCTAGAGCCTGGGAGGAAAAACTGCAGAGTTGCAGGTTCTCATGGCAGAGGGAGAGGTGGACATTGCAGCCATCACGAAGACAGCCACCCAATATAATGACTGGGACCTGTCTGTACCAGGGCACAGGTTATTTCTGTAGGGACAGGTGACTGGGAAAGGAGGGGTGGCACTATATGTGAAGGAAGGACTGAAGTGTGCAAGGGAGGAAGGGAGGAGGGCAGTACAGAGTCACTTTGGGTGCAAATCCAGGATTCCAAGAATAGGAGTCTTAGAATGGGAGTGGTGTACAGGCCACCATCTCAGATGGAGGAGTTAGACAGGAACTAGCGGGACAGATCAGAGGACCTGCGAGAAGGGTAGTGTGGTGATTGTGGGGACTTCAACATGCCAGAAGTGGACTGAGCACCCCAACAACCAGGAACAGAAGGGGCAGGTACTGCTGGATGCCTTCCAGGACAGCTTCCTGCTGCAAATGGTCAGTGAACCAACCAGGTTAGGGGAATACCCTTGACCTTGTGCTGGCAAATGGAGACTTTGTGAGAGAACTTACAGTGGAGGAACCGCTGTCAGGGAGTGACCACCACTCAGTATGGCTCACATTGGATATGGGCAAGGAAGGAGTGGAATCTGGCACAAGAGTGCTGGACTTCGAGGGCTGACTTTGGGAGGATGGGGAAGTGGTAAAGGGTACCTGGCCAGAATTCAATCTAGTATGGATACTAACCAGAGATGGGAGCTCATAAAGTTGAGGGATAGTGAGGCAACCAAAACCTGCTGCAAAGCCCAGAGCAAGAAGGCTAGAGCTAAGAAACCGAGCTGGTTGAGCAAGGAGGTCATGGAAAGGTAAGGAGGAAAAGAGCTGCCTTTAGGAAATACAAGAAACAGGGAGGGGAGGACAGAGAGGAGTACTTGACAGAATCGAAGGAGGTGACAAGGCAGTAAGGGGAGCCAAAGCATCTACGTGAACTCAGGCTGGCACAAGGCATTAAGAAGGGGAGAAGGACTTTAAGTACATCAGGGAGAAAAGGAGCTGTAAGGACCACATAGTAAGGATTAGGAAGGAGGGGGTTGGTGGAAGCAGGGTATGATAAGGCGGAAGCACTAAATGAGTACTTCTGCCTGAGTATTTACTAAAGAGAAGAGGGGTGACACCCAAGATGGGTGAAATGGCAGACGGAGGGGGGAAGTGGTGACAGATGGGAAATCATGGAGGACAGAGTTCGAGAGGGTTTGAAGGCACTGAGGGTGGACAAGGCACCAGGCCCAGATGGCATCCACCCAGGGTACTGAAGGAGCTGGCAGAGGTCCTTGCAGGACCTTGGAGACTCTATTTAATGCCTCACTACATCTCGTGTGTACCTCAGGACTGGAGGATGGCTCATGTGGTGCCCCTCCACAAGAGTGGGCCCCAAGGATGAACCGGGAAACTACAGACCAGTGAGCCTCACATCCATCGTGGGTAAGCTAATGGAGACTATCCTGAAGGAGAGGCTGGAGGCCTCTTAGAGGCCAAAGGACTACAGGACAGCAGACAGCATGGCTTCACACGTGGCGATCCTGCCAAACCAACCTGGTCGGGTTCTATGACTGGGTAACTAGGCAACTGGACGGGGACATGCAGTGGATGTCCTGTATCTGGACTTCAGTAAGGCATTTGACTCAGTGCCACATGGAAGGCTGGGAAGGAAGTTAGTAGGCACAGGGGCAGGTGCAATGCTGGTGAGATGGGTAGGAAACTGGCTGCAGGAAGGCAACAGAGGGTGGTGGTGGGTGGGGAGCTCTCACACCCAAGGGCAGTGACGAGTGGTGTCCCACAGGGCTCGTGTTGGGACCAGTGTTGTTTGGGATATTCATTGCAGACATATCATGGGACATCAAGAGCAAGATCAGTCTGTTTGCTGATGATACCAAGGTTGGCGGTGGTGGATGACCTAGGGGGATGGCAGGGGTTGCAGGATGATCTGGCAAAGCTTGAAACCTGGTCAGACACCTGGCAACTGGCTTTTAGCCAAAAAGTGCAAGGTGATGCATTTTGGGATGAAGAACCCAAGGAGGACTTACCAGCTAGGGGAGTGCAGCTAGCCCAGACAGAGGAGGAGAAGGATCTGGTGTGCTCATCACAGGGTCAATGAACAACTCGGCACAGTGTAGGAAGGCAGCTGCAAAGGCCAACAAAATGCTGGGTTGTATTGCAAGGGTATATCCTCAAGGAGGGAGGAGGTGATTCTGCCACTGTATAGGTCATTAGTTAGACCACACCTGGAGTACTGCGTGCAGTTCTGGCGTCCGTATCTGAAAAGGGACATTAAGTTACTGAGGGAGTGCAGTGAGGCGACAAAGATGATCAAGGGTCTGGGGACTTATCTATGAGAGGAGGTTGAAGGAGTTGAACATGTACTCACTGGAGGAGAGGAGAGACAGGGGACATGATTGAAACCTTTAAATACATGAAAGGAATAAACAAGACAGGTACAGAGGGGCTGTTCAAAGTAAGGAGGGAGGGCCACCAGGGCCATGATATGAGACTGGAGCGAGGGAAGGTTCAGGAGGAGATGAGGAGACACTTTTACAGAGAGGGTGGTGGCTGGGTGGAATCACAGTTACCTGCAGAAGTGGTATGCAGTAGAACAGTGGACTGCTTCAAACGAGGATGGGACAGGACAAGGGGAGGGTTAATGAAGGAAGGGTGGAAGGAGGGGCAGCTGCAGAATAAGGGTGCTAGCTGTACATTCCCGAGCAGACTTGATAGACCTCTAGGCCTTTATCTGGCAAATTCTCAGATGTTCGTATGTTCGTATGTTCCCTAACAAAGTGGAGCAAGTCATCCTAGGTGATCTCAATGTTAACTGGCTTGTCTCCACTGCCTCCCATATAAGCAGGGCCCCTACTTTTCTGTGGCACAGTGGGACCAAGTTCTGTGGCAAGACTACCATTTGCCACAGAACTTCTGTGGTGGTGATTTGTAATTTCTGCAGAAGTTCTGCAGCACTAACAAACTACCACATCACAGTGTCAGCTTGTCATCCTGACTTCACTTTCATGGCAGTGGTTATAGCAATCAGGATGGTGGAAAGCACAGTAACACTAGTTCAAAAAATAACAGACTTATAAAAATAATGTTATGCCTAAAATAGCAAAACAAACATCTCTCCCTTAAGGTCCTAGCCTATTGCATAAATGACATATGCAGATGGGATCTTATGTGATAAGTAAGGTATTTCTATATGCATGCTATCTATCCCACTAATGAGGTTTCCACTGTCTATAACTTATATATTTGTATGTGCTTTCTACACCACTCATGAGGTTCCCACTGTGTATCACTTATATATTTATATGCAATCTGTAATATACATACAAATATGCGTGAGTGTGTGTGTGGGTGGTGAGAGAGACAGAGATACTGTATATGTGTGTGTGTGTGTGTGTGTGTATATATATATATATATATATATATATATTTTTTTTTTTATTATTATTTTCCATGAACTTGCATCCTCATTCATACAGGTCTCATTGGAAATAGAACAGAATAGAGGAGTTATTGCAAAACTCATTTTTCATGTTAATCTGCTTTCCCTGACACACTGCGTAACACCATCAGGCCATGACATGCATGTGAACCAATTGTGAGACACAGCTCTCTGGCCCATCACAATGTGTCCACCATGTGACAGAACACAGCACCATACCTTCCCAGGCTCCGAGCAGTGATGTGTTCCATCAATCCTTGTGCTGCCTGGCCAGCTTCCAGAGCTAATCTCTGAACTGAACCTGAGTTGCCAGCATGGAAATACAGCATGCTACCCTCTGGCCCAACAGCTGTCCTGCACACAACATTTCTCAATAACTTTTAGGTGATTCTATCAGCCAATGACAATATGTAATCAATAACCCTGGCAAAAATGTGTACAGTGCAATTATTTATTTAACAGGTCTATTCTTTCAACAGGTATACACATTATTATATTTCACTTTTCTGGGCATAATTACTTTATTTTTCTTTAAAATTTAGACAGTTAAATTCATTTTACCAGTTATTTATTTCAGATAGTATCTATATACCTTAAAGGCACAAATAGGTTTGTACAAAATGAAGTATGGACTTAACAGGTCTGTGCTATTGACAAGGTTTTGTTTAAGTTGGCCCTAGTGCAACAGTGTAAGACTGAAAATTGTATTAGGCTATAGTGCCGGTTGAACAAATATCACCATGCTTGATGTGCTGTGCCACCGTCTCTGGCAGTGGGAGCTGTGGTAGATAAGTGACTGTTCATTTCTGTTGCAGAATGCAGCCATTTCATTAGCTAATGTATGATGTTATAGCAATGATAACATCACATTCTGAACATATAGGGGGGCTTTGGATATAAAAAGAGGGGATGAGAACCAGATTCTATGGATAAACAGAAATATTAATAATAAATCACCAAGAAAAGTGAATTCTGCGGCACCGCAGAAGTTCTGTGGTAGATTGCAAGTTCTGCGTAAAATTCTGCGGCTGCAGAATTCTAGGGGCCTTGCATATAAGGGACTCCTTTGCTGCCCTGGATATATCCCAGTTAGTCACCCAGCCCACCAGATTCAACCACTCTACTGGCACCAGCACTCTCCTAGATGTTGTTATGTCTAACCGCTCCTACAAAATCAAGGATGTCACTGTCCTCCCCAACTCTTTTAGTGATCACTTCCCAGTCCTCTGTCTCTGGTCATCCTCCACTCTGAAGCCAGTATCCCAAGCCACTCTATGCCACCGTTTATGCCCCGGCGGCCTCAGAAAATTAAAACAACACCTAGCCCAGCTAGACTGGTCCCCTATCCAGCACGCCCCTGACATTGACTCAGCTCTTGACCACTTCACAAATGCCTTACATAGATACATAGATACATAGACAGTGTCGGCAGATAAGGGCCTATGGCCCACCTAGTCTGCCCATTTGAGCTTGTAAGTTCAGTTTGTTTTCCTAGAAGTCTATTTCCCCTTACCCCTGGCCTTCTGTAAGGTTTGTGACCATTTCACCCCCCTCACCAAGATCCGCTCCAAAAAATGCAATGCCTCATGGATCACCCCACCCCTCCTCCAGAGACTCAAAAGCCGAGATAATCTCTGGCACATTGCTGTAGAATCTGGAAAGGCGTCTGATAGACAGGCCTACAATGCAGAATGCAATAAGTGCACTTGGGCCATTAGGCAGGCCAAGGCAGAGCACTACCAGACCACCCTCACTTCCACTTGGGGTTCAGCCCGGACCTTCTGGGATAATATGAAAGAGCTAAATGGGAAGTCTCACTCCCCATCACCATCTCAGCTCTCTATCAATGGTACCCCCACCACAGATCCACCCCTTATAGCCAATTGCCTTAACACTGCCTTCTCTGACCTAAGCTCGGTCCTCCCCAGCAGCTTCTTTGACCTAATCCCCACCTCTCTCCCTCTGGTCCTGCATCACCATCCATTCTACCTGCACACCCTATCCCCCCCAAGAAGCCAGGCCACACCTGCTAAAAGCCTTAGGCAGCAATAACCCCAGCAGTGACCCCATAGACTTCAGGATCCTCCGTATGGTCTTGGACGAAGTCCTAGCCCCCTGACTGACCTTCTAAACTGGTCTCTATGCCTGGGTCAGTTCAAAATGCTTGAAAAACTGCTGAAATCAAACCCATACATAAGAGTGGGGACCGGTCCACCCCCAGCAATTACCGACCCATCTCCATCCTCCCCCCACTCTCCAAAGCCTTTGGAAAAGTGGTGTTGATCCAGCTTTCGGAATACCTAATGAAGTATGGCATTATGTGCCCAGAGCACCACGGTTTCTGCCCAGAACGCAGTACAGCCATGGCTCTCCTGGAATTCTCCCAACACCTGCATGCTGCTCTCGACTCTGCCAGCCTTGCAGGAGCAGTGTTCATTGACCTCTCCAAGGCCTTTGCCACTGTCTGTCATCCCCTTCTACTCGACTCTTTCCACCAAATTGACTTCTCTGATGGTCCCATTTCCTGGTTCTCTGTCTACCTCTCTGCTAGATCCCAGTGTGTCAAGATCTGCAGCTCCCTCTCCAGCACTCTTCCCGTTCACTTCAGGGTCCCTCAGGCCTCCATCCTGGGTCCAATACTTTTTAGTCTCTCCCTCAACACCATCCCCAGCTCATGTACCAGTAAAATGCTCCTCTACGCTGATGATGCAGTCCTCGTTGCCTCACATCCCAATCCCACATCCCGCCAATTATCCCTCCAGCAAGCTTACAACCAAGCCAAAAGGTGGTTCGGCAACTGCAGACTGTTCAATAACCTAAAGAAAACCAAATCAATGCTGTTCTCCCACCACCAAAATAAAGCTAAAATTACCCCCTCTTGATATCCCCAACACTCTGCACCCGTTAGAACAAGTGACCACATACAAGTACCTAGGCATCATGTTTGATACTGCCCTCTCCTTCCACACCCACATTAATGCACTGTCAGTCACCATTAACTCTTGGATTGGCCTGCTTTACCGGCACAGGGATTGTCTGCCTCAGGTTGCCCTCAGGCTGGCCATCACCTACTCCGTCTTGTCCCTCATGAACTATGGCTTGCCCATCTATGCTGTAGCTGACAACACTGCCCTCTCCAAAATTCAACTCTCCATCAATAAGGCCTCTAGGCTCCTGACCGGTGCCCCCCAGCCAAACTCACACCTGCCTTCTCTATACTACCACCAATCTTCTCAGCTTTGAGGAGTGACTGCTCTACCAGACCTGCCTTCTCACTAAGAAATCACTGCTAGGACTCTTCCCCTCTAGGGGGTTTCCACCTCCCCACAGCAGCCATCTTTGTCAGTCACCACCCATAGCTCTGTTAAGGCCACTTTCAAGGTGCCCAGAACCAAGACCTATCCTGCCCAGAAATCCTTCCTCTACCGAGCCCCCACCTGGTTCAACTTTTTCCCTAGCTGCATTTCCAACTTGCCAAAAATTGGCTTCTTCAAAACAGCCCTTCAGAACCATATCTTTAATATCCACTGTTGTAGATGCCACTAACCCCTGTTGTAACCTGTGGTTCCTGCCCACCTTCCCCCCAGATCAACAATGTCCACTGGACAGCCTCTCCCTCCCCCAGACCTACCCCTTCCCTACTAGGTCCAAACAGGGATGTAACCCGCTGTCTTCGCTGAGGACCTACGATATCCATGAGTGTAACTCACAATTTTGTAACATTATGTAACCTAAGTAACATACAAACTACTACATTATGTAACCTAAGTGTATCTATGTCAAATGTTCCTTTTACTGCACCTGTAATGTTATCCTCTGTTTTAATCTGCACTGTAATATCTGTCTTGATGTCTGCCCCCCCTGTGATGAGATGCCTTTATAAATTAGTCTCTGACTCAAAGTTTGTAAACCCGATTTGTAATGAATAAAAATGGAGAATAAAAATTATAGAGGTCATGTCACATAGGACATTGTCATTGTAAAGGTCATGTCACATAGGACATTGTCATTATACAGGTCATACCACATAGAACCAAGTCATTATACAGGTCATGCCACATAGAACATTGTCATTATACAGGTCATGCCACATGGGACATTGTCATTATACAGATCATGCCACATAGGACCTTGTCATTATAGATGTCATGCCACATGGGACCTTGTCATTATAGAGGTCATGCCACGTAAGACACTTTCATTATACAGGTCATGCACATAGGACATTGTCATTATAGTGGTCATGCCACATGGGACATTGTCATTATACAGGTCATGCCACATAGGACATTGTCATTATAGAGGTCATGCCACTTAGGACATTGTCATTATAGAGGTCATGCCACATAAGACACTTTCATTATAGAGGTCATGCCACATAGGGCATTGTCATTATAGAGGTCATGCCATGTAAGACACTTTCATTATAGAGGTCATGCCACATAGGACATTGTCATTATAGTGGTCATGCCACATGGGACATTGTCATTATACAGGTCATGACACATAGGACATTGTCATTATAGAGGTCATGCCACTTAGGACATTGTCATTATAGAGGTCATGCCACTTAGGACTTTGTCATTATAGAGGTCATGCCACAAGGGACATTGTCATTATACAGGTCATGCCACATAGGACATTGTCATTATAGAGGTCATGCCACATAGAACATTGTCATTATAGAGGTCATGCCACATAGGACATTGTCATTATAGAGGTCACGCCACATAGAACATTGTCATTATAGAGGTTGTGCCACATAGAACAATGTCATTATAGAGGTCACGCCACATAGAACATTGTCATTGTAGAGGTCGTGCCACATAGAACATTGTCATTATAGAGGTCGTGCCACATAGAACATTGTCATTGTAGAGGTCGTGCCACATAGGACATTGTCACTATAGAGGTCATGCCACATAGAACATTGTCATTGTAGAGGTCGTGCCACATAGGACATTGTCATTATAGAGGTCATGCCACATAGAACATTGTCATTATAGAGGTCATGCCACATAGAACACTGTCATTGTAGAATGTCATGCCACATAGGACATTGTCACTATAGAGGTCATGCCACATAGGACCTTGTCATTATAGAGGTCATGCCACATAGGACATTATTATTACTGTGAACAGTTTATGTAGTGAAGCTCACAAGGATAAGCCCCCCACACACCCATGCACAAGGGTTTCATGCCCTTCCCAATAAACAGTTTATACATTGAAGCCCACCAGGATAAACCTATACAGTAAAAAGACCTTTAAATACCTCATGGAATAAATACAATATAGGAAAAAAGTATTTTTCTGATGAAAAGTTCCTTAAGAACAAAGAGAGATGCAATGACGTTTTAAGGTGGTAGAGTCTGGAGAGGTGCGTAGAAATACTTCTTCACAAAATGTGGCAGAATCCAGGAACAGCATTCCAGTAGAAGTGGGGGGGGTGGGGTTCAAGAATGCATGGGAAAAGCAAGGGAATCATAGTGGAAATTAAGTGGTGGGAGAAGCAGCTATAGATCGGGTAAGGACTGTGGTACTAATGTAGGTAGGGGGAAACTGACATAATGAATAGGTCAAGCGGTCCTTATCTGACATCAAATTCTATGTTTCTATCTTTCTCTTAAAACCCTCCTTACACACAGGTGTAGTATAGCCCTTCACTATCCACAGGATATACAGTGAACCCCACCAGGCCCCCCTTATACAGAGGGGTTATGCAGCCCTTTCCCCATGCACAAGATATACAGTAAAGCCCTCCAGGCTACCCCCCCCTTGTACAGAGGTGTTGTGTAGTCCTTCTCCATGCACAAAATATACAGTGAAGCCCACCAGGCTACCCCCCCATATAAAATGGGATTGTGTAACCCTTCCCCATACACAGGATATATAGTGAATCCCACCAGGCTACCCTGCCCCATACAGAGTAGTTCTGTAGCCCTTCCAAATGCTCACTTTATACAGTGAAGTCTATCAGGATTAAATCCCTTTTCCTTACCCACAGGGTTGTATAGCCTTTCCCTGTGCTAGGGTTTATACAGTGAAACCTAATAGAATAAACTCTCCCTCCCTCCCCTTACACATAGGGGCTGTATATCCCTTCCCCATCCTCCGTCTGTACCGTCCAGCCCACCAGGATAAACCCTACTTACACACAAAGATTGCAAATCCCATCCCTTCGTGGTCGGTAGCACCTGCCCTTTCCTCAGAAGAAGCCAGAAGGTGAAGGAAGGAAACATATTCAATTCAGTGCTTTAGAGTAACTGGTAATTGGTATTTTTCCTTTAAACTTAGATTGTAGGCTTGTAGTGACACTATACTTTCTTTCTGTGTTGTCTTTTCTTATAATTGTTTTTGGGCTGTTGAAAATTTAAAACATAGTGGTGGTGTAATTCTGTGCTGTCTTTAATTGTTGCAATTTTCACCTCCCACCCCTTCCCCCAACTCTAATTATATGCCCTGATAAATCTGATTGACAGGAGCTAAACAGGGTATAGTAAGAGGTGTGAAGCAGGAGGGCATATGGGAAGAAGATCACCCTCAGCACAAGTGTTTTGACTCATTTATTTATTTATTGGTTTCTTTTCCTTAAAAAATATATATATCTGATGATCAGTTACAGGATTTTAGTACTGTAAATAAATAAAAGAGAACTAAGAGAGCTTCAGTAGCAGAGAAGTAGTGGAATGCAGTATAATGTGGGGTGGTGCAATGCAGTGGCTGTGAGGCAGCCATATTCAGGCAGACCTTCTGGACACTGAGGTGCTGCCCCATCTGCATGCATCTCTCTGGACTGCGGGATGAGGTAGCCAGACTCAGAGTGGAAGTAAACTGGATCAGGAGTACCATCACCCCTATCCAGGGACCACCCAGTCCAATGCAGCTGCCTCAAAGGATGCCGAGAATGAGGAGCACTTGGATGACAGTGGGCTCAGGGAGGGTTAGAGCAGTCAGGCAGAGGCACATCCCAAATCCTAATCCTCTCAAGAACTCATATGCCACACTGGCAAATGAGGACAACCAAATAGAGGTACCAGGAAGTGGAAGGAAAGGATGTGGAGGTTAGGCAAGGAGGTGACCTCAGTGGGGAAAGCAGTGGACCCCAGAGGAGGAGAGTGAATCCTGGTGGGGACTCCATCGTAAGAGGGATCCAGCTAGGAACACAGGAGGGGAGGACAGGGAGGTGAGGTGCCTACAGGTGCCATGGCATGGAGGATGGAAGGAAGATACTGGGATCACTGGGAAGGCAAGACGGAGGGTGAGCTGGATGTCATTATCCACCTAGGTAGTAATGACTTGGCAAATGGGGAGCCAAAGGAAGTTCAGGAAGAGTTTAGGAAACTGGGAGGTCTCAAGCAAGTAGCTACTTCTGTCACTTCTCTCAGAAGTACTACCTGTGAGAGGCAAAGGAGAGCATAGGAGTGCATGCACCAGGAACTTTAACTAATGGTTGAAGAACTGGTGCTGTGAGAAAGGGTTTGATTCATTGGGACTGAGGACCCACCTGGAGGGATGGAGGTTTGTTCAAGCCTGACGGCCTGCATCCATCCTGGAGGGGAACCAAGCACTCAATGATAAGTTTAAATGCTACATTGACAAGCATTTAAACTAGCAAAGGGGGGTTGCAGGCCAGCAAGGATGGTACCTACTTGCTCATCCCCACAGCTAGTAGTGGAATCAGTGAACCAGAGGAGTGGCTATCTCTGCAAAGCAGTGTGCAAAAGATGGAGATTAGTGTCCAAAAGGTGGATAAGCTGAAAAGGGGCAAATTTCAGCAGAAGGGCAAACAGCAAGGAGAACTAGGGATAAATGAAAACCAAGGAAGAGGCTGGAGTAGAACAGTGAAGCAGTCTAGGGAGGTCAAATCATGGAAAGCCATGTATGTAAATGCCAGGAGCCTTAGCAACAAGATGGAAGATCTGGAGGCTGTCATGGTACAGTCAGACCTGGACATTGTGGCCATCACTGAAACCTGGTGTAATGATAACCATGACTGGGGAGATGGCCATACTGGCTACAACATATTCAGAAGAGACAGAGCAGGCAGGAAGGGAGGAGGAGTGGCACTGTATTGAAAAATGACATAAGGGCCACACAGATCCTGGAGGAACAAAATGGGGAGAGATACTGTGGGTTGCTGGAAAGGAAAATGGGCCAGCCATCCGCACAGAGTGTGGTCTATAGACCACCAGCCCAGGAGGAAGAAACAGATAGGGAGTTGATGCTAGCCATCCAAAGGATGGCAGACAAGGGTGAGGTAGTACTGGTTGGAGACTTCAATATACCAGACGTGGACTGAGCATCCCAGCAGCAGCATCAACTAGGAGCAGATTTATCCTGACTCCTTCAAGGTGCCTTCCTCAAGCAACTGGTCATGGAACCAACTCAGCAGAAGGCAATACTGGACCTTGTGCTCACAAACAGGGACAGTGTGATGGGGGTAACAGTGGGGAGCACCTGGGTAACAGTGACCACCAGTCATTGTGGTTTGAAATCACAGAAAGAGCAGAACCAAACCACACAAAAACACGATCCTGGATTTTAAGGGGCAGACTTTGGGAAAATGGGGAGATACTTGAAAGAGGCATTAAGGGGAATGGGACAGGAATCAGGGTTGAGGAACAGTGGGCAGTATTTAAAATGGGGATTATAAGAACAACAGAATTATGCATTAAGCAGGTTAGCAAGAGGAAAAGGAAGAGGAGACCATTATGGTTTCCAAAAGAGGTAACAAAAAGTGAAAGCCAAAAGATTGCATTCAGGCAATACAAAAGACACAGGCAGAAGGGATAGGAGAAGTACCAGGAGAAACAAAGGAGGCAGGGAAGTCAGTAAGGAAGCCAAAGCTCAGACAGAAGAACACATTGCAAAATCAGTGGGTAAAGGGGACAAAACCTTTAAAAGTACATAAGTGAAAAAAGAAAGACAAAGGGAGGATAGTGGGACTGAAGGGGAGGATGGAGCCACGTGGAGGATGACAACAATAAAGCTGACATATTGAACAGGTATTTCTGCTCAGTCTTTTACTAAGGAAGAGGGGGTAATGGGTCTGAAGGAGTACAAGGGTGAGAATGGTGCAGAAATGGACACAAGTCCCTTTACATGAGAAAGGGTCCTGAAGGAACTGGAAGTAATAAGAGCTGATAAAGCAATGGGGCCAGATGGGCACCCAGGGTCCTGAAGAGCTAAGAGAGTGGTGGCTGAACTCTGGCTATCCTGTTCAGCCAATCACTGGAAACAGGGAGGTACCCAAAGACTGGAGGACAGCAGATGTAGTCCCCTTTATACAAAAGTGGGAACAAAAGGAAGCAGGGAACTACAGATCAGTCAGCCTCACCTCGGTAGTGGGAAAGATCATGGAAGCACTACTGAAGGAGAGATTGGTGGAACATCTGGTTGTCAATGGACTACAGGACCCAAGGCAGCATGGTTTCACCAGGGGAGGTCATGTCAGACCAACCTCATTGAATTTTTGACTGGGTGACTAGGAGGTGGATCAGGAGGGCAGTGGACATGGCCTATCTGGACTTCAGCAAGGCCTTTGACACTGTGCCACATAGAAGACTATTACACAAACTGGGAATATGGGTGTGGGTAGGACAGTAGTGTGGTGGGTAGGTAACTGGCTGGGTGGCAGGACACAGAGGTGGTGGTAAATGGCTGTCACTCCACAGAGGAAGAGTAACCAGTGGGGTACCACAGGGATCAGTGCTGGGACCGGTCCTATTCAACATCTTCATCAGTGACATTGCAGGATCTAGAAGGCAGAATTTCACTGTTCGCTGATGACACAAAGCTCTGTAACAGAGTAGACACACCAGAGGGTGTAGACAGAATGAGAAGGGACCTGCAGAAACTTGAAGAATGGTCAAGGGTTTGGCAGTTGAAATTCAATGCAAAGAAGTGCAAGATAATGCATATGGGGCACAAAAACCCTGGCACAATATATCAGTTGGGGGGTGAGGATATAGCATGCACCAAGCAGGAAAGGGATCTTGGGGTGCCATCTCTGATGACCTCAAGGTAGGGAAACAGTGTGACAAGGCATCAGGTAAAGCAAATAGCATGCTGGGATGTATAGGCAGGGCATCACCAGCAGGAAAAGGGAGGTCATAATTCCGCCATACAAGACACTAGTGAGGTCCCACCTGGAGTACAGTGTACATGTTCTGAGACCATGTCACGTAAGGACATAGACAGGGTAGAGAAGGTTCAGAGGAGGGCAACAAAATGGTGCATGGGTTGCATCACAAGTCCTATGAAGACAGGTTGAAGGAACTGAACATGTACTCCCTGGAGGAGAGGAGGAGAGAGGGATATGATAGAGACATACAAGTATCTTACAGGAGGAACAGGGTGCAGGAAAACACTATTTTTAAGTGAAAAAGATGTTTCAGGACTAGAGGGCATGGGATGAAGTTGGAGGGAGGACGATTCAGAGGAAACATGAGAAAGAATTTCTTCACAGAACGGGTGGTGGACAAGTGGAACACCCTGCCAGAGGAAGTGGTGGGGGCTGAAACAAACACGGGATTTAAGAATGCATGGGATAGACATAAAGGAATTCTAGAGGGCAGGGTAAGGGGAAACAGACTTCTAGGAAAACAAACTGAACTTACAAGCTCAAATGGGCAGACTAGGTGGGCCATAGGCCCTTATCTGCCGACACTGTCTATGTATCTATGTATCTATGTATCCCCATGCAGAGTTTGTACAGCAAAGCCCATCATGATAAACCCCCCTTACCCACAGTAGTTGTATATCTCTTCCACCTGCACAGTTTATACAGTGAAGCCCACCAGGATATCCCCTTGTGCACAGGGGTTGTATTGCCTTCCCAGTGTACAGTATATACAGTGAAACCCACCAGAATAAACCACCTTTAGACCCAGAGATTGTGTAGCCCTTCCCAATGGTCAGTTTATACGGTGAAGTCTTCCAGGGTATCCCTCCTTACACACAAGGGTTGTATAACCCTTCCCATACACAGGTGACACTGTGAAGCCTGCCAGGATAACCCTCCCCCTTACTCACAGGGGTTGTATACCTTTTCTATGATCAGTGTATGCATCGAAGCCCACCAATTTCAATGGCAGTTGATCCTTTTCATCAAGCAGGAACCTGCGACACTGAACAACATCCTGGAGGTCTCCAATGTATGAAAAAGGCCCTTACTCTCACAATAATCAACTGCTAAATGGTGCTTGAGTATGCATGGGTCGCAGCAATAGCAGGAGAGTGTGATACTATGTGCACCAGCCCATTCCCCACTCACCTACACTTCCAAAAGTACCTGGACAACAGTAGGGACTGGACACTCCAGGCATTTAACACTACCACCATGGGTGTTGAAAGCATGGTCACGGCACTGTCAATGTTCACTTTCATGCCTTCCCATGAAAGGGAGACATATCTGTGCCCATTATGTGGGTGGGGCAAAAGTGATTCTCCAGGGACCAGCATGCTTTGCTTTAAGACAAGATTAAACTTAGCCCTGTCTTTCATCTGTCAGCCAGGGACTTAATAATGGTGAAGGCTAGTAAGTGAAGAACATGTAAAATTTCCTCTCTGCCTTCTAATACTGGACCCTACTGTACCCTATATGCCACAGAAAATCATTCTGACCACTCATCCCACGACAGAATTAGCACTGTGGAGGCAAACTTGCTGGTCATAGAGAACAGTTTATGCACAGCAATGGGTTAAGTCCACCCGCAATGACGAGGGTACATGACAACTCACTCCCGTCAATTCGCTCCCGCTAGATATGCTCCCAATTATTCGTTCCCTTGCAAACTTGCTCCCTTGCAAACCCGCTCCCGTCAATATGCTCCCACATTGCACAATCACGTAAATAGCCAGATACCTTAATATCTGATGCCGATGCCTTTTTTCAAACTGCGCCAGGACCATAGAGATTGCCCCAAGCTGCTGGCACATCCTCCACTACAGCATCACTTTAAGCTGACTGTTCACTCGCGTTGTGGGTATTCTGTGGCTGCATGTTTAAAGGCTGTCGCCACAACAGATTAACTCAGGCAGAAGCAACATTATTTACAGACTCTCAATATGGGTGACACGTACCACTAAATTCAATCTCAGCACCTCAAAGACAACAGGGATAGAGTGACACTCAAGTGTTTTTAACAATTCATCGCCTTTATTTGAGACAAAATCAACTTCTCCCAAGTGAGCACACTTTTTAACCGAATACTAAAATATCAGTTTGCATGCAGCCGAGTCCAGACAATCACTCTCTCGCTCTCATGCTGTTTAAGCCAAAAAGACAGTTCAGCCATAGACATGGTCTAGAAGTGTGCATTCACTGCTCCTGATGTGGCTGAGCACAGAACATGTCAATAAAACAGTGCATACATGAAACGCATTGTTAAAACTGGTACTGATATCACTACAGCTATGTTTTCACAGTCCACAGTCCAAAATAAAAAAACCTGAAAAAAAAAAAAGATTTCACAAACCTAGCGTACTCTAAATGTATGCTCCCATTCATGGGAGTGAATTGTCACGGGGTGGGTTGTCATGGGAGCAGGATGACGTGGGGGCGAATTGTCGGGAGCGTATTTAGTGGGAGCTATTTGTCGGGAGCGAATTGTCTCACTCCCCAATGACGATCATTTAAAAATCAGCAGCTCTTAATGATGAAGATGCTCAAAGGCATCAAGGGGCTGACAAATGACAAGCTAAGTATCCCGGTACCCAAACATTCCAGAGCCACAACTGGAACCTCAGTCACAACCACACGCAGCACCACAGTCGGCACCCAAACCAACTGAGTCAAATCCTGACAGTGGCAAGAATCTGGACCCTAGCATGAACATGGTCTATGGCCTGGAGGATAATGACAAAAGCGAGATGGGAGAGAAGCCTTCACTCGTATCCAAACTTTGCATCTGTAATGTTATCCCAGAACTAATCCATTCCTTCAAAATCACAGTAGATATCAAGGAGTCTCCTCCACCACCTGAACCAAGCTTGATCTTATGTTAAGGCAAAATTAAAGTCTCAGGTCTTCTTTCCCATCTGCCTCTCCTTAGATGATATCATATCCAAAACATGTGAGGCCCACCCTCTGGCCAGAATTCCCAAAAGGACATATTCAGTTTAGGAGGACAAATTGAACATCAGGTACCATGCACCAATAATTGACCCCCAAACTTGAGCAAAGCACTCCTCCCAGCAGAGTGATTCACATCTCTGAAAGACCCAGTGGACAAGATGCTGGATGAGATGTTAAAGGAAAATATTTGAACTTGCAGGTTTAACAAACAGGCCAATGGATTCAGATAAAAACTGCACTCGAGACAACAGAGAGGTACAGAGTACATACTTTACTTTTTATTAAATAGTGAGCAAAATAAAGAATCTAACACATTTAGTGGACACCAAGCAAGCAGGTTAGCAGTGGCCATCTACACTATCTGAGCACTGGGCTCATGGCCAGTATGTTTCCTGTCAAGTCCACCTAATTGGACCTGGTCAAGTACACTCTTCAAGCTGCCACATACCTAAGAGACATTGCATTTGACACACTTCAACCCAATACTAGAGCAGCAGCTGTAGTGAACAGAGCTAAGAAATCCCTCTCGCTCAAACTCTGGGAGGCAGACCTGGAATCCTAGGACCTCCTGCAAAAACAGCCCTTTACAAGCAAATAACTGTTCGCAAGGGTCTAGCAAAGTTTATTAAGTTGAAAGATGACAGAAAGAATTTTGTCAAGAACAAGTCAGGGTGAACATCCTAACTGCCCTTCTTTCAGAACAATGTTCGGTGAAACAGATTTTGATAATATAGAAAACAGTTGCAAAACCAAAATCCCAAAACTGTGATTTCAAGCCATCCTACAGTACATCTCACAAATCAATAGGTTCTTCAACAGAAACCACCCCAGCCAATTGAAATATAGCTAAGGAGGCTTCAAGGCTAAGCAGAACTTGTAGAAACTGTCAACTCCCACCTACCTTGGATCCACCAGTAGGGGAGTAGGTGGTTCCTACAATTCAGCCACCAGTGGTATAACTCTAAACCAGATAAGTGAGTCCTAGAAATCATATCACAAGGAAACACATATAGGATAGTGCATGGTTCACTATACACAGCAAGGCTGTTCTTAACCGAATGGTTACTATTCTGACTGGATGACCATGAGAGCAAAACTCGAGAGGTCTCTCAATCAGCATAGTAACCACAAGGTTGAGAAGAGCCTTTTTGTGTATAGTGAGCCATGCACTGTTCTATATAGTGTATGGTGTCACCCGAAACAATTAAAATATAGTTTAATATCTGTGTTTGTTTCTTCTTAAATAAAAAAATAATTGTATACTGCCGAGAGTTAGCCAAGGTTGCTAGGGCACACTGAATGGTTGTTAGGAACATAGTGTCCATAGACTTCAGTCATGCAATTCAATCAGTTGACTTTTGGATATGGGTGGGGTTTTGAATTTTTTAAAAAATGGTAGCTGTTCTTCTCGCTTAGGGAGAGGAAATTCACTCTGAGGACTGGGAGCAGTAATTAAAAAAAAATCTGGTTGATCCTGCAACAAGTTAATATTAAAATTAACTTATCTGGTTGATCCTGCCTTTTTTCAGGTGTCCAGCACATCCTGTGTCTCTCTGCTTGATCCATTGTTTCTTCCTACCACGAGTCACGAATGGCTTGTGAGCCTTATCTGATAATGTACGTACTACAGCAGAATGAAAAGTCATTCTGTTGTAGTACAGATATCACTAGTGCAGCAGAACAACTTTTTACATAGCATGGAAATCCGTGCTGAACTACGTTCCACCATACACTATAATATAGTTTACAGTCAGGCTATACAGTCACAGACTGGGATTGACTCCAGTTTCCAAACAAAGCACACACATCGATAAAATAAGGATGGCACTCAACCATCCATAAGAAAACAAGGCTATAGTGCAAGTCCTGAATGATCAGCAGGAACAAGGGGGTTACACAGTGCTCTTCCTGTGCCCCAGAAAGATGGGGGACCTAAGACTGATACTAGATGCCAAATTATTGAACCAATTTGTTCAACCAAAGAATTTAAAGATGTAAAGTAGTTACCAAAGTGTCAATTAAACTTGCTACAGCTATGAGAAAGGAGGAATCCACATTGTATCCTCCCTAGACAACTAGTTAATCAGAATCAGATACAAACAAGAGGCAGCAAAGGTCACAGAGAAAGTCCTCACTGCCCATGGCAGGGTGCTAAACAAGGAGCAGAGCAGCCTTATCACAATCCAGCACATAGAACAGCTACAAGCAGCCATAGATACCAATAAAGACCTCATCAGACCAGCTAGCAAACAATCAAACAAGGTCATCACCCGAGCCAGAGTGCTAGCCCAGAAACAATCTACAGCACTGACAGAATAACTCAAAAAGCTGGGTTCTATGGCATCCTATAGCAACCTGATGCCATGTGCTAGGTGGAACCTGAAGCCGCTGCAGACCTGGCCATACAGTGGGGAGTAGCAATGGATGACAACTTCTACAAACTGGTAAAACTCAGCAAGAGAGTTCACTTATCCTTCCAATGGTGGATCCAACTAAAAGGCTCAGCCCTGGAACCACAGCATGATGTTTCATTAACATGGATACCAATCTGACCATCTGGAGAACCACACCGGATCACAGGGTCGTGCAGGGAAAATGATCCATGTCAGAGACACAAGTCTATAAAAAAATATTGGAAATGTGGCCCATTTATCTAGCCCTACTGCACTTCGCCACCTCCATCGAGGCAAATCAGTATTGATAAGCTTGGATAACAGATCTGCCATGCTGCAACTTCAACATAGTTGTCGACATCTGGCACAGTGACAGGCACAATGCCAACAGTCTGCACTGTGCCATCCGAAATAAAATGCTTTTTGTGGGGCATCACCACTCACACCCCTGTTACGTGAGGGCTACGCCCTCCCACACACACACCTTATTTAAATGAACTCCGAGTTGGAGTTGTTTTGGGGCTGAAGCAAAACACTGGGAGAAACAGTGCTGGTGTACAGTGGGACCATTACAGCGACCTGGTGACATTTGTCACTGTAATGGTCTTCACTATGATAGTTTCATTGTGCTGACGGAATACATTGGACAACAGGACCACAATGGCATATACTGTATTACAAAACAGGGAGTTACAGTATGAGAAGCAAGAGACTCTTAGAATGGGCCACCAAATGACTGCCCAAACCTAGCCCACATCAAAGTAATCCATCTGGATGGCAAGCCCAACAGCTACATGAACTGGATCAGCCATCAGGACAGGAAATCAATTTAGGAGAGAACAGCAGCACTTAAGACAACCAAAAGACTTTGCATTCTCACCAAGGAATACAGAACAGCTATGGCAGCCATGACGTTGAGAATCACCAGTTGACTAAAGTGTACAATACAGGAGGCATAAAAGGCCACCAGCAAGGAGCCATCACAGGGTATCAAGTCCAACCCCACCAGGGCAATAACTAACTCATATGGAGTGGATTGAGGCAGCAGCCGCAGAAATATGCAACTTGACACATGGTCCACCATCCATACCTTTAGCAGACATTAGAAACTTGACACTGTACACTCCAGAAAAGTACATGTTGGTAGAAAAGTCCTTCACTTGGTCCTTGTCTCGTAGTCAAGTCATGTACAGTCCCTTCATCCTTTTACCATATAATGCGTTTGAATCACCAGGTCTGTAAAGCACGGTGCGCTGCTGTAAAAAGAATCATTTTACAATGTCAGTTTACTCAGCTGGTAAAAGTGATTGTGGCAGCATCTTTTTATGGCATTCCCAGACTCGGTGACCAATGTGCCCAGAGCTAGTTAGACAGTTGGACTGGGCCTTTACCAAGCTGTATGAGCGAGGACATCCCATTACCTGTGAATTTAATAAGTCCAGGATGTAGAGTTCACCTCCAGAATGAGTTGTACAAGTGCTTGTCAACTATCCTCTGTTTATTTTGCAACAAGGTTCATTCCACAGACCCATCCTACAGCAAGTTTCTACAGCTTTGGAAGAGTCTAACTGAGGTTCCTAGGGATGGTGAGCAGCCTAGGTAGGATTAGATATTGAGGCTTTGAAGTCACATGTGCATCATCAGCCTATCAGGTGAGTATGACCCAGTTTGTAAGGTTTGCGGGGGTGCAATAATGAGATGTTGATACAATCACCTTTACCAGGCGAGTAAACTAACAACACATCCACATGCCAAGTTAGAGCAATTTTCACAGGTAGCTTGTCTGTCTTTCCCCTCTGATTAGTAACTCAGAATCTACAAAACAGTGTTCTCAGTTTTGATACAGATAGAGCAGCTATGCCTCATATGTTGACAATCATATTTCTTTCTTTATTTAGTAACTTCAACTTTATTGAAGAGATTCAGTTACAAGCATAATATATTACATACAGTGATGCTCTTTTAATATATGATACAATAATTCTTAGCTTTCATTATTAACTTGCACAATCTCATTTCTAAAACAATTACTGTTCATAACACAGATGAACAAAATACTAAATGATGAAACATAGAAACATAGAAGTTGACAGCAGATAAGGACCTCAAGGCCCATCCCGTCTACCCATTTTATCTACCTTATGAATGTGCCATAAACCTGTACTCTGTCAATGGCCTATCTATTCATACTCATCTGTATTGTTCCAATTTGCCTATCCCATGCCTGTATGAAGCTCTGCACTGTATTCCTATCCACCCTTCCTGAGGTAGGCTGGTTCCAAGCATCCACCACCCTTTCTATGAAAAAGAACTTCCTCACATTACCCCTTAATCGGCCTCCCTCTAATCTCATGCTCTGTCCTCTTGTCCTGCTATTTTTTGTTATATTGAAACATGTTAGCATGTTAACGCTCGCTCGCTTTGGAAGGGCTGCTATAAGATTTACACTGTCCTCCTTGTGGAATAAATTGCAAAAAAAAAATGAAACTGAGGTCACCCATTGGCATCTCATCTTTCAAGCTCTTATTTTCACATCTCAGAAATGATCAGTGCAATTGTTTCCCATGACCATGAATTGTCATCACGCTAACCTGTACCATTTAATCATGAACGAATTACTTCTAGTGCCTGTCTCCTCCTTGGCCCTGGTCTGTCATCATGCTTTCATGTAACACCTTGATGCCTCTGTCTTCCCTTTGATACTGGTCTATCTTCCCGCTTTCTCCAGCCTTCTTTTCACAACTCTATACTGCACTCATCCACAATCTACACACAATCATACTATAAAAGTCCTAACTCCCCTTTCCCTCTCCCCGTAGGCCCCACTGCTACATCAGTTCACCGACCTATCCTTGGGACTTCACTTCTCACAATGTTTATCCTTCGCTACATATTACATACCCTCCTGATACCCCATCTGCCATTAGTTGGTGGTTCTCAAGCCATTTTCATGGCTAGTACTAGTGACTGCCCCTGTAAATGAACTAACTGGTACTTCTATACAGAGAACATGGTTTATATACAGTTGCATGGTTCAATGGTGGACCTGCCCCTTGTATTTGAATCCTTCTCTGTTATGGCTTGCCTTGCCTTCCTTTTATCATTTGACTCCTCTATTACTGCACCATTGTGTTCATGTTTATATACTTATTTACATGTATTTAGATGTTTTTATGATGGATCTTACCCGACCCTGTTCTAACCAGGTCCATCTTGTAAAAGAGCTCTGCTCAATGATATTTGCCTGGATAAATAAAGATTTTGATTGATTGATTGATTGATGTTAGACTCTTTCACCTTGTTAATGCCCTTAAGATGTTTGAATGTCTCGATTATATCACCTTTCTCCCTCCTTTGCTCCAGGGTATACATATTGAGCTCTGTTAATCTGTCCTCATATGTTTTCTGATACAGTCCCTGCACCATTTTGGTCGCCCTTCTCTAGACTGCCTCCATTTAGTTAATGTCCTTGTGCAGGTGCAGCCTCCAGCACTGCATGCAATACTCTAGATGGGGCCTAAACAGTGTCTTGTAAAGAGGGATTATTACCTCCATCTTATGACTTGCGATACCCCTACTAATACCCCCCAACATCCCTCTAGCCTTACCTACTGCTTTAGTAAGTAAGTGAGTAAAACTTTATTTCTATAGTGCCTTTCCAATACCAAGGCACTGTACAATTAAAGTAGATGCAAAACAGTAAAAACAAATAATGACATCCATAAGGACACATATTTAAGAACCCTCAGAGAAGGCCAAATAAAATAAGTATGTTGTGAGGTCCATTTTAAAACTTGAGATGGCCAGTCATTTCCTTAGCCGACGAGGTAGAGAATTCCACAGGGCAGGGGCAGCATAAGAGAAAGCATGTGCACCTGATGTTTTTAACTGAACACTGGGAATCTCTAGCAATCCCTCATTGGCAGACTGGAGTGATATGCTTGGATGGTCTGCTTGGATGATTTCAGGTCATCTGTGAAGATGATGCCCAAGTCTCTTTCTTCCCTTGTGATTGCCAGCAACTCCCCTCCCAAGCTATAGGTGGCTGCAGGATTTCTCTTCCCTATGTGCATGATCTTGCACTTCTTTGCATTAAATGCAATTTGCCACTCTTCTGACCATTTTGCCAGTTTTCCAGATCTCTGCTCATTCTGCCCACCCCATCTGGATCATCTACTCTGTTGCAGATCTTGGTGTCATCTGCAAACAGATAAACCTTACCCTCCATTCCATCTGCAATGTCACTGATGAAGATACTGAAGAGGACTGGCCCCAGAACTGATCCCTGAGGTACCCCACTTGTGATTTGTATCTCTTCTGACAGTATGCCATTTACCACCACTCTCTGTTTTCTGCCCGCCAACCAGTTTGCTACCCAGTTGACCAACTTCTGACCCACCCTGAGCCTACCCAGCTTATTTATCAAGCTTCTATATGGAACAGTATTGAAAGCTTTGCTGAAGTCAAGGTAGGTGACATCAACTACTCCCTCTTGGTCCACCACTCTGGTTACCCAGTCAAAGAAATCTATGAGATTAATTTGACAGGACCTTGCTGTTGTAAACCCATGCTGTCTTGGATCATGTGCTCCTATGGATTCCAGGTGTTGCACTATCCTTTTCTTAAGGAGTGCCTCCATAATCTTGTCCACTACTGAGGTAAGACTGACTGGTCTGTAGTCCCCTGCCTCCTCCCTGCTATCACTCTTGTGGAGCAGGATCACATGAGCCCTTCTCCAGTCTTCTGGGACCTCTCCTGTGCTCAGAGACCCACTAAGCAGTTCTGATAATGGTTCTCCTAGTTCCACCCTTAGCTCCTTTACTAACCTGGGATGTATGCCATAAGGTTCCATTGCTTTGTCCACCTTGAGCTTAGTGAGCTCTTGAAGGACCCTTTCTTTTGTGAAGGGACTAGTGCACACCTCCCTCCCCCCTGTGTCCATGGTGCTGTACTGTGGGCCCTGCCCTACCTTCTCCTCAGTAAATACTGAGCAGAAGTATCTATTTAGGATAGATGCTTTTCTTTGGTCCTCCTCCCCACTCTCCCCCTATCCCCTTTGATCTTAGTAATAGCCCCTCTGGACTTTCTCCTTTCACTAATGAATCTATAGAAAGTCTTGTCACCTTCTTTTACTGTTTGTGTTAGTGTTTCCTCAGTTTGGACCTTTGCCTGCCCTACTGCCTTCCCTGCTTCCCTTAGGGAAGTTTGGTATGCCTCCCTATCTTCATCCTGCTGTTCCCTTATATTTCATGAAGGCTAGCCTTTTGGCTCTGACCTTTTCTGCTACTGTTTTTGGAAGCAAAGTGGCTTTTTTCTTCTTTTGCTCTTGCTTTTCTCTCTAACACAGTGGGATGTTGTTTCAAGTATTGTATCCTTAATGCTTGCCTACTTTGCCTGTACCCCCTCACTGTCTATTTCTTCTTGCCAGGGCTAGCTTAACACTGTTGGCCATCTTATCAAAGTCCTCTCCTCTGAAGTCCCATATTTTAGCCTTGGAATGGGATGATTAAGTTCTAGTGGCCAACTTGAACCATACCATGTGATGGTCACTGGCCCCCAGGTGACCTTCTACCTTGAGATAAGTGATCCTTTCCCCATTAGTCAGTAATGATTAGTGGAGAGACAATTTCACCTGTGATGTTATTCTAGTGCAAGCTCAAAGGTGAAACTAGTGGCCACAAAACAGCCTACTTATAACCATAAGCACATCAAAGGATCCATTTTATATACATCATAAGGCACTTCAAAATGTGTGTGGCTAGGATGTCACTTCTCAGGTGGTACATGGCACTCAGACCGTGGCTTCCAATCTCACAATGAACCCAAGGCATGACATTATCCCACCTACAAACACTTTGACATACCTTATTATTAATTAGAACTTGAGTTGAGATCACGTGATAAGCTGAAGCCGTTTGGACATTTCATGTGCTGCTCCTAGGCCCTGCTATCAATAAAAGTAAAAAAAAGCTTCAAAACCTCCTTTTTCTGCACTGAAATAGCTCTAAGTGAGTTGAGAAGCTCAGCGGGTGTGTTACAAAGAGGTTTAGTGGAAGACGTTTGCAGAAATGAGCAAGGGTAACCCCCCTGGATAATGGGTGTTTGGCAGAGGCAGTAGGCTGCTTGAAAGCATCGGGATGGATGCAGAAGTTCCTGAGCCTTTGGCAGCAAGATGTCCGGCTATTAAGCGGCCAAAGCCCCACTCCCCCACTCCAAACGAACAACAGGAAGAGCCTGGGAAAGAAGGGGGTTTGGGTTTGACTAATTCAGACCTCCAGGACATTAAGGCAATGCTGCAGGGACTAGTGTCAGATTTTGCAGTGATGAAGCCAGTTTTACATTCTCTAGCCCAGAGAATGGGTGATGCGGAGGCTCAGATCTCCTCGCAAGAAAGAAAAACAATAGTGCTGGAGCAAGAACTGGTGGGGGCTAAAAGGCAGATAAAGAAACTAGAAGAAAGAATGGAGGATCAGGAGTCGAGAAGTAGGCGCAATAACCTGATTATTGCAGGATTACCAGAGAGGTCTGAGGGGCAAGATTGTGTGACATTTATGCAGGATCTTCTGTTTAAGCTGCTGGGCCCTGCGCTCTTCGACGAGGCATACAACTTGGAGAGAGCCCTCCGGGCATTAAGGTAGGTGCCACCACTGGGAGCCATGCCCTGCATGATAACTATGCATTTCCTCAATTACAAAGAGAAATCACATGTATTGCTTACTGCTAGGCAGAAGAAAATGTTACTGTGGAATGGCGCATCGTTCTGGATATTTCAAGACCAAATGCCAGCAATTAAAGAGAAGCAGAAAGCATATGCTGAAATCAAGAAGAAACTTTATTTTGCAGGAATAAAATTTCGATTGCAATATCCAGCAACCCTGGTGGTGCGGTCGCACTCCAGGGAGAAGAGGTTTTTAACCACAAAAGATGCTCTCGAGGGGTTGAGAGTGGAACTCCCGGACCTGTTCAAGGCTACAACTTGAGGATACCCTTTTGTACAAGAAATGGTGTAACTTAAAGGACTGAGATGGGGAATTGACAAAAAATCCATTATTTAGGAAGCTTGTCTGTTACTCTGGGTCATCGGATTTGAATATGTTCTTGGATTATAGAGGTTGTTTAAAAGTTTGGGGGAGTAACGCAGTTGGGGTGGGGTAAAAGATGTTTTTGATGTTGTGTCTACAAGTGAAAGATTAGTATTTGCTTAGTGATGTTAGGGTAAAATGTAGACGATATTGAGAGGGGGAAAGGAAAGCGGTGCAATTAAAGATGGCACATGATGGGGAACTACCAGCTGGAGGTTTAGACTGGGTGCTTCGATATCGCATTGCGGAGGGGTTAGGTAATAAAGGTAGATAAGTAGAGAGGGGTAGGCTTTATGGGGGAGTGGTGAGGTGGGGGGAGGGGGGTTGCTGTAGGTATGTTAACCTAATAGGGAGGACCACGCTTTTCTGGATGGGATTTGGTAAGAGTGGGAGCAGAGATCATCAGACTTGTGTAATAACCCAATAGCGGTGGTTATTGGGAAGGGGACAACTGGGGGACTAATAATGGGTTTGGAGAGAGAACTCCCCTCTATGCAGGGGTTAGTAGAATTGTTAGGGTTTCCAGACAGAGAAAAGCAGCCCTGATCGGGGTGAGATATTACAACATGGCTGCATAAGGTACAAGCAATTGACATCTCGGGGCACAATCTCCGGGGTGAAGAAATGGGGGGAGAATTGAGCCTGGAAATCAAGTTGGGTGGTAGCCAATTCCCCACTACTGGATATGAGGGGATATCTAGGGAGGTTTGTAACTAGAGAAGAAGGGTCACTTAGGTTTCGGAATGTTAGGAGGTGGGGGAGTGAGAACTTTGATCTACCTTAATGGGTAGGGGGAGGAAAGGGGCCATAGTCATTATTAGGGGGAGCAAACTATGAGTTATGGGAGGGGCTATATTAGACAAAGGGAAACAAAGGCACTGGAGAGAGGAGTGTTTTGGTACTATAGGCATGGTGGGCAGTGAGTTAGGTCTTTGTAGCTACCTAGGCAAGGGAGGGGTTGGGGACAGCATGGGAACGGGTCATCCATGATCCCATGATTCGATATTTGGTAGAAGGTCGATCTTTGGATCGGGGTTGAAGGAGTGGGAGGGGTGGGGGAGGTAGGAAAGGGAGAGAGTCCCCTACGGAGAGTAATTTAGGAGCAGACCTAGAGCAGATAGGTAAACCTGATATAATTAAACTGTTTGGAACTTCTTTCATTGTCGGGTATTAAAATAATCTCTTGGAATGTTAAGGGACTCAGGGGTAAAAGAAAGAGAATGTTGATTTTGAGGCATATTGAATTATTGGGGGCTCATATTGCTGCCTTGCAAGAGACCCACTTGTTGACTGAGGAGCTGAATGGGCTTAAGAGAAGATGGGCGTGGCAGGTATATGGGGTAGGTAGGGATAGAGCTGCAGGAGGGGTAGTGATATTAATAAGGAAATCATGTCCATATGAGGTGGTGCAAGTCAACTCAAGGGAAGATAGAAGAGGAATATACATTTCGGGCATATTAATGGGCAAGTCTATTACAGTGGCTTCTATATATGGCCCAACACCTTCGGACCCGGGGTTCTTTGCCTCTTTTGAAGGGGACATAATGGCTCTCCCTTCAACTTCACTAATTCTGGCAGGGGATTGGAATGCATGCTTAAATAATCGGGAGGATAGAGTGCCTCCATCTGGAGGTCCTATGTCCAAAGCCATGGTAGCCTTGAACAGACTCCTTGAGGTGATGGCATTGGCAGATCCTTTTAAGATTTACTCGAAGGGGGGCATGAGTATGACTTATTATTTGGCAGCTCACAAGAGTCAATCCCGAATTTATTTTTTTCTAATAAATAGAGAGGTGATCGGGGAGATAAAAGAAATGATAATAGGAGGTAGAATTTACTCGGATCACTCTCCCATTCAAATAGTGTGGGAACCCAGAACTGCTCCACTGAGACCGTATAGGTGGAGGCTAAATGATGCCTTGCTGGTAGAGACCCTGGTGTGTGACAGGTTGGAAGAGGTGCCGATGGAATTCATGCATCAGCAAGTGCCAACAATGCAAAATAAAGCATTAGGGTGGCCCGCCTGTAAGGTAGTATATGTGGGGGTGGCCCAGGGTATTGCACTACAGCAAAGTAGACAGAGAAGAGCAAAGGAGGAGTTTTTACTGGGGGCAATCAATTCACTGTCACCATTAGAAGGGTCTTCTGGGAGGTTGATATGGAACTTAAAGATTTAAGGGAGGAGCTGGGGATATTGCTAATAGTAAAATAGAATTCTGGCTAGATAAAATCAGTGCCAGATACCTGATGCAGGGAGATGTCCTGGGGCAGCTGTTGGCGGCTAGAGTTAGGGAGTGGGAAGCTAGTAGAATGATTTCCTCCATCCACTGGGAAGGAAAACTCTTAACGGACTTACAAGAGATGGCGGAGGCATTCACCTCATATTATCAGCGAATTTACTAGGCTGGAGATCTAGCGGGAGAGAAGGAGATTGAGAGGTTCCTGGAAGAGATCACCATGCCAACTTTGGACCCAGTACAAGCTAAGGAGTTGGCGGCTCCAATTAAGGCATCAGAGATTATGGAGGTAGTGCAATCGTTATGGGTAAAACACCGGGGCCCGACGGTCTTACCGCTAAATTTTATCAAGTACATTTACAAACTATACTTCCTATGCTTCAGGAGCTGTTCCGAGCTACTATGCAAGAAGGGGTATCCCACCCTCCAATGTACCAGGCATATATTACATTGATTCCTAAACCAGACAAACCCAGGGATGTCCCCAGTAGTTATAGACCTATAGCTTTAATGAATCAAGATATTAAGATTCTTACAAGAATTCTAGCAAATAGGTTGCTGCTAGTTGCCCCTAGTTTAATTAGTCAGGAACAAGTGGGGTTTATGCCATGGAGGGGGGCACATGATGCCCTTAGGAAGTTACATCATATATTGGGTTACGCACCCAACTCCCAGTTACCCTTAGCATTGATATCATTAGATGAGGAGAAGGCTTCGATAGGGTCTCTCACCCCTTTCTTTTTGCTACTGTGAAGTGGATGGGTTTTCTGGAGGGTATCCTTAAGGGCATTAGGAATCTATATGCCGCGCCAACCACTAGGGTACTATGTAATGAGTATCTCTCAAGGGAAATACAGTTAGAAAATGGGACTCGACAGGGGTGTCCTCTTTCGCCAATACTCTTCAATATCTACCTGGAACCCCTCTTGAGGGCCATCAATAAAGATGTCCATATTAAAGGAATTAAGTTAGGGGGGAGGGAACTGAAACTTTTGGTCTTTGTGGATGATATATTGCTGCATTTAGAGAAGCCCGTAATTAGATTTAAGAGAGTAGCAGAGGTTACAGAGTCTTTTTCTAAGGTCTCCAACTATAAGCTTAATTTAAATAAGACTCAAGTCCTCCCCCTGACCCCCCATGTTACTAGGGATGATTTTTCAATGCTACAAATACAATTGCGGATAGATAAAATCAAATACTTGGGTATCTGGATTGTGGCACATTTAGAAAGGGGGGCGGAAATTAATATGGGGGAATTATATCAGCACTCGAAGGAGACATACTAAGGTGGAACAAATTGTCCTTGAACTTTACTGCCCGATTGAGTCTTATCAAGATGAATATCTTACCCCGTTTGTTATACCTGGTGTATCTGGCCCTATATAGCATCCCCCATAAATGGTTTAATACAATCAAGAGAGTAATCTCAGGTTTTCTATGGAAGGGCTGGCCCCCTAGATTGTCTGTGTTTACCGTACCAAAAGGGAGGGGCTCAGCTTCCTGATCTTCACTTGTATTATGTGGCGGGCCAGTTGGGCTTAATGAGTCGGTGGATTAAAGAGCTAGAAGACTGGAGCTATATGCCAACTTGGCTTCAATTAGAGAGGCAAAAGTTGAGAGACTTAGGCCTTGATCTGGAAGCAATGTTGTATGCTAATCTGGGGAATATTCTCAAAAAGAATTATGAGAACCCAATGGTGAAGACGGTGGAGGCATGGTGGTCCTTCCTATCCCCTGTGCAGAGAAGGGCCCAAATGAGGGCTGGAGATCAGCCTCTTCTAGGCAACCCTAACTTTGCAATCAGGAATTGGGTAGTTAAACAGTGGTGGGCTGCTCAGATGTCAGGCTTGAACCTTAGGGACATTGTTCAAGGCAATAGAGTGGTCTTACTGGTACGATGTGATGGAATGCCCTTTTTTCCGAGATTGTAAATTAAGCATATGGCGGAGAGAGCATTAAAGAAGCTGGGGGGTATTGCGGATACTTTTTTCTCCTGGGGGTTGCTTAAGGAGGTTGATCCAAGAGTTCACCCTCTTTTGCAAATTTATAAAGTGGTACTGGATTTCCTTAGCCCAAGTCCTGTTAGGAGGGTTATATATTGAAAAATTGATGGCTCTTTAAATCTAGATTGGGATAATATCTGGGAAAGAAGCAAGTACAATATTATACCCAAGTATAAAAGTATGCATTTTTTTATTGTGTCTAATCTGTACTTTACCCCTGTGAAGTTATGTGATAGAAACCTGAGACAGACAGCCCTGTGTTTTAGGTGTGAGGCAGGAGTCGGGGATTTATTACATGTGACCTGGGGCTGTAGTAAAATATCCCCACTTTGGGGGGAAATTAAAAGGCGTATGGACCCAATGCTGGATTACTCAGAATTTATAATGCCAGAGATTTGTGTGCTGGGTGACTACTCTCAAATCTCGGGTGTTATGCCTAAGTATCATCTCTCCTTGATGACGGCGGTAGTTAAGGGTTATCTATTAAAACACTGGAAAGATGACCAAATTTACCATTATGGTCAATGGGTAAAAGATTTACTGGTGATGCTGAATAAAATAAAGAGATATTTGTATATGGCGGGGAGAGGTGACCTGTATCTCAAATGCTGGGCGGCATTAGATGCAGTTTATTCTGTGCAGATCATAAATGGGTAAGCACAGGCTGTCTGTCAGACGGTGAAGAGCAGATGGTAGTTATCTTCGATTGTGAAGAAGCCTTTCTATTTTTTGATTTTAATTGGAAATATGTAGAGACAATTCCGATCTATGTATCGTGATAGTCATATGCTAGGTAAAGGTCTGCTGGGTATGGGGGGGGTTGGGGACTCTCTCTCTTTCCGGGGGACACAGACAGGTGCCTCCCATAAGAATAGGGCTGTAGATGTCAGGAGGAGCTTCGAGGCTGCTTGGAGACTATTAATGTATCGGGATTTAAAAGTATCGTAGTTAGGGTAATTAGATATATATGCTCACTGTGATAAAGTACAGAATATGTGAGAATTTTAGCCTGTCTTGGGGGTGGCTACCAGCTGTGACTGTAAATAGAGGGGTTGTACATAGTTTGCACAGTCAGTTTGAGGCTGTGCACCCTGGCTCACCAGGTATCTGTATGTGTGTTTGTTTATCTGTGAATGTTGTTCATGGAAAATGAATAAAGATGGTTTACAAAAAAAAAGAACTTGGGTTGACAAAAACTTGCAACCCTATTGGTTGAGTTGCTTTCCGGAGCCATGGATTAAGTTAGCATTAATCCATGGTTCCATGGAGTGACTCTGTGAAGTGACACTGGGACTTGTTTGTGCTCCCGTGAAGTAAAATGAAATGGCAACCATTGAAATATGCTGTAATGGCACAGAGATTGACAGACAGACAGGATGCCTGTCATTCTCATGGGTCTGTCTCACATCTGCCCCCCTGCCTTGCACCACAAAGTAATGGACAGAGCTGGGTTTGAAATGTGGCACCTTACTGTGATGCTGCTCCATTCCCCTGGATGCCCCCTCCACCCCACTCATGACGTGTATGAGAGAGAGAGAGAGAGAGAGAGAGACTGAGCAAGGATGTTTGTTTGTGGTAGGAGCACAGATGATCAGAGGCAAGTGTGCAGTGCCTACATTCCCCCACATCATCCAGGATGATCTAGTGTCAGTGGTTGTTGCCATTCTTTCCCTGATTGCCCAAAGTAGTGGAGTGAGAGAGGCAGTGCATGTGACAGAGACAGAGTGGCAGTGTAAGGTGGTTATTAGAGGAGCGCAGCTCAGTAGTGGGCATCAGTGTTCACTGCGGCCAACTGGGTTTAATGTATTGTCAGTTGCAGCACATTGCTGAGTGGCAGTTGTGCTACAGTGAAGGAGACAGATAGCGAGACAGAGGAACCAGGTTTTTTTTAAGTGTGGCACCTTAGTTGTGTGGTGCTCCATTCCACAGAATGAGCCCCTCCATCTCTGTGACACAGAGTGAGGGAGAGTGAGAGAGAGAGAGAGAGCGAGCGAGAGAGAGAGAGAGAGAGAGAGACTGCATTTAACTTCTGAAAGTATGTTTCTCTAGAAAGAGTTCAGCAGTCATGTTAGTTGTTGTGCCTTGCCTTGGAAGAGCAGTGACAGGTACAGAATGAAATGTCAGCACAATGTGTCCCCACTATAGTTGCACCACATGCACCTGTTATGTTTTGTGCTTGTTCCATTTGTTTGTTCCTGGTCTTCCTCTCCCTGCATGCATCAGTTGTCCCCGCCATAGTGCATTACTGACGGAAGACCAGTGACAGGTACCATGTGACCATTGCTGTTGGTGTTCTTCCTCCTGTCACCTCCCACAGCATACAGCTGAGACAGAGAGAGGGAGAGAGAGAGAGTGAGAGACAGTGACTGAGACAGCATGCAGCCATTGTGGTAAGTCTGGGGGAGAGAGAGAGAGTGAGAGAGATCTCTCTCTGTATATATATATATATATATAAATAAATAGGGGATACATGATGCCCAGGAGTGTGATACGGCAAATGTTCTCACTCCTGCAGACTGAGTATGCAGAGCTCACGATGCAGGAGTGAGAATATTTGCTGTAGCACATGATCTGGGCATCATGTGCGCGATTTATACAATACGGCCCAGGTATTGTGCTATCTTAGAAACATAGAAACATAGAATGTGATGGCAGATAAGGACTGCTTGGCCAACCTAGTCTGCCCATTTTCCTACCTAACAGATAAGCTGCAGATCCTAGTTAACCAACAGCTTACTTCCTCTTACCCACCCCTAGGACTGCCTTATGTCTGTCCCATGCATTCTTGAATTCCACCACTGTTCTTGACTCCACGACTTCCTCAGGGAGGATGTTCCATGCATCCACAACCCTCTCTGTGAAAAAAATACTTCCTCACATTACCTCTGAGCCGTCCCCCCTCTATCTTCAAATTGTGCCCCCTTGTTCTTGCACATCTCTTTTTCTGGAAGATGCTACCCTCTTGGACTTTGTTAATTCCCTTGAGGTACTTGAAAGTTTCTATCATGTCCCCTCTCTGCCTTCTTTCCTCAAGGGTATACATATTAAGCTCCTTTAGTCTTTCTTTGTATGTCTTTTGGTGCAGACCCTGCACCATTTTGGTTGCCCTCCTATACACAGCCTCCATTCTGTCTATGTCTTTGTGGAGATGGGGTCTCCAGAACTGCACACAGTACCCCAGATGGGGTCTCACCAACTGTCCATACAGAGGGATAACAACTTCTTGTTTTCTACTATTGATGCCTCTCCCTGTGCATCCCAGTATCCCCCCAGCCTTCCTTACTGCCTTCTCACATTGCTTGCCCACCTTTAGGTCATCTGATATAATTACCACCAGGTCCCTTTCCATTTTTACTATTGTCAGTATCTCACCCCCCTTTGTGTACTATTCCCCTTGGTTTTTGTTTCCCAGGTGCATTACCTTGCACTTCTTTGCATTGAATCTGAACTGCCATACATCTGACCATTCCTCCAACCTTGCCAAGTCCCTTTTCATCCTTTCCACTCCATCCTGTATATCAACCCAGTTGCAGATCTTTGTGTCATCTGCAAAGAGGCATACTTTTCCTTCCAGTTCCTCTGAAATGTCACTTATAAAGACATTAAAAAGGACTGGAGTAGTATAAGGGGATATAACTTGTCAAATGTTAAATTTCAGCCAATCAGAGCTTGCCACGTCATTTGACAGGTGGTTACCATGGCAACGCCCCACCCCTTTTCCAACCAGAAGTCCCACCTTCCCCGTGCCATGGCAATGCCTCACCCCCTTCGTGCCACAGGAAGTGACGTGAATTTTCGTCCTCGAACCCGGAAGTCCTCCCCTTTTCTACACTGTAGGTGCCTCCTTCTTCTTCCCCTCCTCTTGCATCTGTGCCACAGGCTCGCACCCGAGTCCCTCCACCTCCTCTCCCTCCCCTACATTGAAGTGCTAGCAGCTCCTCGAACCCCTTCCCTCGGACCCGGTTCGGCATCCTAGCTTGCACCCAGGTCCCTCCCCTTACATCGCAACCCAGCCGCACCATCCTAATTCACACCAGAGTCTCCCTCCTTGATCCACCACCACTTGCACCCGAGTCCCTCTTCCTCCACACCACCCTGCTCCCTCTTGCACCCTGGCTGAAACATCCTAGCTCAAACTCGAGTCCCTCTCCTCACCACACACCCCTGCTCCCTCCTCCTCCACCACCCTTTTGCACCCCTGCTCTCTCCTCCCTCTCCTCGATCCATCCACCTCTTGCACCCAAGTCCCTCTTCCTCCACACCACCCTGCCCCCTCCTCCACCCCACCACCATGTCCTAGCTCAAACCTCGAGTCCCCCTCCTCCATTCCCTTCCCCTCAGACTCCTGCTTCCCTCCTTCTCCTCCCCCTCCCCATTGCACCCAGGTCCTAGCACCTTCATACACCTACTCCCTCGCTATTCCATTCTTACCTATTCTGGTCCAGGGATATATGGACAGGATGTGTGTAAATGCTTTGTGGCTTGAAATCTGTGCAAGGAATGCATCATCAGTCAGGGGGCGTGACCACAGGGGCTATTTGGTGACAGTGGTGTAAGCACACTTGTTTTGAGACAAGGTACATATTTTTTAAAGGTTTAGAAAAAAAGTATTCATGTAACCTATGAATGTCCTACCAAGAACACCTTGTAAATGTTCAATGTTATCTCAGACTGGCAAGGCAGCATTCATCATCAGTCTGCAAAGCAGTGTGTGTGTGTGTGTGGGGGGCATCAACCAACTCTTAGGAAAAGAAAAAAATCTCTACAGGGCTTTAGATAGAAAAATAACTTTACAAATCTTACCTTTTTTGTAGTAAAAAAATAGGATTCAGAACTGTGTACAATATCTTCTAAGTAATTATGAATGTTACAGAATGAAGGCTGAAGTCTTTACAACTGTAAAATCTATTTTTGACAGTCTACTCAAATATGATTTAAGCAGAGGCTCCAGTGTGACCGTCACTGAAATTTGTTTTGAATACTGATGAGTTAGCGGATGAGGGCATCTTGTAAGAATGGAGCGAGAGACTGTTTCACATGTGAAAGGATACTTTGTGTTAAAAAGACTATAATCATCTATTAAATGGCTGGTCATGTCTCACATATACCAAAGTAATACATACTATGAATAACTATGTTCTTTCAAATTATATTAAGCAGTAGGGCTCTGAGAAACAATATCTTAAAGTTCTCTCAAAGATGCCTAGTTAAATAGCAGCAGACCTTCCCTGACCTCTGTAATGAGATTCTGCATGGTTCTGATGGTGAGCTCAGCATATCAATTAGCTTCTAGCCAGTGTCTTGAAGACTCATAATTTTATGTTATGCACTGTGTACCTGTTATTTATGTATGTATCTGAGAGAAATACTACTTTTCACAAACAGAACCTATTTGGAATATGTTAGATTATGATGTCTATGCTAAATTATAACCATGCCAGTGTGCATTAATAGAACAGCCTTGTATGGTTTGTGAAATCATATAAAAAGGGATCTTTTGTGAGCAATCTTGGAAAAAGAGTCAGATTAGTCACACTCGAGAGAGCGGCTCTGTTGAGAGCGTGGGAGATTATGGCAGGTGGTATAAATCAGTATGATATCATCAGATACACAATAGAAGGGGGCATACATTTACATAGTAGGCATCTGGGAACACATTTGTAAGATCTAGGAAATAGTATTCACACACGGTAGAAGGGTTCTGTTAAGAGTGTGAGAGATTTAGGCAGATGGTGTAAATCAGTATGATATCATCGGATACACAATAGAAGGGGGCATACATTTACATAGTAGGCATCTGGGAACACATTTGTAAGATCTGGGAAATAGTCTAAAAGAAAAACTTTGCATTGTTTTCTATTTTATGCAAAGAAATGGGGGAGTTGCTATGTATTGTTAGCTACAGCATATAAGTGTTAGACATTTCCAGTGTGACACAGTCTTGGCTGAAAACTGAAGAGAAACTGCTAAAGTATGGAGCATTGCAAAATGGAATATATCTTAGGGGCTAAAATTGTCAATGTCAGTGATGATGAAGAGCCTACTACTAGTGTTGAACAGAAAGAGACCACCAAAAACACCCCACAAGGTATTTGTATATATTTTTACTGCTTTTAGAATAGTATAATTGGTTAGGAAGTGTTACTGCTTTTTTTTTTTATTAGCTCAGAACTGTATCGTTAGTGGATAGAAGATGCCATGTATTTGTAGATATGTTTGCTGCTTTAGAATTGTATAAGCAGTTAGGATGTGTTACTGCCTTTTTTTATTAGCTCAGAACTGTATTATTAGTGGATAGAAGATGCCATGAATTTGTATATATATATATTTGCTGCTTTAGAATTGTATAATCAGTTAGGGTGTGTTACTGCTTTTTTTATTAGCTCAGAACTGTATCATTAGTGGATAGAAGAAGCCATGTATTTGTATATATATATATATATATTTGCTGCTTTAGAATTGTATAATCAATTAGGTTGTGTTACTGCTTTTTTTATTAGCTCAGAACTGTATCATTAGTGGATAGAAGGTGCCGTGTATTTGCATATATATATATATATATATATATATATATACATATATTTGCTGCTTTAGAATTGTATAATCAGTTAGGATGTGTTACTACTTTTTGGTTTTATTAGCTCAGAATTGTATCATTAGTGGATAGAAGATGCCATGGATTTGTATATATATATTTGCTGCTTTAGAATTGTATAATCAGTTAGGATGTGTTGCTACTTTTTGTTTTTATTAGCTCAGAACTGTATCATTAGTGGATAGAAGATGCCATGTATTTGCATATATATATATATATATATATATATATTGGGATATGACATGGCCTGACTGAAGATATCATATTTATCTTCATGAGAGGCCAATGATACTGATATCTCATAGTGGCGAAGCCACGAGTGAGATATCATGATGTCATTGACCTCGAGTGAAGATAAATATGATATCTTCAGTCAGGCCATGTCATATTCTGTTTATACAAATGTATGTTTTGGGCTGCACTCAACAAAAGCTCGAAATGTTCCCTTACTACAGTCCCCTACATTGAGGTGATGGCTGTTTAAACACACATCTGCTGTATCTCTAGCAACACAACAGATGCCATGTGTTATTTTAAAAAATATATGTGGCTGACCCTGCCTCTTTAAATTGTAAAAAATCTTGTCTGATTCTGGTTGATCGAGCCATGGCCACCCCAATATAATTCTCCATACCTCCTGGCCCAAAACAGCAGATGAAAAAAATGTCTGATCTTGCCACTTTAGTTATTTAATAATAGATATCTGGTTGATCCTACCTGTATCTTTAAACAAATGCCTGGGACATGTACTTCTTTAAAAAAACATACATTATCTGGTTGATCCTGCAACTTTCTTTCTTCCACCTCCAACTGTCATGTAGCATGACCGAGCACTATGCCCTGAATGTAGCATGACCGAGCGCTAGGAAGATTCAGATGTGAGGCAGTGTCAGATTGTTTTAATGATGGCGCTTTTGCTGTAAAACATAGAAAAATGTGCCATTTTCTTAATAGTGCTTATAGTTTGTCGAAAGAAGCTGGCGACAGTTCTGAGAGATGAGCGAGTGAGTCGGCAGCTTCAGAACACTAGACGGAAGCGCAAGCATGTGTTGCTATGGCAACAACACACTCGTGACTTCCATCTGGTGTCTGAAGCTGCCGACAGTCTCGCCTCTTCTCTCAGTATCGCCGGCAGCTTTTTGACAAAATATAGGCACTTACGAAATGGCACATTTTTCTTGTTTTACAGCAAAAGTGCCATAATTAAAACTATCTGACAGTGCCTCACATCTGAATCTTCCTAGGCTCGGTCACGCTACATTCAGGGTATAGCGCCCAGTAACGTTACATGACAGTCGGATGGAAAAAGAAAGTCGAGGATCAACTCAGATATGTTTTTAAAGACATAATTACGATAACGATACAAGCAGATGTGAGCAAGCATGGAGGGGGGTCTTCTTTCAAAAGAGAAAGCTGCCAGGGAAGGTGAGGGGGTCCTATTCTTAAAAAGAAAGCCACAGGATAGAAAGTGAAACACTTTCAGTTTCACTGTGATGACGTATAGGAACGTGGAGATATCAATGATATCTTCACATTTGAAGATCTCATTGATATCTCCATGACCTGGCTGAAATACTACATTTTATCCTGGCAGTTATCCCAAAACATACATTGTATAAATATATATATTTGCTGCTTTATGATTGTATAATCGGTTAGGATGTGTTACTACTTTTTGTTTTAATTAGCTCAGAACTGTATCATTGGTGGATAGAAGATACTTTAATTAAAAAATAGGGTTTGCTTTACTGTTTTTTGCTAACCTGGATTCTTACAACTGTAATGCATGAAATATGATTATTATAATTTAAACTTTTATTGTAAGTTTAAACATAAGTGAACAGCAATACACACATTATAAATCTTTGGTTCAAAATCAGACATACAAACTTCCTTGTGATCTATGACAGTTGATTAATTAAATGTATCTACCATTTTTAAAAGACCATGGTTGAAATATGTGATGTCTGCTTTTTTGTTGATAGCTACAAAAAAGGTAAATCTTCTCAGAAAAAAAGCAAAGAAGGAATCAGCACAGAACACACGAGAGACGGCTGCCAGTGTTGTGAATAATGTTGATTGTGAAGACATCAGGGGTGATGCTTTAGAATCTATAAATAACAGCATACGTTTGCTCCAAGGGTCAGAAAACACCAACAGTTCCACCAATCATGATGCAACTCCCCAGGCACCCACACATTTGGTGGTTAAACCCAATGGTGATTCTACAAGGCTCCTTGTTTTATATCATGGGTCACAGCTATCTGCCAGTTTGGGGTCTACAGACAATGAGAATCCTGTCTCACCTCCCCAGGTCTCCACCAGTTTGAGGTGTACCAACAAAAGGAAACCTATTTCACCTCCTCCGTTTGGGAAAAGAGATTATGAGCTGACAAGGTTAATAATACAGCTTGCTGAAAAATTGTTTAAACTGCTTGACAACATTGAAAGATTAAGTGGTAAGGAGAAAGAAACTGTATGTGCTTTACAAAAAAAACTACTACGGTATCGTAATGTGAATGCTGCATTTTTGTTTGTATGTTTAGGTAGGAAGGGGTCAGCGTTAGAGCTGAGGCGTGATATAGAGATGGTAGATCAGCTTAACTGTGTATCAGAAATGTTTGCATCTATAAAACAGTGACCGAATAGAATGAATAAAAAGGAGGGCAATGCAAAAAATAAGACCAAACACAACAGACTGGTGAAAAGAAAGATATGGGATAAAAATAAAAAAATCAGAGAAAATTTGAAAAGGAAGGTAAAGCGTGCCAAGAAACTATTACAACGCAGGGCATCACAGCATCTTGTGGAGAATCACAATTCTCCCCAAGATGCAGAGTTAGAAAACCACCAGTCCCCTCCAATAGTTTGTTTAGAAAGAATTCAAAGTTACACAAGGGTGAGAAATAATTTCAGAGCCGTCGAGCTCTACGAATGGTTTCGCTTTGTCAATCTTCACAGACTTCAGTCTTTTACAGACGCCATTAGGGCGATACACCAAGCTATCCAAGAGTTGCTAGATAGGGTGATACCTGAACTGGGTCCCAATGATTTTCTGCAGTTGTGTTTTGGTGCTGACTCTTTAAATTATCCACTATTCTCAAGGAGAAGGGCCCCTGGAGAGCTTAACGCTGGGGTGTTTTTAGACCAGATAGCTGATATGCTTCAGAGCAATTCTGAGGTGATCGCTGATGGGTCTCTGCACTTCGTGTTAACCACTACTAGAAATAGGGAGGGAAGGGGGTGTGGAGAAGATGTACACTAAGTTCTGTTTTATACAGCAGAATCATTGAGAAAGAAAAACGCTATCTGATTGATTTAAACAACAGAGACAATGCTCTCTGTTTTTCAGCCAGTGTAGTAGCATTACTAAACCCCCACAGATATACTGATGTGCAATTGATTAATAAGGGTAGAATTTTGCATGCTGAACTGGGTTTGTCAGAACAGATGCCTGTCACTTTTAGTGATATGTCATGATTTGAGCAGTTTTTAGGAGTCAGAATTAAGATTTTATACCACAATCAGGGAGCTTGGCAAACATTTTCGACAGGATTAGAAAGTCTTCCTAAAACACTGTTTGTATTATTGCATGACGGCCATTACTACGGTGTCACAGATGTAAAGAAATTTATAGGTGCCAAATACCTGTGTGAATACTGTCATGCAGCTTACAGTCACAAAAATAATCATTCCTGTGCATGGTTTTAATGCGCTGTGAGCCAAACTGCTCAGAACAGAAAACAGGTGCAACATCATGCCTAAAGTGTAAAAGATTTGCAGGTCCTCAGCTTGCCTAGAAAGGCATTTGGACAGAGCAGCTTTGGGCAGAGTCTCTTGTGAACTGAGGAAACTGTGTGAAGAATGTTTTGTCTTTTACAAGAGGTCTCATGCATGCAAACACATTCAGTGTGCTAGATGTGACTATCTGATGACTGCAGACAAACATATCTGTTACATGACCCCACTCACAGAAGTAAAAAACTCTGAAAGATACATAGTGTTTGATTTTGAGACCAGACAAGAAACAGGTGTACACACCCCTAATTTTATATTTGCTAAGCAATTGGATGGGGAAAGATCCTGGGAATTTGAAGGGGAGGAATGTGTAAAAGAGTTTGTCAGACATTTTATAGATACACCATTCAAACACTACACATTTATAGCCCACAATGCCAAAGGCTATGACAGCTATTTTATCGTTAGCCAGCTGGTCAAGGAAAAAATAGCTATCAAGTTGCTCACCCAGGGAGAAAAATTGCTGTGTGTGACCGTATCTGCCCTACACATCAGATTTATTGATTCGTTATCTTTTATGCCCATAAAATTAAGCAAAATCCCAGCCACATTCGGTTTTAAGAATGAGATGGCTAAAGGGTACTTCCCGCATTTTTTTAACACCAAGGCCAATGAAAATTACATAGGTCCCCTGGCCGATGCAAAATTTTATGGGGTGAACTACATGATGCCTAGTGAAAAATCAGAGTTCATGCAGTGGTACACGGCAAACCGGCATACAGAATTTGACCTGAAAAAAGAACTTAGTTACTCATGTCAGTTAGATTTTGAAATTCTTCAAAAAGCCTGTGACAGATTTAGGCAGAAAGTGATGAACATGACAACCAAATATGTTTTACAACAGTCAGACTGTGACATGGCAGAGTACAAAATATACTCTTTAGATCCCTTCCAATACACGACCATAGCCTCTGTTTGTATGGCAACCTACAGATTTTTGTTTTTGAGTGAGAACACACTCGCTGTTCCCCCCCAGATAACTACCACAGTCAGCAAAAGAGGTACTCCACTCCGGCCATTCAGTGGTTAATGTACATAGCTGAGAAAGAAAACATTTCTATTCAGCATGCTCTCAGGGGTGGAGAATTAAAAGTAGGTCCCTACTTTTTGGATGGGTATGCTATAATTGAAGGGGCCCCGACAGCCTTTGAATTCAATGGATGCTTTTTTCACGGATGCAACATATGTTGCTGTGAGAAAGACAGAAACCACATGACAGGCACTAGTTTTGGACAGTTATACAAGCGGACCATGCATAAATCCCATTTTTTAAAAAGCAAGGGGTTTGCCATTAGAGTACTGTGGGAACATGAGTGGAAAGAAATGTTGGCAACAGATGAGGGCTTGAATAATTTCTTGAGGAGCAGACAGCTACCACAACCCCTGGAGCCTAGGGAGTCTCTGTTTGGGGGAGGACAAATGCCATCCGACTGTACTATATGCGCAGCCGGATGAAAAGATTTGCTATTATGATTTTACTAGCCTGTACCCATTTGTCAACAAAACAAAACGTTACCCTGTGGGTCGCCCTACCATCATCTATGAGAACTTTACAGATCTCAGTCAATACTTTGGTTTGGCAAAAGTAAGTTTTACCCCTTAGAGGTCTTTTTTTTTCCAGTGCTGCCATCCAGGATTGGATAAAAACTTGTGTTTGCATTATGTCGTGCGTGCACTGAAGAGAGACTTCAGACAAAGTCATGCACTCACAGCGATGAGGAGAGGGCTCTGACTGGTACCTACTGTACCGTGGAGCTAAACCTGGCTGTAGAAAAGGGGTATCAAATCATTGACGTTTTTGAAGTGTGGGATTTCAGGGAGTCATCGACAGAGCTGTTTGCTGACTACATCAAACTGCACCTGAAAGGGAAGCAAGAGGCATCTGGTTTCCCTTCATGGGTAAAAAATGAAGCAGATAAAGCCAGGTACATAGAGCAGTATTTTGAAAGAGAAAATGTACATTTGAACCCCACTGCCATCACCGTTAACCCCGTGAGGAGAAATATATCTAAACTGTTTTTAAATTCTCTTTGGGGTAAATTTGGACAGAGACCTAATTTACCGACCACGAGCATAGTTACAGACCCCAATGAACTCTTTCGGTATGTATTTGACCCCTACTACGATGTGACCTCATGCTGTTTCATTGATGATGAGACAGCGTGTTTAAGTTGGAAGTACACTAAAGACCATTACCCAAATTCTAACAACATCAACATATTCATAGTGAGTTTCACCACAGCATATGCCAGAGTAGAACTGTACAATCTGCTAGATAAGTTACAGGACAGGTGTTTGTATCACGGCACAGACTCTGTCATTTTTGTTTCTAGATCTGGTGACTGGAACCCTCCTCTAGGTGACTATTTAGGGGAGCTGACCAGTGAGCTTCCGGCAGACGAACACATTACCAAGTTTGTGTCCACAGGTCCCAAAACCTACGGCTACCAGCTGTCCGGAGGACGGACAGTCCTCAAAGTGAAAGGATTTACCCTTAACGTAGGCAACAGTGAACACATTAATTTTGACAACTTAAAAGATCTGGTGTTTGATTACAATGGTTCACAGACATCTAAAGAAATCACGGTGAGGCAACCAGGCATAGTAAGAAATAAAAAGCAGTGGTCCCTCGAAACAAGAACACTGTCCAAAACACAGAGAGTAGTGTATGACAAACGAGTTTTACAAGACGAATTTAAAACCCTTCCTTATGGGTACTGATTGAAAATAATGGACATTAGATTGCAACACCCCTTTTCATGTCTGATAGCCAGACCATCCAATTCTGGTAAAAGCTTTTTCATAAAAAATGTATTGGAACATTCTGACAATGCTTTATTGCACAAACCTGAAAATATTGTCTGGTTTTACAGCTGCTGGCAACCTTTGTATAATGAGCTGATGTTGAAGTTTGCACAGATTAAATTTGTGGAGGGGCTGCCTGCATCATTAGCCGATGATGATCTGCTGCCTCCTGACAAGATTAATCTGATTGTCATTGATGATCTGATGGAATCAGCCTGTCAAAATGGTGAGATAGAACATGTATTTACCAAGTACAGCCATCATCGTAGTCTGTCAGCCTTTTACCTTGTACAGAATGTGTTTTGTCAAGGCAAGAAAAGTAGGACCATCACACTAAATGCCAAATACATGGTTTTGTTTAAAAATCCATGGAACAAACTGAAGATCATGACTCTGGCAAGGCAGATGTACCCCGGCCAGGCGAAATTCTTTTTAGAAGCTTTTGAAGATGCCACTAGACAACCTTACGGTTATTTATTGGTTGATTTAAGGGCTGGTACACCAGATGAATATAGACTGCGCTGTGGATTGTTCCCCCCTGACTGGCCGGCGGCATGCATCTTGAAAAAATCACATTCTGGTCCTAGAAATACATGATGCTGCATGGCCATTATGTCTAAAAGGCTGCAGAGAAACTTGACTGTTCTAAAGTTACTAGTGAGAGGACCTCCCCATTTAAGAAAGCTATTTTGTGCTCAGCCTCTGATGACTTGATATCTGCCATAGCAGAGTTGCTTTAAGCACCTCTGAAGGAACACACCATTGTCGACTAAACAACTAGCTTTTTCTGAAAAAAGGGAAGAGTCATAAAAAATTTAAGCAACAGGAAGGTGTCTTTAAAACAAAAAAAAACAGCTTGTAAACCAGACAGGATGGTTCATAGGGATGTTGTTGGGGATCGCTATCCCATTGATTACAGGACTGCTGGCTAACAGATAATGGATTTTACTCAGAAAATGTATCTGGTACCACAACAGCAATTGGACCGTATGAGAATGAACTATCCTAATGAGGACATGAGAAAAGTAGCAACTTACAGCTTGGATACTAAAATGAGATCTATACTTTCCTGGACTGATTTGTCAGATCACGAGAAAGCCAAGCTGTACTCCGCTGTGTTACAACATTACCTCACTCTGGTACATCAAGGGGAACAGGATAAAACCAGTTTGACTTTATCGATGCCCGACTCTGAGGCTGTTTCTGAGCAACCACCTGCTGCGACACTTTCTTTTACAAGTTCAATGGAAAAAGACATCTTAAACAGTGTTTCTCAAAGGTCTAAAAAATGCTGAACTTTTATTAAATCAAATGGCAAAGAACAAGGATATTCTTTTTTGGAACGATAAGGGTGAACTATTGTATAAAGGTAATGTTATTTCTGGGTCTCACATGGTCGAGTTGGTAAGGTCAGCTAGCCACACACACACTATCTGACCACAAAAAACCAAAGGGTTGGAATTTTCTCCTGAGAGCCACTGCCGAGGCTAACATACCCACATCCATCTTTGGTCATTTGGCAAATAGGAGATATGTTGAAAGTAGAAAGACAGTGGATGCAAAAAACACTGAGCCCTCTCCAGTCAGCAGCTGGTCAGTGACACCCAAAAGATGAAAGACATTAAAAAAACAGCCTGGCTCTCTGTATAAATGTAAATATTATAGACCGCTAGTCGATGTGTACAACCTATTAGCTGCTTTACAAGAAGTTGTAAGTTAGTCTACCTCATATTGAATATGCTAGCATTTTTTTACAAAAGGTGCTTATATTTCTGTATGTTAGCCTACCTCTGATGTATGACTCATTTATGGGCAAATTTCTAACAAGAGATGTCTTTACTGTGTCTGTACTTTACTAATAATCCTACCTTTGATGTGTATCACATTTAATGGGGTTTTTTTTACAATAAACACCTTTATATTTTACACATTGTATCATGATTGAAGAAAGACACAAATCAAAACATGGGTTCATATATGCTTTTATAGATGACCTTTTTGAGTTACAAGGAATTACATATTTTAAACTCATTACAAGTCAAACAAGTCTGAACATGTTGAAAGATGGCAGGGGCATGCCCTGACATGCTTAAATGTCTGAAAGGGCGACGTACAAAACTAGTCACCACGGTATCATTTTAAGTAAATCATTAGAGTACATTTTAGAACTTGATCGTGAAAATCCTTCACATCTGTGGAGTAAAAAATATGCAGTGAAATCCACAGGCTGTAGAGAAATATCTTGCAACTGTGTGTTTTGGTACAGGATCATTTTGCATTTCTGTTTAAAAAGCACAGTCATTCATGCGTAATTATCTGGATGAAAAACTAGCTGTTGAAAAACTCCCCAGAGCCATCTTCTGAGATGTATGCGGCTAGCCAGTGCTGTCTAGGGAGGTCATGGGGGTCACTATTGATGACCAGTGCTGTGGGGAGATTTATCAGTCTCTCCTTGGGTAGCAGGTCACTGGGAAACACACCCAGAAAACAATCATGGACATGGGGGTCATGGGTTAAAACATTTTCCAGCTGCTTGGTGTTCATTTTTATGGTTTATCACATGTAATCAAAAATGACATTTCTTCACTGGTTTATCTCGATGACATTATCAAAAACAGTGTAGACTATGAGATTAACCATATGAGGAAGGGCTTCTGCAAATCTGATTTCTGCTCTGAGGTTCCCAGTTCTAATCAGGGAGTAATGGTCGGCAATTCTTGGTCCGAGTCAGATCAAAGGCAAACATGGTACCCTGAGTGAATTCCTGGCAGTTGACAATGAGGGTGATCCTTCATGCGCTTTCCGCTGCCTGCACTAGATTAAAATATTTCTCACAGCATTTCTGCTTCTAAAATCAGGCTGGAGAGGCTTAGAAGTTGTTCACCATCCAGGTACAGAGCCACAAAATTAATGTTGTAATGTTTAAAGTTGAAGGGATTTTAGTGTAGGAACCACTAAAGCATCATTGTCAAAACCCCATGACCATACATTTTTGGTAACTGCCCCAAAAACAGATTATCCTGGTTGCAGACCCTGCTCCCTGCAGGGATGCTGAACACTTTCATACCCACTCTATCTACCGGGGTTGGCATTGGAGGACAGCAGGGCTTCTGAGTGTCCCAGACGGATACCAAGGTGACTGCCCCTTTTGACAAACAGAGAGGCGGACATGATTTTTAGCTTATAAGATCGGCATCTCCGCTCATCAAACAAAAGCTGTCCTGTTACATGTCAGTTTAATTTTAATATCCGCCATTCAGCATCAGTTTCTCTTGGAAAAACAAGTCAGTGTGCGAAGCGGCCAGAAGCTCCACTCCTGCTGAGATGTGTGAAGAGCTTCTTTACTGAACCCCACATTGTCAAGGCTCTGTCTGTGATTTCATATTTTTCAAGGGTGTCTTTGTGAAAAATAATTCTACGAGGTGAATTAGGTAGAAAGGTTCTCTTCCTGATTCAGCAGCACTGATTCTATGATAGCCTGTAGGAGGGCAATAGTTACGTTCTGGCTGATTAATGATCCCCGATGGTCAGCATCCAGCTAGCTGGAAATGGTAGCCACTGGTAGTTGATGAGGCCCACCTGGCCACCGCCGGGTATGTCTGGGCCTTCCGTTTCAGTGATTTTACAAACCAATAAAGAAGCATGTTGTTTAGATCAAATAGTCTTCGCCATCCCTGCTATATAAAACTCGATTGGTGAGGTTTCTGAAAGGCTGCCAGAAGGGTATCTCTACATAAATGCTTTTTCAATGCTAAATATGTGGGAGCGACCATCCCAGCAGTCAGTTCTGATTTTGTGCATTCTTCAAACCACTTGGTCACTGAAGGCCATGCTTTTATTTTTGAAGAGATCTCTAGATTTTTTATACCCCTTGAATGTCCTTTGGACTTTTCCTCTTTCTTTTATGTCGGCTTTGCACCTTGATGCCACGCTTTTAAAGTAATTGGGTTGGTCGATGAAGGAAGCGAAGGGTTCTCTACACTACTCTTTCTCCTCTCTTGAACACCATCAGCCCCGAACCACCCTGGAGTGGTCTTATCTCCTCCGACATCCTTTGGCGACAGCACTAGTCACATGCCCTACAACATCCTTTGCGACATTTTTAGCGGCTGCTTTGTAGATGCAGTTTAATTTGAATCCCTTCCATAAAATGAGTACCTTTCTAAAACAGACTACGGAATATCCCCCTATACCAGACCTGTACATAGTAGGAAGTCCATGAAATCCTGGAAGGCCGTATCTGGCCTGTGTCTTGTAATAACTTCTGTACAGTACAGGGTCCCCATAATGTCGAACAATCACCATCCCAGCTTAAGTTTTAAAGTACTCTCTGGGGCGGAAGTGCAACTTCACGATCACCTTTCCAAACCGAAATGGCACAGGTTAGTTTTGATAATTCTTTATTTCAATAGTGATAGTGTTGATATGATGCTTAGTGACTGACTGGTAGTGGGGTTTATCACAGGTCACAGTCACTATCTCATTGTCTTGGCCCTTCATGGGTACGCATCTCAGCAAAGGCACTAGAGGGTCACCCACTATTTCATGTGAAATAATGTCGGTGTAGATACCTAATGTGTAAAAACCACCATTAATATCTGTAGGGTTCTTTGCTACATTCTTACCCACGCCTACCTCGAGTCTGCTAAAACCCAAAAGGTGCTGCAATTGCCCGTGCATGAGTAGAATGCATTTGATGTGCTATCGATGATTATTTCTCTTCCGATGGCTTGTTGTTCCAAAACCACAGGCAGTTCATTTACTTCAAATATACTTTTATTGACTTGACTGATAACTTTTCGCCATGTTATGATAATAGCCCGATGGGATTTAAATGCCGCTGACTCAGTAAAAGGGTCGATTGGCGGCGTTGTACTGTAGGCTACATTTAAAGGTTGACGAGCATAGTGAACTTGTTTTTGTGCACATATACATTGTTCCAGGTATGGGGTACTGAATTTCTGCTAGCCCCACTTCCCATTCACCTTGTAGTTCAAATGTTTGTATTAACTTTACTGTAAATGCTGATATAGTATTAGCGGGGAAAAAGTCGATGAGGCGTTGCTCGGCAAGGTGATGTAAAGCCATTTTGAACATATTGAATCTTACAGAACTCAATGTCCTGAACCTGTGTTGCCTCAACCCAACTATTGAATTTATTGAGGCCACCCCACCACTTTACCAGATAGCTCAGGTTTTTCCTTCCACGCTTTTTCTCTCAAGATTTTCAGCACCTGTATAACCGGGTCCTCATCGGGTTCAATTTTCTAACAACCTCTGCAAAATACCTTTGATGTCTTCCCCTGATAGTCTTTTAGCTTATAGGCGGCTCCGTCTTGTCAAAACATCCATCACAATAAATATCTCATCTGTGTATGTCTGTTCTATCCCTTTTCAAATACCCCTTCCAGCTTAGATATTCTCAACTTGATCACCTTTCTGAAAGGTACTCTTTTGGTTTTTCCCAAGAACAGTATTGCTGTAGAGGTTCTTCCATACACCCAGGGCATTGGAAGGGTTAACATCCACAAGCCTGCATTTAATGCTTCGGTGATGAATATAATTATAGCTGTGCACCAGGTTGGGCAACACATCTATATATTTCCATGTGTTCTGGGCCATAAAGTAAAGCCGCATGCATGACTTCTAAACTCCTATTGAATGCTCTCACAATGCTGGCCTTAACTTCATTGTTTGTCACAAAATGGTGTACTATTTTTGTTTTAATAATGTCTTTAAGAAGCTTCAGAAATTCCTTCCCTGATCAGTCTGCAGTTTCTGCGGTGTGCATCCGCTTTTTAAAAATAGTCTTGAAGGCTTTGCGTCACAGCCTTACACAGATTTGTGTTTAAAGTCACTACCCAAGCATACTTGGACAGCGCATTGATGCCGTCAGTATGTATTTAAAACCTTTATTGTGCTGTGTGTATTGACCCATATCCACCAAATCGGCCTGCCATTGTCTGTTTAAGTGTCAGAAACAATGACAGATTTCTTTTGAATCTGACTCACTGGTTTGTGTAGAGTGTAAGGATCCTGCCTCGAAAGCCACTCTGCAACACCTTTCCTGCTGACACCTTCTCCCGGTTTCTTTTGCACCTTGTACAGTTGAGTCACACTGGTAAAACTGCCCATTTTTTGCATTAAATATATATACTCCAGACAGATGATTGGTCATCTTTCTTTTCATGAGCACCACCCCTAATAATACCTTTTAGCTTGCCAGCCTCTAGTCACCAGAAAATAATGAGGTGTGCCCTTAACCCTTAATCATTTTATCAGAACAAAGGTAACTATATTTTATTCATATCCTACAAAAGTCATAACAGTATTTTATATGCATTGTGATACACTCGGCAAACTTGTTAATACAAAAGGTAAAACATGCAAATAGATTACAACACTATCATGTTTCTACGCTAGCTATCGATGTTGACTGTTACTTGTACATGTATCCTACAAAAACCAGTATCAGTAATATTTTATAGGCCCTAATATATAACAGACATGTTACCACAGACTATCATCCATATAAAAAGAGTACATTAGCAGTTTACAGTACATGCAGCATGAGTCCTTATCATTCCACTTTAAAGATGCCCAATGACAGTAGCAACTGCGGCGTAGTTCCACATTAGACATGGGCTTCATTCCACTCTCCTGGTGATAAGGTGAGTACAAAGCATACATATTATTGGGCATACACCACTCATGTTGAAGTTCATGTCTTTAAGGGCTTTTTGGTAGCAGAAAAGATGCAGTCCACAGTGGATACGGAATCTGTTTTTTTTGTGTCCATTGCATTTAGATACATATGCCAAAAATATGGTGACATATTTTTAATCAGAGACATTGTCCCTTCTGTCAACGGTTTCAATGCGGCTCCAGAGGATACATTGAATGCTGTTTTCTTTACAACATATACAGGGTCCTTTAGTATGTCCTTTATCACATGGTACATGGTACCCTCCAAGATTGACGGGAATACCGGGATCATTTCTTTATCACGTATCATCTGAAAGTATATCATAATGCACATTATACAGATTAGTGTGTCACTTTTTTTATATTCAGGAAAAGCAAGTGCATAATAAGTGACTGTACACACTGGGGGGGGTCCCATTTTCTCACTCTGAAAAAACATACAGTGTGATGTTTAGTGACCTATCAGCCCATGGAGCATTTGACAAGCTGAGAAGCCACTTTCACAATTTAGGATATTACATTGTTTTTCTGTTTCAAATCAACACACACACATGATCATGATGATCATTAAACAAAGGTGACAAAGCGGGTAAATGATTTTAAAAATTAATATGGTCCCTGATCTTCTTTTTAGAAATTTTTAAAGGAGCCTTTGCTGACCAGATGACAGGCATCTTTTTTAATCTCACTGTCTGTCTCCTGTAACATATGTATAACTAACCACATGGGGTCATCGGATTTTCTCACATCATTTAAAACGTGACTTATAGTTTCCAGGGTACAATTGGTCATATTTAACCCCTGATGCTTCATAGTGATTACCAAGATCACCGGCATGAGCTGCCTTATATGTATGGCCTCAGAAACATTTCTGTATGCTTCTTTAGATATCAAGTCATCAAGGATACATGAATGGTTTTTCTGACCTGGATCATCTATCTCACTAACCTGGACAGTAATCGACCAATTCACACTGTATCACCCTCTGTATCACTGAGGCAATTACGCCACAAATGGCATGGTTAATATAACATACTTACAATACATGTTGTGGGCAGTTTTAGGGGCTTAACACTGACATCTGCTTTTTTCACTTGAGGTCCCTGTCTAATCTCTGTTGAACAGGATGGCTCTGTTGTGTAGTGACTATGGTATGTTCTGTCTTTTTTGACACATTCTATCACTCTGTATTTCTAACATACTGTCCCTCACACTGCTCATTAATAACTAATCTGTATCTTTAAAGCAGCACAAACAGTCACACAGTAGGTTTGTGGAGACTTGAGCATCCATGTAGTGTCCAAATATGATTGCTGCTCCATCGCAAATTCTTCGCTCTATTAAAATAAAAAAAAAAACAGCATTGGTTCTTGATCAACCTCTAACCCGTCTGTTCAGTTACACTATGCACGCACGTCTCTGTCACGACCTACACTTTTTCATTAATGTTTAAAAACAAACAAGAATTTACCTCTGCTGGACAAGACTTTTCTGTTTCCTTTCCTTCTTCTTCTTTAGCCTGGGCTTGCTGGTGGTAGGAATTTCACCATCATCTGAATCTTGTTCGGTTGCTGCTTCTGGCTGTGTATCGGTATCACTCTGCGGCTCTTCCTCCAGGTCACTTTCACTTTCAGTATCCATTTTCACGGTATCAGATTCACTCTCTAGGTGCACTTCAAGGGCCGGCGTTGGTGGTGGCTCTTGGTCAGTAGTATCTGATTTAACTTTTTCAGACTCACCAAACTGTGTAGTCAGCTTCCTTTTCACATCACCAATCCTTCCACTCAGAAAGGTCTGGTGAGGCATCATGTCACACCTTGTGTAATACACAAATGCGGCTTGGGTGCCCTGATAGACATCTTCCTCCTCTCTTCTTATTTGGTAGTGTGACAGTCTGGCCTGTTTCTAGGAGGTTACATTTAGAAGCACTGCGCTGTGCCATCTTCTTGAATGTTTTGAATAATCTGCACAAATTCTATAAAAGAGATTCCTTGAGTCTCGAGAAACTGTACTATCAAGCCCCGAGCACAGGGTTTATATAAGACTGAGATCCACTTTCAAAAGACTGGCTCCTCCCTGTAACATTATGCTTTCATTTGTAAGATACTGAATGCCTATTCCCAGATGCCTACTATGTAAATGTATGCCCCCTTCTATTGTGTATCCGATGATATCATACTGTTTTATCCCTGTCAGCCATAAGCTCCCACGCTCTCAACAGAGACACTCTCTTGAGTGTGACTAATGTGAATCTTTTCCAAGATCGCTCACAAAAGATCCCTGTGTATGTTTTCACAAAAGTCTCCTTTCACATGTAAATCTGTGTCTCGTTCTATTCTTCAAAGATGAGCTCATCGGCATCTCCCAGCATGCTAACAAAAGTTCTATTCTTCAGAGATGAGCTCATCAGCATCTCCCAGCACGCTAACAAAAGTTCTATTCTTCAGAGATGAGCTCATCGGCATCTCCCAGCACGCTAACAAAAGTTCTATTCTTCAGAGATGAGCTCATCGGCGTCTCCCAGCACGCTAACAAAAGTTCTATTCTTCAGAGATGAGCTCATCAGCGTCTCCCAGCACGCTAACAAAAGTTCTATTCTTCAAAGATGAGCTCATCGACGTCTCCCAGCATGCTAACAAAGTTCTATTCTTCAAAGATGAGCTCATCGGCGTCTCCCAGCATGCTAACAAAAGTTTTATTCTTCAGAGATGAGCTTATCGGCGTCTCCCAGCACGCTAACAAAAGTTCTATTCTTCAAAGATGAGCTCATCGGCGTCTCCCAGCATGCTAACAAAAGTTCTGTTCTTCAGAGATGAGCTCATCGGCGTCTCCCAGCACGCTAACAAAAGTTCTATTCTTCAAAGATGAGCTCATCGGCGTCTCCCAGCACGCTAACAAAAGTTCTATTCTTCAAAGATGAGCTCATCGGCGTCTCCCAGCATGCTAACAAAACAAACCCTTGTACGATTTAACAATACTACCTTTTCACATGTAAATGTTTTCCCATGATCTCATCACTTTCCCAGAGTTAATTCATCAAGAATTCACGACAAGCTTATCAGTATTCAGAGTGTTTCACATGAACACTAGCAATAGGATGATAATCTATCTGTAAGCAAAGGCTTCAGACTCTAGTCACTTACTTCCAGTAAAGCAAGGACTACAGATGGATTTAACACCATTAGACATTTTATGTGGTCTTTTGGGGAACTTTATATACTTTTTATTTTGTGTTAAAAGGGAAATTTGTTTTCCTGACTCACCGGAGTAAGTGGGAAATACACTTTGGCAACCCTTGACAAATGTTGGGAACTTTTTCTGTGGATTATCATCTTTTCATTGTGCATTAAAAATGTTATCAGCCTCAATAGAAATTATTTTTTTCTGTAACATTCCCAGGAAACTTGGAGGAAATATGTATTTTTTACTGCAAACAAGGTAAGATTTGTAAAGTTATTTTTCTATCTAAAGCCCTGTAGAGATTTTCTTCTTTTCCTAAGAGTTGGTTGATGCCCCCCCCACACACACACACACTGCTTTGCAGACTGATGATGAATGCTGCCTTGCCATTCTGAGATGCCGTTGAACATTTACAAGGTGTTCTTGGTAGGACATTCATAGGTTACATGAATACTTTTTTTCTAAACCTTTAAAAAATATGTACCTTGTCTCAAAACAAGTGTGCTTACACCACTGTCACCAAATAGCCCCTGTGGTCACAGCCCCTGACTGATGATGCATTCCTTGCACAGATTTCCAAGTCACAAAGCATTTACACACATCCTGTCCTTATATCCCCGGACCGACAGGGGTGCGAATGAATAGCGAGGGAGTAGGGTGTATGAAGGTGCTAGGACTCGGGTGCGATGGGGAGGGGGAGGAGAAGGAGGGAAGCAGGAGTCTGAGGGGAAGGGAATGGAGGAGGGGGACTCGAGGTTTGAGCTAGGACATGGTGGTAGGGGTGGAGGAGGGGGCAGGTGTGTGGAGGAAGAGGGGCTCGGGTGCAAGAGGTGGATGGATCGAGGAGAGGGAGGAGAAAGCAGGGGTGCAAAAGGGTGGTGAAGGAGGGAGCAGAGGTGTGTGGTGAGGAGAGGGACTCGAGTTTGAGCTAGGATGTTTCAGCTGGGGTGTGAGAGGGAGCAGGGTGGTGTGGAGGAAGAGGGACTTGGGTGCAAGTGGTGGTGGATCAAGGAGGGAGACTCAGGTGTGAATTAGGATGGTGCGGCTGGGTTGCAATGTAAGGGGAGGGACCCGGGTGCAAGCTAGGATGCTGAATCGGGTCTGAGGGGAGGGGTTCCAGGAGCTGCTAGCACTCCGATGCAGGGGAGGGAGAGGAGGTGGAGGGACTCGGGTGCGAGTCTGTGGCACAGATGCGAGAGAAGGGGAAGAAGGAGGAGACACCTACGGCATAGAAAAGGGGAGGACTTCCGGGTTCGAGGACAAAAATTCACATCACTTCCTGTGACACGAAGGGGGGTGAGGCATTGCCATGGTGCGGGGAAGGTGGGACTTCTGGTTGGAAAGGGGGTGGGGCGTTGCCATGGTAACCACCTGTCAAATGACGTGACACGCTCTGATTGGCCGAAATTTAACATTTGAAAAGTTATATCCTCTTATACTACTGACTGGTCCTATTACCTAACCCTGCGGTACCCCACTAGTAACCCTCCTTTCTTCACTGTGGACTCCATTTACTACTACCCTTTGCATCCTGTTGCCTAGCCATTTTTTTATCCAGGCTACCACCTTGGGACCCACTCTAAGGCTGGCTGAGTTATCTATTAATCTTTTGTGTGGGACTGTATCAAATACCTTGTTAAAATCTAGGTAGGTCATGTCCACAGCCCCTCCCTGGTCTACTACTTTGGTCACCCAGTCAAAGAAATCTATTAGATTCATCTGACACGACTTTCCCATCATGAATCCATGCTGCCTTGGGTCCTGTGCCCCACTGGCTTCTAGATACTCAACAATTATTTCCTTCAGAAGTGATTCCATCATTTTCTCTACCACTGAGGTCAAACTAACTGGTCTGTAGTTTCCTGCCTCTGTCCTACTCCCACTTTTGTGAAGAGGAATCATATCCGCTCTCCTCCAGTCCGCAGGTACCACCCCATCCTCCCATGATTTGTTAAAGAGAGTAGTCAGCGGTGTCACTAGTCTATCCTTAGTTCCTTTAGAATTCTTGGGTGAACTCCATCAGGCCCCATTGCTTTGTCCACCTTCAATTTTATTAGTTCTTTCAGAACCCTTTCTTCTGTAAATGGACTGGTATAGACCCCTGTCTTCAGAGTGTTTCTCTTGTTTAGTTTAGGTACCTCCCCCTTCCCTTCTTTTGTGAATACTGAACAGAAATATTCATTCAGTATCCCTGCTTTTTCACTGTCACCCTCTACCCCTATTCCCTTCCCTTTATTAAGCCTCAGTATCCCTCCTTTGGTCTTTCTTTGCTCCCAAATGTACATATAAAAGGTCATATCCTCATTCTTAACAGAGTTGGCTATCCTTTCCTTGGTTTGGGCCTTTGCTATTCTGACTGCCTTCCCAGCCTCTTTCTGCTTTAACTTATAAAGTTCTCTGTCCTGCTCGTTCTTTGTTTCCTTATATTTCCTGAATGCTATCCTTTTCTCCTTAACCTTCCCTGCCACCTCTTTTGAGAACCATAGAGTTTTTTTCCTTCATTATGTTTTGTTGATTTGCTTTACACAAAGGCTTGTTGCCTCTGTGATGGCTGTTTTGATTACTCCCCATTGTTCCTCCACCCCTCTTTCTTGCCCATTTGCTAGTGCTTTTCTGAGGCACTGCCTCATCTTCCCAAGGTCAGCCCTCCTAAAGTCCAATACTCTTGCTTTTGTATGGCTTGATTGTAAGGCTGTGTTTATCATTAATCACACTGTTTGGTGGTCATTTGTTCCCAGATGGCTACCCACTTCTAAATCTGAGATTCTTTCTCCGTCCCCATTTGAGAGTACCAGGTCTAAGATTGCTCCCTCCCGAGTGGGTTCCAATACTAGCTGTCTGAGGCATGCCCCCTGTAGGGCATCAAGAATGACCCTGCTCTTGGATGTGCCTGCAGCAAAGGTGCTCCAGTTAACATCTGGCATATTCAGGTCCCCCATCAACAATAACTCCCCTTTTTCTGCCATTCTAAGGAAGCCTTCTATCATTTCCTTGTCCATTCCCTCCCTCTGAGATGGGGGTCTGTATGCAACCCCCATGCAGATTGGGGTGCCATTTCCTGTCTCCATGGTGACCCAGAGTGCCTCATCTGCTCCTTGTTTACTCTTTAGTTCTGTTGCGTTGATCCCTTCCTTTACATAGAAAGCTACTCCTCCTCTTTTACCCTCCCTGTCCTTCCTGTAGATTGTGTATCCTGGTATGTTGACATCCCAGTCATGGTTCTCTGTGTGCCATGTTTCTGTGACTGCCACAATATCCAGGCAACCCTCTTCCATCAAGGCCACTAGTTCAGGGAGCTTGTTACACAGACTACAGGCATTGGTACTCATCACCCTCCACTTTTTGAAGGCCTTGCCCCTTTTAACCCCATTCCTGTCCTTACTGCCTTTGCCTTTTTTTACATTTACCTCTGTCCTGCTCCCTAATGACTTCTCTACCTTGGTGTTTACCTCACTAATTACTATGTTTTGTGGGGAGGCTGGATTTCCTGCCCCTTTCAGTGCCTCCTCCTTGGCTAGTTTAAATGCTTGCCAATGAAGCATTTAAACCTCTCACCTAGGATCCTGGCCCCCCCAGACAGATGCAGACCATTGCACCAGTATAGGTCTGCATCCCTCCAGGTGGCTCCCCAGTCCCTAATAAAGACAAAACCCTGAGCTCCACAACAGTTTTTCAACCATTTATTGAATTCCCTGGTGAGGAGTACCCTAGCATCACCCTTGCCATAGACAGGCAGCACCTCCGAGAAGGTTACCGTATGCACTACTTGTCTAAGGCCCCTCCCCAACTCCACAAACTCCTCTTGCACTGCTCTGATCCCATTCCTAGTCAGGTCATTTGTCCCTAGCTGGACAATGACATCCAGTTCCCTGCCTTGTGCAGCTGCTCCCACACCCTAAGGATTCACTTCCTGTCCCTCCAAGCCATGGCACCAGGCTGGCACCTTACCTCCCTCTCCCCTTCCTCCCCCATTTCTACCCCCTAATGACTGAGTCCCCCACAAGGAGTTGTTTCCTTCCCCATGGGGTCCCATGCCACCCTCCTGTGGGTCTCCTTTGTGAAGGTTCCCAGCATCCTCCTTGGTGTCCACTGCAGGTGCCTACATAGAAGAACCACTATCCATCAGAAGAGTAAATGAATTGTGGAGAGGTACAGCTGGAGGGATGCAACTCTGTTCCACCACCCTCTCCCTCCCTGAGCCCACCCTGGTCCAGCCTCTCCTCTTTCTTGGCAACCTCTGAGGCAGTGGCATTGGCCCTGGTGGTCCCTGGGTGGGGGAGGAGGTTTTACAAATCCTAGCCAGGTCAACCTGGAGATGGGCAACCTCCTCCCTCAGACCAGAGAGGTGTCTGAAAATAGGGCAGCATCGCAGCCTCCAGAATGTCTCCTGGAACACTGCTGCCCCACAGTCATTGCACTGCACCACTCCTATCATGTCTTATTTTGTGTCCCCTCTCCTGTTTCTCTGTATGCTTACTCTCTCCTCTCCTTACAACTCTCGCCCTTCCTGTTCTGGGACAGCAACGTCCTATATTCTTCAGTAGCCTTCTTCTTCTTTGCTCAGTGTCAGACCAACACCAGCTGGGGTAGGGGGAGTGAGCTACATTTTTTCTTTGGGGTTGACAAAACCAATGTTTCTCTATTATCCTTCCCTTCCTACTGCCAAACAGGAAGTTCCTGTTGACAGTCAAATCCAGTGGCTATAAAAGTAGAACTGGCTTAGGGTGGGTGGGTGGGTGAAGGGTGGGATGGAGGGCAATTAGTAAGAAAAAAGGCTAGCAACAGGAAGTTGTAATTTGAGTCGCCTGCTTTTATAGTGTCTAAGCCACACCCCCAATTAGGATCTCTCTCCTCCTACTGGTTTAGCAAAGTAAGTTGATACAGTATCCTTCACAGCACAGAACACACTGACTTTCTTTCTTTCCTTCCTTTCTTTTTTTAACCCTAAATAAGACCCCTTCTATTTCTAATAAAGTATCTGTCTGCTTAATCTCAACAGACACTGACTCCTGCTGAGATATAAGTGTTAAATTAATAAGAAAATGCAACTCATTTTTGTTAGCTGCTTTCTGCTCTACAAGCAAGGCTAGCAACAGGAAGTTGTAATTTGAGTCACCTGCTTTTATAGTGTCTAAGCCACACCCCCAATTAGGCTCTCTCTCCTCCTACTGGTTTAGCAAAGTAAGTTGATACAGTACCCTTCACAGCACAGAACACATACTGACTTTCTTTATTTTCTTTCTTTTTTTTAACCCTAAATAGGACCCCTTCTACTTCTAATAAAGTATCTGTCTTGCTTCATCTCAACAGACACTGACTCCTGCTGAGATATAAGTGTTAAATTAATAAGCAAATGTAGCTTCTTTTAGTTAGCTGCTTTCTGCTCTACAAGCAAGGCTAGCAACAGGCTACAGGTATCTATTTTATGGTTCTGTGTTTTGTCCATTTAAGTATTTGCAGGTGTACCTCGTCTGCTTGTCTCGTATGAGTGTGAGATTTGTGAATGAGTTGTATGTGTAGGTTTTCATTGGCTGTATAGATGAATGGGAGTGTTTTAATTGGATATTGCTCTGGGGAGTTGTGGTTGCTATGGTATGATTGGTTATGGTGTGTTGTATGATGATTGGGTAGTGAGCTTGAGCATCTCTTTTATTTGGTTCTCTAGTACTTGTGGGAGGGACGTCGCTGCACTGCAGTGTCATGTGCATAGTGTTAGTATGGGAATAGAGATTATTTTCTTTTTGTTCAGTGTTATTTATTGTTTATTATTGTGTATGTAGTGCTTTGTGGAACATTTATTTTTTGGACACATGTGAGTTTGTTGTACAGTTCGCTGGATACTGTTCTTTGCATTATGTACAATTAGTGGAGTTCTGTTCTTTTCAGGTTGAACTCTTCATCCTTTGGCTAAGTTTTGTAGTATTTCACAGAAAAACTGCATTTTGTGTATGTTTGTTGTTCATTCTGAGTCTGTGTCAGATTCTATGACACTGATCCTTTTGCTGGTGCCTGCATCATGCTGAGGACCTGTAATGGAAAAAAAAATATTAAGACATTGTTAGGAACAGAAGCATAATTTACTTGCTACATGATCATACTGTCGTTGATCAGGTAATTGCCTTGGATGATATTAAATGTGATGTTTTGTGCAGTTATGCTGGGGTGATTGAAACATGTTGTAAATGTGTCAGGCCACTTTTTGCAAGTTTGAGTTGGACATGGTTGTGCCAAGCTATCTTTCAATATTGATGGCTGAGGTTCAGAGAAACTTAAGATATTAGATATTTTCTATTGTTTATCATCATTGATTTTGACATATTCATTTAAGGATTGTAGCTTCTTGTGGCTAGAAACCTGGATTATGTCATTACCGGGTATATCAGAATCGATGAGTTTTTGCACCAAGTGTTTCTTGATTGAATGGTTTGTTAACCTTTTTTCAGTTTTGATATCTGCTTTTTCAATCAGATTTCTCACAATTTTACTGATGGTGTTAATGCCTAGAGGCTGGTATTTAAACCACGCTGTTGGATATTGGGCAGTAGGTGTATGGTTGATAGCAAGAAAAAATGGAGCATCACTGTAGTTTGATTTTTCAGGTCTTCGGCAGAGATAAATCATATAGTGTTTTACTGGACATTTAAGTATGTCATCAATTTCATATGCCAGAGGTTTAATTTTTCTAGTGTCTTTTGCATTGCTGCCTGTTCTTGTTTTAGTTTGCCTTTCTGTGCAGTATTCCAAGTAACGTTTATTTTGTTCATCTCTTTTAAGGGCTACCTCACCCCACTTTAGGTTCCTTGTTTCTGTGTTGCCTCTTAAGCCAAAATGTAGGGTCACTGTTACCCACATAGTAGTAATTAGTGATTGTGGAGTTTCAGGTACGAGTTGCTTTTTTTGATACAGTTCATCAATAGTTTTGTCAATCAGTTCATCTGCTGCCTGAGGACGATTTCCTTTGCCAGTTTGTTTGAATAGCTTTTGTTTTGATAATAATACTTGCCATGTCTTTTCAAATTTACTTGAAGTGCTGAGATATTCAGCGTGTGAACAGTCCTTTAGGTACATTTCGATACTTTGAAATCTTGACCTGACACTCAATGGTTCGTAATCAGTGCCATCTATACGTTGACAATGTATAAAGTAATGGGATAGTAAGAGATCAAATTCTTCGAGTTTTATGTGCTGAATAGGTGTCTTAATTCCCATAGAGTCGGATAAATACGTTTGTAAACTGTTCACATCAGCTGTTGTTTTACGCTTCGTATTTTCATTTTTTGTACTATTAATGAAGTCATCTATTTCCTCGTTCTTTGCCACTGTGTTGGTTGCAATTGATGCTGTGCTTTTTTGTGGTATATCCAGTTCTGCTGATGGGTCTAAGAGCAGCTCCTCATCTTGTTCAAATTGGCTGCAACTTAAAAATATTTCTTCAGCCTCATTCAGTGTTTTTTGTGGACACTTTAGCTTCAATTTGTTAGGTAGCTGAGGTTTGGCAGTGTTTTCTGATTTTAGAGATTGCTTAACGAATGCCATAGTAGTAGTTTTTTGTTTTCTACTGCAGTGGTCATTTCATGTATCTGCTGAAAAGAAGTTGAGTGCTGAACTGTACTGCAGAAGCTAGTTCATAATAAGGTATGTTCCTCATGATTTCCACAGCTGTTTCTGATTATCGTTCATTGCAATAAAATCTACTGCAGCTGTTTAACATTGTTCTACCTAAACAGACTTGACGTATGCACAGTGGTACTTTGATGTACTGACGTAGAGACTGTATGTATAAATGTAACATTTTACATTTATACATATGTGCTGTTAATGAGTAAGATGTTTATTGAACTGTAGTGAGAAATATATCTTTTTATCTCACCGCATATCACCTCACCCGTATTGTATAAATATACATATATACTGCATATATATCCTGCGGCTGTGTTTCACATGCATCATTGCCACCGTTATGCTATGTCCCTCTGCTCCTTGTTGCTGATGCTGAGTCCCACATTAATGGTGAGAGAGAACACACATTCCATATGGTGAACCATTACTGCTGCAGCTCTCTTTCAGTTCTGTCCCGTGCCTTGTGGTCAATGTTGTCCTCTGTCAGTGTCCTGCTGCACTTGTACATGTGAAACAGTGAGAGAGGACACCTATAGACAAGCTGCCAGCATGATGGAGAGCGGTAGAGAATGAGGCAAGGATGTGTACTGTGTGTCCCGAGATCCCCAGCCTCTGTTGAAGCTGTGTGCATGTGTTTGGGGAGGAACAAAGTAAGAGCTGGATGAAGTGTCACACAGAATATTATGCACAACAAATGTCACAAATCCTGTCAGTACTGTATTTGTGACATTTGTCTGTGCATAACATGATTTAGATCTGCATAGTTAGTTTGGGGAGAGTTTTGCAAAGCAATAGGATACAGTCTCTTTCTTGCTATTTAAACAGGGGGAAAGCCCTTTCTGTGGGGTACTGCCTTGTTTAAACATAACCCATGTTATAAGTGCAATAACCCACTTCAGGGAATTGGCTTATGGGGATTTAACGTACAGCTGGGGTGCTATGAGAATTTCAGCCTGCAGCCTCATGCCTCAAAATACATGAAGCCCAGCATTAAATCCCCCTAACTCCATACCCTGTAATGGGTTATTGCTTACATATACCATCCATTGCATTTCCTTTTGTATGTTTCATAACATTAATTCTACCTTTTTTTTCCAGCTAAGTTATGGATCAGCTCTGCCTGTCCTTAGTGACAAAGTTCAGTTCCCTTCATTCCTAAGAACTATTCCAAATGGCCAAATGGAATCCAATTTTCTGGCCCAGTTGGTGCTACATTTTGGTTGGAGCTGGATTGGAATTGTGTCGGCAGACAATGACTTCAGTAGGGAAGGTAGCTGGAACCTTCAGAAGGAGATTACAGCCGCAGGTGGGTGCATTGCATTCCTAGAGATATTCTCTTCTCAGAGTACACCCAAAAGGATCCTCCAGATTGTTGAGGTGATAAAACTATCAACAGTAAATGTTGTTGTTCTGTTTTCTACTACAAGGGAACTGATTCCAATTCTGGATGAGCTATCCAGGCAAAAAGTTATTGGAAAGGTTTGGCTAGCAAGTGCTGCTTGGTTAGTTTTCCCAGAATCCTTTACGAAAGAAATCAGAACCATTCTGAATGGCACTATTGGTTTGTCATTGCCCAACCATGAGATTCCAGCACTGAAAACATTCTTTCAAAGTGTCCACCCTTCCAGGTCACCAAATGACATTTTTATTAAAAGCTTTTGGGAGAATGTGTTTGGATGCAAGTGGCCTGCTTCCAGTAATGTTTCAGAAGAAACACCTGATGTGATACACAATGTGACCAAGCAGTGCACTGGCCAGGAGAAGCTGGAGAATCTGCCCATGTCTGTTTTTAATGTGGACAATGCTGAGCCAATTTATAAGGCAGTTTATGCAATGGCATATGCCATGGATTCACGACTTTCATGCAAAAGTGGTGAAGGTAATGGAAGCTGTGCTAGTATGAATGATGTCCAGCCCTGGCAGGTAATGGCAATGTTTTTGTGGTTTACTTGGGTTTTTAGAGAAGAAGCTACAGGGGTGCCCATGCTCCCAGAAACACAGATTAACAAAAAGCATTTTGGCTGCTGGCACTGTGCCAGGAATAGACACCACATTTTAACACATATTAACCCTTCCTTTGCTGCTGGCTGTGTCTTTCCTCCAATGCTCAACATACCATCATTTAATAGTCCATCAAGCCAACCTGTGAGCTGCCATTTGGGCTGGGGATAGATATAATCAGTTACAAGCGAGACAGAGACAGGAAGAGATTGAATGCCCTCTAGGATGCCTTGTATCATTCCTGTGTGTATGACTCTTCCTCCTGAGCCTCCTCCCATGGTATACCTAATCATTCAAATCAAGACTTATGTGAGGCCAGCACTGTCTGTATACTCACTCCCTACTCCCTAAACAACACCCACATGTCCTCAAATACATTTTTAGGGCTACAGTGGGCATAACCCTTTGGATGTTTTGCATTCAGAAAAGGGCTGATGTCATTTTTGCTACTGAAGAACATGATAAGTGTTACAAATAGAGTCCTCCACTGGAGATGCATTACTACACTACCTGTGTGTGTATATAGGAGCTGGAGAGCACAATTTTTCCTCTGGCTTGAGAAGGTAATTGATCCCTCCCTCAGCAGAGTCTCAGACATTCTACACTACAGTCAGAAAATACAGAAAGTTAACTCATTATCTGCTGGCAGTCATTTTGTGTAAAATTACCAATAGATAGTAGACATCATACAAAGTGATTGGAAGTAGAATGGGTTAAACACTTCCTGGAGCTTTCTGCATAACAAATAAGCTCCACTGTGCCCTCAGCCCCTATGAACAACTCATTAAGCCATTTGACACCTCCATCTTAAAAGCAATCATCCTGCTACTTTGTAAGACATTCCATAGCAAAGAGTTCCAGCTATGCCTGTTTAAGCAATAAGCTATGAGGGGGTGTGGGTTATCAGGGGATTTATCTCAGCTGAAGTGGTTTGCCCATGAGGTGCAGCTGAGTGGGTAAATCCTCACTAGCCATCCCCCAATAGCCCACATCCTTTGAGTGGCTTATTGCGATTATACCAAGGTTAATTTTTTACTATAATAAAATACAAATATTAAAGAGGCTGCTTTGTGTTTGTTTATTTTTAATTTTATTGTATTTATTCCTGGGCTGCAGATGATTAGCTGGATAGTCTCATCAACAGCCATTGATTATCAGAGGATTTACACCGGTGGTAAACTGCCAGTCTGATGATTTGATTGGCTGTTCACTTATGTCCATGGTATAATCCCAAATAATAAATACATTTAAAGTGTTAAATGCCAGCTTCATTTTCTCAAGCAGGCAGTTCTGGGGAGATACTAGTACTTGAGATTTAGTGATTACATGTCTGTTATATCACTAGAATTTCAGCTCTGACTGTTTCTCCATTGAGAAAGTAGCAAGCTGTTGAATATGCTATAGACTTTGGAACACAGTGGACTGTCAAGGACATTGGTGCCTGCTGCTTTTTGTTTCCTTTTGTAGAAGAAACATTTAATGTGTATAAACTTGCAGATGTATGCATTTATTTTTCCAAATATTTGTTTTTAATAATGTTAATAGTATATCCAATGTACCAAAATAGACAGCTGTATTTTAGTTATTATTTTCTACGGCGTTGTGTTCTTAACCTGCAGTTTGTGACTATAGGTGTTTACAACTGAATGATACTAACCACATTTGCTTCACTTGCAAGTAAGTGGGCATGTATGTGTGTCTCATTTTTGTTTAACTTAGGTTATGAAGTAATGCATAGAATCTGATCAGTTCATAATATACTGCATTGTAATTAATTGAACTGATAAATGGGGGCTTTGATTTTTTTCACAAGTTAATTTTTCCTGTCTATGGATATATTACAACAAAAATGTCTCAGCAAAATGTTTAAAAATAAGGACTTGAGCAGTAATTTAGTTGATGTAGTGTAATGAGCTGCTCCCCAGAAAATTACTTGGTTGAGGGGGCTGCTGCAAGTATAATGGGACTTCAAGGAGGGGGAGCTCATGGCAGCAGAAGAGGTATGATTGCATTAAAGGCTTAACGGTGTGGATGTGCAGGCACCGATATCTGAGGATGACTTTGGTACATGGCTAAGTGTGACTTGGGGGTTGGGGATCATCAGGAATTGAATGAGTCTTAATATTTTTAGCATAATGGCTTTCTGAAACTTCAGCCTTCACTGGGTTAGACTCTGCATCCATCTGTACAGTATGCCACTAAGCCACATGCAGTGGGGTATGGGTAAAAACCAGATCACCAGACCAGAGCTACAAAATCTGGACTGGGCACTGCTTGCTCAAATATTGCTGATCCACTCGCTCCAGATGATCTGGTCTGGCTTTTCCCTATCTTGTCTGGTCCTGATGGTTCGTTTTTCAACCATGCCAAGGAAGGGTTGAAAAACAGACTTCCAGGTGCGGACCAGATACATAAAAGTCAGACTGAACAGTGCAGCCAGAGTGACCAGACCAGCAGTATTTGTGCAAGTTGCACCATCCTTGCTAGTTTGGATGTTTACATAACTGCTGTGGTTCAGTTCTGACAGTCCAGTTTTTAATCAATCAATCAATCAATTGTTATTTTATACTGAAAGGTATGTGAGCAAAAATGCCCATTTACAAAAATGTCCAGTTAAGCACAAAAAGAGAACAGAACACCAGGAGAAACAAGTAAAATACAGTATAAACAGGTCTAACATAAACAGATATAATACAGAGATCTAGAGGGATATACAGAAGAAAGGGGAAACAAATACAAACATACGAAATTGCAGACAGAAAAAGGCCCACATGTCTATCAAGTCTGGCCAATTGAACAACTCGTAGTTTCATATAACTATAGCCACCCCACCACCACACAAACCACTCCCTTCCTCCTCTTTCCTGTTTTTTCCCCTTTGTGATCTTGTCTGTACTAACCCTGCCCTTGACTATCCCAACCCTGCTTAAAGCTATCCAGTGTCCTCAGTTCAATTAACTCCTCTGGCAGTGTGTTCCATCCCATCACTACTCTCTCTGTAATTTAGTGCCTCCTCATCTCTCTCCTGAACTTTCCCCCTTCCTACTTCAGACTGTGCCTCCTAGTGGCTCTCCCCACCTTTAAGCAGGACAATTCTCCCTCTCTGACTTTGTTTATGCTTTTCAAGTACTTGAAGGTCTCTATCATGTCCTCTCTTTCCCATCTCTCTTCCAACGAATACATGTTGAGCGCTCTCAATCTTTTCTCATACGGGAACTCCCCTAGTGCCATGATAATTTTTGTAGCCCTGCGCTGCACCCCCTCCAGTAATCTTACATTCTTTTTGAGGCCTGGGCACTAGTACTGTACACAGTACTCCAAGTGTGGCATCACCAGTGATCTATACAAGGGCAGGATGACCTCCTCCTTTCTAGAGGTGATCCCTCTGGCAGTGCACCCCAGCATCCTATTTGCCCTTGCTGCCACCCTCCTACACTTTGCTGATACCTTCATGTCCCCTGTGACTATTACCTCCAAGTCCCTTTCCTCCTCTGAATCTGTTTCTTGCACTCCCCCAGCCAGTAGCTGGTCCTGTGACTTCTGTCTCTGAGGTGCATGACCTTTCACTTCTCAGCATTAAACCCCAACTGCTACTCCCTAGACCAGTGTTAAAATTTAGCTAGAGCCTCCATGTGCCTGCCTCCCTTCCTTATTGTCCACTTTTGCACAAATCTTAGTACCGTCCGTGAACAGGCTGATCTTACTCTTGACCCCCTTTACAATGTCTCCAATGATGATATTGAACAAAACAGGGCCCAGCACTGAACCCTGTAGTACACCACTCATTACTGGCCTGGCTTGGATGTCTCCCCCCTAACAAATGCCTTCTGTTGTCTGCCCCTCAACCAGCTCTCAACCCACCCTACCAGTTTCTCACCCACCCTCATGTCCCTCATCTATGTGGCACCAAGTTGAAAGCCTTGCTGAAGCCCAGATACAGGACATCCACAGCATGGCCTTCGACAACCGCCCTAGTGACCCAGTTGAAGAAGTTGATCAGGTTAGTTTGGCATAGTCTTTCTGAGACAAACCCATGCTGTCTGTCATACTGTAGACCATTACTTTCAACAAAGGTTATCAACCTCTCCTTCAGAATGGTCTCCGTCAACTTCCACACTATGGAAATCAAGCTCACTGGTCTGTATTTGCCCGGTTGAGCCTTGAGTCCAGTCTTGTAAAGGGGCAGCACGTGAGCCACCCTCCAGTTCCTGGGTACATTCCCCATCTCTAAGGAGGTATTGAATAGGTCCATCAGAGGTCCTACCAACACCTCTGCCAGTTCCTTCAGGACCCTTGGGTGTACACCATCCAGTGCTGGTGCCTTGTCCACCTGTAAGACTGTAAGGCCCTTCAGAACTCTATCCTCTTGGATGACCCCATCTGTTATCTCTGCCCCTGCTGCAGTATTTGGCCATTCATTTCTTTTGTGAACTCCAAGTAGAAATACTCATTGAGTGCCCAGCCTGTTCTTCCCCTTCTTCCACCATCCCAACCCTCTCTTGATTCAACAATGTCATCTTTACAACTCCTCTCCTCTTCTCTCTTATGTATTTAAAAAAAAACCTTTTCCCCCTCTCTGATCCAGGGAGCCAACTTCAGCTCCTTTGCTGCCTTGGCTGCCCTGATTGCCTTGGTCGCCTCCCTAAATGCTTCTATGAACACCTCTCTATCATCCTTATGCACAGATTTTTTGAACTAAATAACAGTGACGGATTTACAGCATGGGGGTATAGTTGGAGGTACAATTCAGGAACAGTTGGAGGTACAATTCAGGAACATGAACAGCTGGGTGATACGATAAAGATATAAAATGTACACAGTACCATCTAAATAAAGTAGAAACTCAAATATCAGTACAAGCACAGAGGCCAAAAAACAGTTGGTTACCCAAAATAGGCTAAGGTGATGAGCTAGGGAAATATTCCACATGACAACAAATAGTGATGAGAGCCGAGCATGCATGAGGGGTAAGCAAAGGAAGGGGGAGAGAGATATAGAAGTAAAACTGTAGCTTTTTACAAAGAAGTCTCTCCCACATTCGATATGTTCTTTTTCCTCCTCTAACTATGCTAATTGTATTGTAATAAATTATACAGTTAATTTGGCACTACAAATGCTTATTCAGATGTTACCAATAATGACTATGGCTGAACTGTATGTATTTAGCAGGGCTGCTAATTTGAGGCGCCATTCACTCGAGGTCTTGAGAGTAAATGGGATGGTGATTGAGACTGTAATGCAATGCATGGTGGATAACAATAAAAGTGACATGGTCTGCTCAGGAGAATTTACATATGTGAGTATTGCAGAGACTTCCCTGCAAACAGCAATAACTTGTGCTGCCTTTCTGTAATGTCTGAATCAACATTTTTAATGTCAACATCTCAATTTCTCACAGGTCCTGCATGTATTGGCACCTTACTGTCACAAGGTTGCAAGGCAATATAGAAACATAGAAACATAGACTTTGATGGCAGATAAGGACCACTTGCCCCCCCCAAGTCTACCCATTTCCATACCTGTTGGATAAGCTGCAGATTCTAATTAACCAACAGCCTACTTCCTGCAACCCCCACTATAATTGCCTTGTGTCTGTCCCATGCATGTTTGACTTCCCCCACTTTTTAGACCCAACGACCTCCTCAGGAAGGCTGTTCCATGTATCCACCACTCTCTCCGTGAAAAAAAATTTCCTCACATTACCCCTGAGCCGTCCCCCCTCTATCTTTAAATTGTGCCCCCTTGTTCTTACACATCTCTTTTTCTGAAAGATGCTACCCTCCTGGACTTTGTTGATTCCCTTGAGGTACTTGAACGTTTCTATCATGTCCTCCCGTCCCTCCTTTCATTAAGAGTATACATAATAAGCTCTCTCAATCTCTCTTCATATGGTTTCTGCTGCAGACCCTGCACCTTTTTAGTTGCCCTCCTCTGGACTGCTTCCATCCTGTCTATGTCCTTGCATAGATGAGGTCTCCAAAACTGCACACAGTACTCCAGATGGGGTCTCACTAACTGTCTGTACAGAGGGATAACCACTTCCCTTTTTCTACTTGTGATGCCCCTTCCTATGCATCCCAGTATCCCCCTGGCTCTCCTTACCAACTTTTCACATTGCTTACCTACCTTTAGGTCATCTGATATGATTACCCCCAGGTCCCTTTCCATTTTTGTTGTTGTTAGTACCTCCCCTGCTATTGTGTACTCTTCTCCTGGGTTTTTGTTTCCCAGGTGCATTACTTTGCACTTCTTTGTATTGAATCTAAGCTGCCATATGTCTGACCATTCCTCCAACCTTACCAAGTCCCTTCTCATCTTTTCTACCCCCCTTGTGTATGAACTCTGTTATAGATCTTTGTGTCATCTGCAAAGAGGCATACCTTTCCCTCCAGACCTTCTGCAATGTCACCTATAAAGATGTTAAAGAGGATTGGACCCAGTACTGAGCCCTGAGGTACTCCACTAGTAACTCCCCTTTCTTCGGAATGAGTTCCATTCACTATTAACTTCTGTGTCCTGTTGTGCAGCCAATTTGCTACCCAGGCTACCACCCTGGGACCCACTCCCAGGCTGGCTAACTTGATTATTAATCTTTTGTGTGGGACTGTGTCAAATGCCTTGCTAAAGTCTAGGTAGGCCACATCCACAGCCCCTCCCTGGTCTATTACTTTGGTCACCCAGTCAAAGAAATCAATTAGATTCATCTGACATGACCTTCCTGCTGTAAATCCATGCTGCTTTGGGTCCTGTGCCCTGCTGGTCTCTAGGTACTCAACAATTCTTTCTTTCAGAAGTGATTCCATCATTTTCCCTATCACAGAGGTCAAACTTACAGGTCTGTAGTTTCCTGCTTCTGCCTTGCTCCCACTTTTGTGAAGGGGAATCACATCTGCCCTCCTCCAGTCCTCAGGTACTGCCCCAACCTGCCATGATCTGTTAAAAAGCGTGGTCAGTGGTGTCACTAGGTCCTCCCTTAGTTTTTTTAGGATTCTGGGGTGAATCCCGTCAAGCCCCATTGCTTTGTCCACCTTGAATTTTCAGAGTTCTTTCAGGACTCTTTCTTCTGTGAATGGACTGGTGTCAATCCTCCTACCCAGAGTGCTTCTATTGTCTGGTTTAGGTAACTCCTCCTCATCTTCTTTTGTGAATACTGAGCAAAAGTATTCATTCAGTATCTCTGCCTTTTCACTGTCTCCCTCTGCCCACCTCCCCTCTCCTTTATTAATCTTCACTATCCCTCCCTTAACCTTTCTATGCTCCCTAATGTACCTATAAAAGGTTTTATCCCCCTTCTTAACTGAGTTGGCTATTTTTTCCTCGGTTTGGGCCTTTGCTAGTCTAACTGCCTTGCCCACTTCCTTCTGCTTTAATTGATACAGTGCCCTGTCATGCTCCTTCTGTGATTCCTTATACTTTTTGAATGCAGCCTTTTTCTCCTTAACCTTCCCTGCCACCTCTTTTGAGAACCACAGTGGTTTTTTACTCCGCTTTGTTTTCTTTATTTGTTTCACACAAAGGCTTGTTGCCTCTATGATGGCAGTTTTGATTTTTCTCCATTGTTCTTCTATCCCTCCTTTTTGGTCATTTGCTAGTGCATTTTTCAGGTATTCACCCATTTTGCCAAAGTCAGCTCTTCTAAAGTCCAGTATCCTTGTTTTTGTATGGCTTATCTCCATTTTCAGCACTCCAGTATTCAACTGAGGTCCTGATTCCTATTTTTTTCCTGTGTTTTGAACATACTTTATTACTGTGAGTTTATTGTTCTAAGCTATTATTCCCCTCGCCCTGGATAGTGCAGGCCACTCCTTTACCCATCAACTGTGCACCCCTCCCAAATTCACAGGATAATTTCCTAGGTGTGTAGCGTGCTGTCCAAATGATATAAGATAGTGACAACTGAGTGGTTTGCTTATGTACACCGGGAGCAGTCTACAACAAATACAAAACATCACGATGTTCATTTAGCCCTATAAACAGATGATCACAGAACAGTTAGAACTAGTTGACTTTCTTTTTTGTTATGCATCTAGCAAGCAAGACATTGTTTCATAGGTGAACCCCCCTGAGAAAAAGAGAAATAAATCTTTAATTTCTTTGGAATTGTCTTCACAATCTAACACATTTAAAATATTACACACCTAAGCTGGATAGAGAAAAATAAACATCAATACATACAGATTCAGAGGCAGACAATAAAATGCGGTAATACAGTCCAACAATGCATTTTACAACACCACCAGCTATTTCAGATAAACAGTCGTGCAGTGACTCACTAGCTGAATAAATGTGAATTGCTTGAAAACAGAGTGACAAAGAAATGATCATTCCATGTAACATATTCTGTACTGAAACATTTACTAAGATAGCATCCATGCGTCAAAGCTCCACTGGGGACCTCCGTGCAATGTGCAATAACTATGACTGCACACTATATATTTGGTGAAGTTTATTATTGTTACTTTAAAAAAACACACATGCCACATGATACTGTAATTAAGGCACTGTCAGTGCAGCTCTGTAAATTTCTGACTCCATCATCCTCTCACTCTATCTCTCTGTCTGTCTGTCTGCCAGTCTGTCTACATAGAAACAGATTTTAATGGCTGATAAACACTGCTTGGCCCAACCAGCCTGCTTATTCCGTTCACATATCGGGATTGTGTAGTATGCTACTGTCTGTGGGCCAATGGGCATATAGCCGTACTGTACACAGTCAGTCGGTGGGTGGCCGGGTGGCTTGTAGGTGGGGAGCTGCCACCTGCAGTGGACGGGGGGGAGTGGGGTGGCGAGTCTGAGTGGTGGGTTGGGGTACCGCTGGACCACCAGGGATCATTTAAAATGTGTTTTAGCATACTGATGCCCGCAATCAGGTTGGAAGCAGTCCACTGGACCACCAGGGATAATATTGATTTTTCAATGCCCGTGATTGGGCGTGGGGGGGCGCGATGCTGACAGACCCTTACTCTGGAGCGCCTGTGGCCACACACAGCTGGCAGCTGCCGTGTTGCACCCTGCAATGCGGCAGCTCACCTGTGGGTGGCCAGCCCTTGCTCCTGTTTCTTTTTGGCTCAACTTTGAGCACCACTGTGTGGTGCAAGTAGGGGTTGCACCAGCATATGCACCGCATATCCCAGGCTGAATATCGGGATGTGCAGAATATGCATGGGCATGCCCCCCCAACCTTGCACTGCATACATTACCGTGCACCCAATAGTGGGATCTGTGCTGTGCAACACCCCCTTTTGAATATCGTGCCGGTGCACATCAATGGGTTGCCCATGGCACAACACTGTTGCGCCATGCACAACCCATTTGAATATGCCGGCCTATGTGTATAAACAGAGTGCGATCAAGAAAACAACATTTAATAATTTGTTTTATTTTTTATTTATTGTAGTTTTATTTTTAGAGCCCAGTTGAAGGTTTTTATAGTGTAAAGGTAGCAGCCATGTTCATGATAGAAGCTCAGCTCTGGTAGTAGGGGGACTGATGGAAGATAGTTCTGGTTGTTGGAGGACTGATTTGCTCATTGTGTGATGTGGTGTAGGACCAGGATGACTGTTCATTTATAGAGATTTAATGTACAGTCAGCTGACATCTCTTGGCCAATGAGATTTCTATATTTTTTTCTTGCCATTTTATAATAGTATCTAATACTGTTGTGGATGTGGTATTACTGTTTTTTTCTTTTTCTGCAGCTCAAGTGTTAAGTCCAATTGGAATTTGTTACCACTACCTGTGTCTTAATTTTTCATTCCTATTTCATGTGGTATTATTTTGGAAAGTTCTACCCTCTGTAAGGTAGGGCACTTGATCACGTAACTTGTTTTAGCTCATATATGATTGCAAATCTACTCTGCAGTGAGCTGTAGTTTATTTATTTTTCTTTACTATTGTTTAGATTATGTTATTTTTATCTATTCACCCACCAGATATGCAGTGCAGTATTTGCCCCACCTTCATTTTATAGCTACTTCTTCTCTTCCATTCTGCTTTCTGTTTTATTTTTATTAACTTCATTCCTCTCACTTAAAACTGAGTATCGCTTAAACTTATTTCACTCCATTTAATAATCTGTTTCTAGCAAAAATCTGTGCTGATATGGTTTAGTGCCAGCTTCATTTCTGTTCCTTTTTTCCCCCAAACTTTTATTTTCTTTTTACCTTTAGACACACACTACTTTTCAAGTTTTTATTTTTTTATATTGGTGTAATCCGTTTTATAAATCAAATGCTTTCTATCCACCCATCCCAAGCTTTTCAAATATTGTTTTCCTTTAGATTTCTGTGTGCCCACATCATATCCAGTTGTTGAGGTGATTGCTTGGTAAACGTCATACAACAGAAACTTAACATCCCTCCCCTGTACAGGCAGTTCCTCACCTTTTATTCCAAAACTGCATATAATCTGATGCAGGATCATTGGAATGGCTTGCTTATTCACATGGGGCTCAGTGCAATGTGTAATAGTAGGTTCATGGTAGGGTCAGATCAGACGATTACATGGCTGTTTGGGAACAGGTTCTTATGAAGAATGGTTGTCCTTCTAAATATTTTTTTGCCAGGAAAGACATTCTGAGTTGGTAATGGCTCATTTCCAGAAGCTTGCTGGGCAGTGGAGGGGGGAACAGTACGAAACAATAAATATCATAAAGTGCATGGAAAAAAATAAACAGAATAAAGAACAGCAACACCTCTCTTAGTTGTTTTGTATATTTATCTGACCTGTTAATTAACTGTTGGCTATGATGTGTGTTTCCCAGATGTGCAGTGTATTGCAGTATTTCTGATTTATAAATTTATCTTCTGTTGAAGACATCGGAGTTGTCTGCCTTTTCATAGGATTTCAGTTCACTGATTAAAAAAAACTTTTGTCTTTTTTTTTTGTAACAGGCACTTCACTTACACAGAGCATTATATAGTTACAGTATTTCCAGTTGAGTGGTATATTTTGTTATAATTAATCAGGTTCCCTGTTTTGGTTGAGACATTTCCATCCCTGATCCTTTATTTATTTATTTTTTTTGTAGTTTCTATCACAGTCATATCTTCCTTTCACAGCCTCTACGTCTTCCATCTGTAAAGCAAATAGGATGCTTGGATGTATAGGCAGGGGCATCACCAGCAGGAAAAGGGAGGTCATAATTCCACTATACAAGACACTAGTGAGGCCCCACCTGGAGTACACTGTCCAGTTCTGGAGACCATACCTACGCAAGGACATAGACAGGGTAGAGAAGGTTCAGAGGAGGGCAACAAAGATGATGCATGGATTGCATCACAAGTCCTATGAAGACAGGTTGAAGGAACTGAACATGTACTCCCTGGAGGAGAGGAGGGAGAGAGGGGATATGATAGAGACATACAAGTATCTTACAGGGAGGAACAGGGTGCAGGAATACACTATTTTTAAGCAAAAAAGATGTTCCAGGACTAGAGGGCATGGGATGAAGTTGGAGGAGGGCGTTCAGAGGAAACGTGAGGAAGAATTTCTTCACAGAACGGGTGGTGGACAAGTGGAACACCCTGCCAGAGGAAGTGGTGGGGGCTGAAACAATCATGGGATTTAAGAATGCATGGGATAGACATAAAGGAATTCTGGAGGTCAGGGGTAAGGGGCAACAGACTTCTAGGAAAACATAAACTGAACTTACATGCTCAAATGGGCAGACTGGGTGGGCCATAGGCCCTTATCTGCCGACACTGTCTATGTATCTATGTATATATCTATGAACCTGACATGGTACAGTATAGGAGAATGGGGTAAATGATCCTAAGGCACACTCCAACCCTTGCTGGTGTGTGGAGGGTGGGGGAGGTGTTGCCATGGTAGGATTGGGTGGGATGGGGCCCATGACCCTAAGGCACACCCTGAGGATTGTTTGTGTGTGGAGGGTGGGGGTAATGTTGTGATGGTAGAGTTGGGTGGGATGCGGCCCATGACCCTAAGGCACACCCTGAGGTTTGTTTGTGTGTGGAGGGTGGGGTGTGTGGTTACAGTGGTAGGGTTTGGTGGGGGAGGGGTATAACAGTTGTAAACCCTAACATCCAATTTCCTGACCTGTATCACTTTGGTTAAAGACCTATGTCTAGAACCCTGACTTTGTTTTAAACAACGTTTTTGTTAATGTAATATATGTGTAACATAGATTTTTAACATAGCCTTCTCATTACTCCACCTCATGTATGTCACAGCTGTCATGTTTCAAATCCTGCCCAAAATGTGTTTTCACACATCTGGCATGGAGTGGCATTGAAGCTGCACAGAATTATGTTTTGGTGGGGATTCAAAAATTGGCTGTACTGGGTACATTAGTTGGGGTAATAAGATGGCTATGCTGATAAATTGGTCACTGTTGTCCTATAAATGGAAGTGCTTCCACAGCTACACACATATACGCATCCATGGAGAGATGGGAGCACAGGGCCTGAGGGCCATGTGCTTCAACAGGCAAATAAGGAACAAATTATACTATCTCAGAAAGTAACAGAATACATTGTAGAAAACTGCATTAATGTTCCAATTAGGGTTAAAGCAACAAAAGCAGGGACATTTGATGTTGGCCCTAATGCTCACACCATTTTCCTATGCTGTACCCATCTACAGTAAGCTTATTTACTTATGGAATGGGGTGAGCGTTAGGGCTGATGAACCCAAGGAACACCCCCAATGCCTGTTGGTGTGTGCAGCATGGTGGTGGGTGTTAGGTTTGGAAACCCTAATGTCACATTTACCTAGTGTTGCAGCTTTAACCTCAACTGGAACAATAACACATTTTTTTTTTGCTATCTACCTATCTATCTATCTATCTATCTATCTATCTATCTATCTATCTATCTATCTATCTATCTATCTATCACTCTACAGACAGTCTCTATCTATCTATCTATCTATCTATCTATCTATCTATCTATCTGTTGGTCTGTCTGTCTGTCTGTCTATCTATCTATCTATCTATCTATCTATCTATCTATCTATCTATCTATCTATCTATCTATCTATCTGTTGGTCTGTCTGTCTGTCTGTCTATCTATCTATCTATCTATCTATCTATCTATCTATCTATCTATCTATCTATCTATCTGTCCGTCCGTCCGTCTATCTATCTATCTATCTATCTATCTGTCTCTCTATCTCTCTATCTATCTGTCTATCTATATTATAGCTGCACGGTAGTGCAGCTATAGTTAGGGTTGGCAGGCTACTTTTATGTAAAACCCTAACATTTGCACTTTAATAACTTTGCAACCATGTGTCCGATTTTCCTGAAAGTTTGTTTGCACAGTGTCAGCCATAAATGGCAAGATATGGAAAGTTTTCTTTTGGTCAGATGTACAGTTGCAGAACTGCAGAGAGTCGAAAGTGTGAAAATCCTCAACTTTTGTATTTTATTTATTTATTTAGTTAGTTTTTGTTAACCGGGTTAGGTGCGCTAGTCAAAGTTGACTACTTCAGGCACGACCTGGGAGAATACATACCTAAAATGAGATGAGATTATACAATACATAGTATATAGTACAGGTACATAGTATATAGTACAGGTAGGTTAGAATACAGATCAAGTCAGACAGTACTCGAGATAATACATATAGCTATGCAGACATGACAAAAGTGATATTAGTACACGCAAATAACTGAAACTGGGCTAAGTGGCAGTTATAAAGACATTTTATAGCAAAGCTTGTTTAGAAGTGCAGCAGTGTCTTGGGCGAAATAGGGTGGCTAGCTGTGAGGCATTAAGTGGGATCAAAGCAGGTGCAGGGGTCCCGGGACAGGTGGCGATATAGTTCTTTTTTGAAGATTGGGTTGGAGTTAGCCTGCCTCAGGGCAGGAGGGAGGGAGTTCCAGGTGGCTGGGGCAGTGCAGTGAAATGCTCTAGAGCCTTTTGAAGTAAGACACCTGGGTATGGTGAGTTGAAATTTGTTTGCCGAGCATAGTCTGTGGGCAGGTGTCTGTGGTACAAGTAGAGCTGCAAGGGAGGAGAGGGTTTGGTTACGGATTACGGAGTCTGTGAGGGTCCCTAGGGAATATAGTCAGTAGGCAGTTGGGAAGAGGCAGCCTAGGTAGCTATACAGTGTGCAGTGGTGCTTGAGGCAATGGGAAGAGGAGGCATACTGACATATGTTGTTATACGCGACATCCCATTTATGGAGAGCAGTACATTTTTATATCATATATTATATGTATATTTTTTTGTCAGGCTTAACAGACTGAAAGATATGTCTGTTTGGATTCAAATGTGCATGTATATATGTGGCCTGTGTCAAAGTGGTACCTTTTGAAGATTTAGTGAAAAAATATTATTTCGTTCAAAGGTTATGCACATTTTTCATTTCCCATTTTAGCCTATGGGAAAATTTATTTATGCACTGAGAAAACTTCCGTGACAACATTTTTGTTTTCATGCTCTGGAATTTTGTTTTCCTGCTGCCGCCATCTTGTTTTCAGTTAGCAGAAGAAAAACATTTTGTAAATTTAAAAATACTGACCCTTGGTAAACACCAACACTTGTGTTTACCTAATTGGGCCCTGAGAAACATGACCCTGGCATCAGGTTTTGTACAGGTAGACTGGAAATATATTTTTTGAAATGTTTCCACCATTTTGCAGTTTTGTTATCCCAAAAATATTTTTTGTGTGCTCAGCAACAATCACACACAAAATAAAAGGCGCCTCGATAAAAAAATGGTGTGCATGAAAAGATTTAATTATAAGGTATAGGGGTGTCACAAAAACATTTTTATTTTCACAAAAACAATGTTCGAAAACATTTCCCATGTGTTGTTTTCTTTGTCACTTCATTGTGTCAAGGTGGATTGTGCTTTTGGGCTGACATTTGCAGGGTAGCAAGCTCTGGTCCTACACATGCGCCTTTTGGTGGTTTGGTCCCAAAACATTTAACAAGCTCATAGTTACAGTGTTCCAAAGCTGAAAAATTTCCCATAGGATAACATTGTGGTGCCCGTGGTGCCTTGCGGTGCCCATATCTCTAAAACAATTTGAGATATGGATTTTTTGCTACCCGCAACTTAGTCTACTTTAGGTGGACTAAGCACGCATGGAGGTTTTGAAGTCATGATTAAAACTACAGTGGAATGTTTTCCATAGTTGCTATGGTTACTGAGATATTGCCAAATAAGTGTTACAAAGGTTCCTTTTCGGTACTATGGGGCTGCTGTATGGCTCCGTATATATGTGTAAGTGGGAGCGCACAGTCCAGAGGGCCCATGCTTCCACATACACATACCATTATGTAAATGGGCATTGTGAAGAGTGTGCAGGGCCCAGAGGGTCCGCACTCCCACAAACACTTGCCAATTATCTGTTACATTACACTTTCTCAAAAAGAAAGGACATTCATTGCAAAAAACTCTATTAATGCATCAATTAGGGTTGATAGCACAGCTGCAAATGTATGGGAATGTGATTTTAAGGTTACCACCCCTACCAACCCACCCCCAACCCTCCACCCTTCAGTCAACAACAGATGTTGGGGGTGCCATGGGGTCATCAGGCCTAACTTTCACACCATTCTCCTATACTACAGCATGTCAGCTTGTTTACACATGGAATGGGGTGAGAGTTTGGTCTGATGACCCCATGGCACACTCCAACATCTGTTGTTGTGTGGAGGGTGGAGGCAGGTGAGGGTGGGGTGGTAAACCAAACATCACATTTCCATACTTTTGTCACTGTGCTATCAACCTTTACTGATGCATTAACAAAGATTTTCCAATGAATATATATACATGTGTATATGTGTGTATATATATATATTATAGGGGTACGGTCGGGCCCCTATATTTAGGGTTAAACGTTTAAACCTCAAATTTTGCATGTTAATAACTTTGCAATCATTCAACGGATTTGCAAGGAATTTGAAATGTTTGGCCTAGTATGGAGGATCTCTTGATTTACCAAGTTGCTTTTCAGGTGGACATACAATTTTTGGGCAGCGAAGTGCCAAATAATGCATCTTTTGCCACTTTTGTGCATTTTTTGTCTGTGGTGCTGCGCAGACACAGTGTGTTCTATTGGTCCTAAACTTGGGATGTAGAAAGAGCTTGATCCAAAGAACATGCCATCGTTTATTTGGTGAAAAAATATTAATCTGCTCAAACATTATTACAATTTGAAATTCCCATTATATCCCATGGGAACAATTTTATGCATTTTTTACAATGTTAATGAGAAAGACCAGATGGCTCTAGGAAAGATCAAATCGCCCAGATTGGGAAGACCATATCTCAATCAAAGTTTGGTCTTTTTACTAGTTGAAATTTATAGTGTGTTGAGGGGATGTCCTAGATATGTGACTTATGCTGTTTAGGTGTTGGGGAATTAATTGGTTGTAGAGATAGTCAATGACGTAATTAATGTTTTTCCCATAGGATTACATTGCAGTCTGTGTCATGAATTTCGGCACCGTTTTCTCGTAAACAAAGTGAGATACAGACTTTTTACTAGATCACCCATAGCAGAACTATGCCACTGGAAAAAGATTTGAAATCGTAGAGTAAGCCTGCAGTGGAATTTTTTTCATATGTTGCATGGTTCTTGAGATATTGTGAAATTACTGTCACAAGGGTTCAAAGAGTGCCTATCCAGTGCTTTTTGGTGCCCATATCCTGGAAACGATGTGAAAAACAGGTTTAGTTAGTGCTTGCTGTGTGATCTACTCACTGTCACAGTAACAATGACACCTGATTTTTTTTCTAGCTGTTACGGTTTCCAAGATATGGACAAATTACTGTTACAAGCGTTCAGTGGCCAGTTGGAATGCTTCATGGCTCTGTAGCTATGCGCAAGTAGCAGCACAGGGCTAGAGGCCCCACAATCCCTCACATGCATATTGTTATGCAGAAATGGGCAAGCTAGTGGGAGCACTGGGCCCTCTCCCACCAGTACAGGCTTTTTAGTGGTTATTATAGGGGCGCAGTCACACACCTATATTTAATGTTCAAAGAGTGCCTGTCCAGTGTTTTCAGTGCCCATATCTCAGAAATTATCTGAGATACAGGTGCAATTATTTGATGTTGCATAAAGTACTCGCTGTCATGATTACAATGATGCTAGAATTGTTTTTCTACCTCTTCTGGTTTGCAAGATATGCACAAATTACTGTTACAATGGTTTGGTGCCCTATAGGGCTGTTGCATGGCTCGGTAACTTTGTGTAAGTGGGAACGTGGGCCCAGATGCATATTGTTATGCAAAAATTGGCAACTTGGTGGGAGCTAGGCTCCGCACTCCCACCAGTATGTGTTTTTTACTACTTATATTACACTTTTTGAAAAAGTAAGGAAATTCTATGTAATTTGCCATTTTTTGATCGTGACACTATCACAAACTGCTGCGGCAATATGCGCGACCATAAAAAATATAACTGTGACACTGTTTTTTACATTCGCAGTTGTATTCCAAATATAAACATAGGAGTGTTGCAATCATATTTTAAATGACTGCAGCAACACTGCACAACCACATTTTCTGAAATGCTGTTTTCTTTGTCACTTGATTGTGGCAAGCTGGATTGTGATATTGGCCTGAAATTAACTGGGTGGCAAGCCCTAGTGATGCAGATTTGCCTTTCAGTGGTTTGGTTAAAACACCTTCACCACATCCCTAGTTATAGCCTTCCAAAATTATGAATTTTCCCATAGGATAGCATTGTGGGAGTCGTTTCCTTTGTCACTTCATTGTGAGTACGTGCGTTGAGGTATTGACCTAAAATATTTAGGGTGCAAAGCCATACCCCTACAGGTATGCCTTTTCAAGCTTTGGTATGGAACCACTGAACATGGCCATAGTTACAGCATTGTGAAATTTGGAAATTTCCCCATTGGATAACATTGTAGCGTTGGTTTTTCTTTGTCTGCTTATTACCGCTTTGTGGATTGCAGTATTGCCCTGAACCTTTCAGGGTGAAAAGGTCTAGTCTCACAAGTATGCCTTTTGGTGGCTTGGTATGAAAACATTTGATAGGCCTATGGTTACAGCCTTGCAAAGTTCAGAAATGTTCCCATTGGATAACATTGCGGCGCCCGCGATGTCTGTCAGGGCCTGTATCTTGAAAACAGTTTGAAATAGTGACTTTTCGACATACAAATTCTTAGCCCCCCACCAGAAGGCTAAGTACAGAACTAGGTTAGAAAACCATGAAACCCATGAAATTTTATTTTTTTTTCTATCATGTACTGTTCCTGAGATATTTACGAATGACTGTCCCACATGTACATTTTCGTGTGCGTCGACGATTGCTATGCCTTCACAGTTCACGCTCACACTATATTTCTGTGCCCCTAAGAGGGAAATGATGAGTGACACATGCTTGGTCACTACGTTGCTGCGTCAGCTCTCACTGTCACAATTACAATGACACTTAACTTCTCTTTGTGGCATACATGGTCCAGGAGATATGGGAAAATAGCTGTAACTAGACCTCCTTGCTTTATGCGACTGCTATTTGGCACCATACTGAACTGTAAGTAGCAGCCCAGGCCTCAGAGTGCCCGCACTCCCAGAAGCACACATACCATTTAGCACACTTGCGCTCCCGCCAAGCCACCCATTTCTATTGCTATTTATATTACACTTTTAAAAAAAGAAAGGAAATTATTTGCAAAAAACTTCATTAATGCATCAGTTAGGGTTGATACCACACTGACAAAAGTGTGGAAATTCAAAGTTAGGGTTACCACCCCTACCACCCCCACTACACCACACATCACCAGACTTAGGGGTGTGAGTTGGGGTGGTTGTACCCAATTCTCACCCCATTCTCCTATACTGCACCACCTCAGCTTATTTACACATGGAATGGGGTGAGACTTAGGGCCGATGGCCCCAACGCACACCCCGGTGCATGTTGGTGGGGGCGGGGTGGGCATGGGACGTAAGGGTGGCAACCCTAACACCACATTTCCTTGCTTTTGTCATTGTGGAACAACCCTAACTGATGCATTAAATGGAGTTTTTGCCATGAATATATATATATATATATATATATAGATAGATATACATATATATATATATATATATATATATATATATATATAAATATATGACAAAGAACCTCTGTGCACAAGCACTGAGGCAATGGTTACCCCAAAGGGTGCTGGCCAGGAAAATCACACACGCCCCCACAATGCAAAGCATTATAGGCTGCATATGCAAACCATCACAGAACAGTATGCTGGTTCAACTTTAAGCAGAAATGCGAAGTGCTAAAAGGCCTCTCACACTGTCTTCAAAGGGTGGCAACATAGACACCACAGTGGAATGAATCAGAATATGTATATTTATATATTATGGTAACATGGTAGTGCTGCCATAGTTAGGGCTGAGTAGCACTTTTAATGTTAAAGGGTGAAATTTTGCACCTTAATAACTTTGCCACCATTCAATGGATTTGCCTGAAATTTGGGATGCATGGGTGGGCATGGTAGATCTTGGGATCTGCCAACTTTCGTACCAGTCGTTTATACAACTGTGGAGTTATTAAGCAACAACCAAAAGCACAATAACACTTTTTTGAGAATTCTTTGCTCTCGCCTACAGGTCGCATGGTTTGTGCGACTGGTTTGAAAACTTCAGGATATGTGCAGCCAGGGTCCCCAATGTGCCTTTTGGAGAATTTGTGAAAACATCTTAAACAGTTCAAAAGTTATTCAAAAAACAAGTTCCCATTGTAAGTCAATGGGAAAAGTTAACAAAAAGTTCAACACTTCCGTAAATGCACTTTTTAGTGTTGCAAATGGCCCTAGTAGTGTCACAAATCTGCCATTTTTTTCAGTTACTGATCAGACAAATGCTCAGCATTTAAAATTGGGACCCTTTAGGAACACAATTTGTTTTGTCTTCACCTAGTCAGACCCTCAGGATGCTAGCCATTTCTTTATTTTGGGGTTAAACACCCCAGAAATATGTTTTTCAAGTTTCTGGAAAAAGTAGTGTTGCAAAGTAGTCTCACATGTGACACTTTCACAAAATTTTGCGAAAGCTTTCGCCAATTGCAACACTACTTTTACAGACTAAGGCCAAAATAGCAGGAGTTTTTTGCCACCCTGCTGCAAAAGAACGGTTTGGTCTTTTGGGCTCAAATTTGGAGGGGAGGCAGCCAACATCTTACAAATGTGCCTTATTGTGGTTTGGTGAAAATATATTGCGCGGATGGCAAGTTACGGTACTCCAAAGTTGACATTTGTTCCCATAGACTAACATGGTGGTGTACACCACGCCTTTCAGGGCTCGTATCTTGAAAATGGTGCGAGTTACGGAATTTTCGTCGTGACAAACATAGCCAGGAAAATCATGAATCATGTGAATTTTTTTTTCTGCATCGTACGGTTACTAAGATATAAGCAATTTAATATTCCAACACCTCATTTTCGGCTCTGAGTTCCATTATTATGCATACATTCTTTGTACACACTGTGTTTCTCTATGCAGCTGTTGGGGAAAAACAGGGTATGCGCTTCTGTAAATGTTACAGTTACTGTTTCCACTTGCATTTACATACCCATTTGTGTTACCGTTCCCGTGTACGTTACCATGTGCATTATGCTTTGCGTGCTCGTTTGCACTTGCTTTTGTGTTATTGTTACCATTTGCATTTCCACTACTGTTTGTACTTGTGTTTCGGTTTGCGTCTCCATGTGCATTGGCATTAGTGTTTACAGCAGCCCTTTTCTTTGCATTTGTCTTTCATTTTGCATCTTCATTGCTGTTACTGTTACCATTTGCATTTTCTATTGCGTTACTGTACCCATGTGCATTATGGTTCGCGTCTCCATATGTGCTTGCGTTTCCTTTTGCATTTATGTTTCCTTTGGTATTATTGTTGCTGTTACCATTATCATTTGCGTTTACAATTGTGGTAATTTGACCATGCGCATTACAGTTTGCGTTTATGTACGTGTTTACATTCACATTTATGTGTCTGTTACGTTTGGTGTTCTTGTTGCTATTAAACTTAACATTTGCATTTACAGTACCAGTGCCATCACTGGGCGCATTACCAGTTGCATTTTCGTACGTGCTTGTGTGCCCGTCTACATTACTGTTCTCCTCAGTGTCACTTTACGCATACATTTCTATTAACGTTTGCTTTACCATTTATGTTTGCTTTACCATGTGTGTAACCATTGCCGCTTGTGTTTGCTTTGCAGTTCCTGTTACTGTGTAACAGGACAACACGTGGTGGGAGCACAGGGACCGAAGGGCCCCCCACTCCCCTCACCACATTCAATTCACTATTTATCATCCTCATTCTCAAAAAGAAGGGAAATTAGGGCAAAAAACTCAGTTTAATGCATCAGTTAGGGTTGTTCCAAGTGACAAAAATGAGGAAATTTGGGTTTAGGGTTGAAAGTCCCCCTTGGATCCCCCCCAGCACATGCCCCCAACTGTCATTGGGGTGCATGTTGGAGTCATCTGTCCTAACTCTCACCCCATTCTCCTATACCTCTGCTTATTTACACATGTGATGGGGTGACAGTAAGGGCTGATGACCCCAATGTGCACTCTGATGACGGTTGGGGGTGGGCTGGGGGGTCCAAGGGGGGCTTTCAATCCTAACACCGAATTTCCTTGCTTTTGTCACTGTGGAGCAACCCTAACTGATGCATTAAATGGATTTTTTGACTCATATATATATATATATATATATATTATAGGGGCACGGTAGTTCCACTATAGTTAGGGTTGAGTACCCCATTTATGGTTAAATCTGAAATTTGGCAGCTTAATAACTTTGCCACCGTATGATGGATATGCCTGAAATTTGGAATGCACAGTCTGGTACCATAGATTTCTGGACCTGCCAAGTTTTGTTATGGTCAGATGTATGGTTACAGAGTTACAAAGCACAAAATAACACAAATTACAGGTTTTTGCGCATTTCTTTGCTCGCACCTACAGCTCGCACATTTTGCACGATCATTCCAAAAACTTCAGGGAACATGCAGCCGGTGTCCCCAATGTGCCTTTCAAAGATTTCGTGAAAAAACATTAAACGTTTCAAAAGTTATTCAAAAAGCACTGAATCCCATTATAGTCTATGGGAAAAGTTGACAAAATATGAGAAAGTGTCACAAATGCAGTTTTTAGTGTCGCAAATTACCCTTTTACTTTCGTGATTCAGCCATTTTGTTTTCAGTTGGTGGGCAGAGAAATGCTTGCCATTTAAATTTGGAACCCTCTAAGGGACACAATTCTTGTTGTGTTCACCTAGTCAAGCCCTGAGAATGCTCACCATGTCTTTCTTGGGGGTAAAACACCCCAGAAATGTTTTTTAAATTTTTGTAAAAAGTAGTGTTGTAAAGTACTTTCACATATGTGACACTTTCATAATTTTTTTTTTTTTGAAAGTGTCGTGATTTGCAAAAGTACTTGTGACACTATGCCCAAAACAATAGGACATCTTTGCCACCCTGCTGCAAAACAACAGTTTCGTCTTTTGGGCTGAAATTTGCAGGGAAGAAATCCAACATCACACAGATGTGCCTTTTCATGGTCTGGTGCCAACATATAATAGGGCTTCAAAGTTATGGCACTCCAAAAGTTGACAGTTTTTCCCTTAGAATACCATTACAGCATCCAACGTGCCTTTCGGGTCCCGTATCTCGAAAACGCTTCGAGATATAAACTTTTCATCATAAATGTCTTAGGCCTGCACTGGGGGGCTAAGAGCAAAACTAGCCTGGATAGTCATAAATAATATGAGATTTAAATTTTTTTCTACGTCTTATGGTTCCTGAGATATAAGCAATTTAGCGTTCCAAGTACTCATTGTCTGGTTCAAGGGCCATTATTGTGCCCACATTCTTTGTATTCACTGTGCTTCTCAATGCACCTTTTTGGGACACAAAGTATGTGCGTTTGTGTTACTTTTCAGGGTTTTATTTAACTCTAAAAATTGATTAGCAATTTGCCCCCTTAAAGTTCTAAAACATTATGAAAATGCATAGCATTTGCCTCGCTGTGTTAAACAAACATAACACTTCTAGAAAACCTATATAAATGCTTTCTATACAGTTAGTATTGCCCCAAGAAGAAAACTGCTAATCAATTATTTAAAACCCTGCTTTTACCGTTAGTTTTTGTGTTCATGTTTCCGCTTGCGTTCCCGTTACAGTTTGTGTTATCATTTCCTTTTGTTTCACTGCGTGCATTAGCATTTGTGGTTGCGTTTTCATTTGCTTTTGCATTTCCATTTGCTTTACTGTTTCCTTTGGCATCACTGTAACAATAACATGATTTTTTAATGTGCGGCCGCTACACAACCATTGTAACAAATTGTTTTATTTTCTTATTTCTTTATTACATACCATAATATGATTAAGTGTGCTACTATACTTGCTATCTACAATATATGCTTTTAGATTATATGTTAGAAATACCCCAATAGGAGTGCCTCATTAGCTGTTACTAAAACACATTTAACAAGCTAGTTTTAATAGGTCTGAGATCATTTCTGCATTTTTTCTCCATCTTATAAATATAAGTTAAAAGTTAGGGTTTTTCCATTGTGTTGTGCAAGTATTAGCTAAATAGTCTTGTGACTTGTTTGCAATTGTCAGCCTACATATTAATAGGAAGTTACAGTACATAAATGTTGGTAGTTATATGCAGTTGCATGCACTGATACAGTAAACATAATAAATGCCGTAACTGAGTTAAATAAAACTAACAAGAAAGGTCAGTCAGTATATGCATGCCATAGAAAGCTATGACAATGTACTGATTATATGACCTTAAATCACCAGTTAGTTCATGGATAGACACGGCAGTGTATGGGTCAAGAGACTCCCCAAGCTAAAAATACTGGGAGAGGCTCGACGCAGCTGCATATTTGTAACTGCCTATTCAAATGCTAGCAAGTAAATAAGCTTCTGCTTTGTTAAACAAAGGCTACCAATGACTTTGTTTGTGTTCCTATAACAGCAGCAAACTGTAAAAAGATGCAAAAACACAATGCATAATAGAGTATGTGTTATTCTGTGTAATCAAAACACAAACTAGGCTATCATCCTATTGAAAGATTTATTTATTGGTCACTGCATACCGTTACTAGCTAAGCCATTGTATTTAAATCATTAATTAT